>OX101753.1:46295595-46623463 GCA_944452675.1 Tachina lurida
CGAGTCAAAGTCGCACTGTACTGAATTTATTTGATATAAAGTAAATAAATAAAACTAATATTTTTCTAATTTATTTTTTTCTTTGTTCACTTAACAATATTTTATATATTTTTTTAAGAACAAGATTCGTATAAGGACCCAAAAAAAATTTAAAATTGATAATTCCAGGGTTGGAAAAAGTACACTTTTTTTGTTATATAAAACTAATTCAATAAAGCTAGTTATTTCTATGGTAATTAAATATATTCTATATTTTAGAAAGAAATAAATTTGTACTCGTATTAAAACCGAAAAATTTAAATTATTCAGGTTTACAAGTTAAAAAAAATTTGTGTAAAAAAAAACCAAAAATATTTTTTTTAGTTAAAAATACATATTTTATGTTTTAGTAATATCTTTACTCAAGCAAATTCTTTAGTCGAAAAAACCGAGAGGTCGCACTTATGTTTGCATCTGTATACTACATATACATACGTTGGTAAAGGGTATATAAAATTCGACACAGGCGAATATAGCACTCTTACTTGTTTCTTTTTCTGGAACAAATTGAGTGTAACGATTTATTTAAAAATGTTCTTTATTTATTTTCCAATATTTATTATTTAATTCCAATGTTCACAATATATTCACTTGTTTAATTATTCTATTCTTAATGTTCTTATTTTAAAGAATGTAAACTTATTTATATTATACTTATGCTAGGAAAGTGAAGCGTCATTTAATTTATTATTCAAAGAAAATGTGGGTCACTGAAGAATATTGACACTAACCCGATCTACAGAAATGTTAGTTATTTCATAATGTTTTGATTAAACAATGTATGGTGGTAATGAACTTTAAGAATGTTAAATATTTGAATTCAATAATTCTAGCTGTCTTGAGTTTCTTTTTTCTTTATTTCAGTAAATAAAGTGTTTAATGCTCTTCAATTATTAAAGAAAACTGAATCATAGCAAAATATTTATTGACATATATACATTCATGACACTTCCCCTCTTTACAAGAATAGTCTTATACTGTTATGAGATTATTCAGATACATCTTAAAATTATATTTTTTTATTATATGTATATTCTTTTTTTTATAATTATATTAATAATCTTTTACATATCAGTTCTAGGATGCATCTCTAGTCTAATTATGATAATAGAACTTATGATTTATTAAATTGTTTTACTATACTCTTATGGATTATTAGTGTTTTGTTATTTTCTAGTTCTATTACTAAATTCTTATCTAAAACTGCTTTTACATTGTATGGACCTAAATATAATTGAGATAATTTATGACCTGCCGCGTTTTCTACTAGCACTTGTCATTTTTTTTTTCAAAATTTTGTGGCCCGGTATTTTTATCATAAATTTGTTTTTGTTTGCTTTATTTTTGTTAAGTAGTGCCTTAGTTCTTTCATGTGCTACTTGCATTCTGTACCTTACTTTTTTGCTGTATGCTTCAATGTTGTATAGTGGGTCTATCCCTCCCTTCATTAGAAAGTTGAGCGGCGTAGGCGCCTTGCCGAATATTAGCTCAAAAGGGCAATAACCATTTTTTATTTTTTTTTAAAACATATTTTTTATTTATTGTATCTTCAAATATGAACTAACAATAAGTATTCAAATCTTAAATCTAAAATATAATAATTATACCCGACCACTGTCGGACATAAATTTAGAGATAGTTATAAATAATACATAAGTAGTGATAATCAAAAGGAAGAAAAAATAAATAAAAAGTATTTTCAAGCAACCCCATCTGGAGTGTTGAGAATAAGAGCACTTGTATCCCTCTTTTTTAGGCGGATGTGTCCAGTAAAGTTCAAAATATTACGAGCAAGCGGATTAGGATGTGACTCGAGTTTTGTTAAATATTTGCCTGCGTATTTTGCAATTTCTTCAGTCACTAGTGGCATATTTAAATAACGATGTACATTTTATTCTTATACCCTTTACCAAAAAAATGGTAAAAGGGTATATATGGGTTTGTCATTCCGTTTGTAATTTCTATAATATCAACAAGTAAGAGTGCTATATTCGGCTGTGCCGAATCTTATATACCCTTTACCAACGTACGTACATATATATAGTATACAGACACATACATACACATTTGTTTTGTGAAAAAATTTATAATTATTTTCTCTAAAGCAGTTAATAGTAAGTGACCTTTCAGTATTTTTCGATTAAAAAATTTGATTCAATTATTTTATTTTCGATATTAGCAAAAGTTATTTTACTCTACACTCTGTGGTAAAGATATATTTTACATTCACTCTTATTTCAGTCAACATCGACGTCACGTCAATACATTACCAAAAAATTGGGGCTTGTTTACTCGCTCTCGAGATGTTCAAAAATTGTGCTGGTATTTAATAACTCTAAAATATTCTTAGTATTGCACCTCCATAACAAGTAAACTAACTTGTTTTATATTTTTCCGTATTTAATAATCATTGATGTTGCAAAACTGCTTAGTGTCTTGATTTAAAGTTCCCATTGCAAATGGTATACATCGTGGTATTATGTAAACGTTTTATTCCTACAGGATTTGTTTGAAATTTGTTCAGCAGAAAGGAAAGGTATCAGGAAAATGAAACGGAACATGTCCTTTAAGTCTTTAGCGATAAATTTTAGTTTTATCTACATTTACTAAAAATTATTAGTTATTATGCTGAGAGCACAATAAGCACAAACCTTCGTTTATACTTCAATTAGTTTAGATATCCATAAAAAAATTAACCATGTATAAAAAATCTCCAGTAATGATTTTCCTAAAACATGAAATCTGTTTAACTGAAAAAAAGATATATTTTTGGTTATTTTTGTACCGAAACTTTTTTTAAGCTCCAACCCTGGAACCATATTTCTGAGTTTCTTTATAAAATACAGAATATATGTAGTTACCAAAGAAATAATTAGTTTTATATACCAGAAAAAATTTAAGTTTTCCAGCTCTGGAGCTATGTCTTTTATTTTTTTAATTTCTATGCTAAACTATTTCATTCTAAGTCACAAAGTATTTAAAACTTGTAAACAAAAAGAAAAAACTAACTTGACTTAGTTACTTTTGTAAAACAAACAATAAATTCACCAACCCTGGAATCAACCTTTTAGATTTTTCTGATTTAAAAAATTAATAAAGTGTGTTAAGTGAACAAAGAAATAAAAAAAATTAATTTTATACTTTAATACCAAAAAAATTCAAAGTTTCCATCTTTGGAGCTGTAATTTTCATTTTTCAAATTTTATACGCCAAACTTTTCTTTCAGCAGCATAAAATATATTCAATTTATAAAGTAAAAGAAAAAATTTTTTAGACCTATTTAATTTTACATAACACAAAAAGTGTAAGTTTTTCAACCCTGGAGTCATAATTTTGGATTTTCTGATTATTGATACCAATCAAGTTCTTTAAAAAATACATAAAATATGTTAAGTGGACAAGGCAAAAATGAAATATGAAAAAACTTAGTTTCATTTAATTCCGTACATTCGGTTTTGAGCATTTTTTAATGTGACTTATTTGCTTTTTCGAAGTTTTTTTCAGTTTAAGCGATTTATTTAGTTTTATCGCTTGTTTCTCGATGTGGCGATTTGTTTCTGTTTTTTTTTTTTATTTTGGCGATTTTTTTTCTGTTTTTGAAGGTTTTTTTCATTTTGGCGATTTTTTCCTGTTTTTGGGGCTTTTTTTTCATTTTTGAGATTTATATCATTTTGGCGACTTTTTTTCATCTTGGCGATTATTTTAATTTTGGCGATTTTTTGTTGATGGTTTTTTTATTTTGGTGATTTTTTTATTTTGGCAATTTTTTCCTTTTTTGGGGTTTTTTCATTTTGGTTGTTCTTTCTTTGTATTTGAAGTTGTTTCGTTTTGGCGATTTTTTTCTGTTTTTTACGTTTTTGCGATTATTTTCATTTTGGCGTTTTTTTTTCATTTTGGAGATTTTTTTTTATTTTGGCCATTTTTTTCATTTTAGCAATTTTTCCGGTTTTTCGCAATTTATTTTAGTCTAAGACATTTTTTTAATTTGGCGCTTTTTTTCGTTTTGGCGACTTTTTTTTGTTTTTGGCAATTTTTTTCTGTTTTGGGATTTTTTTTTCATTTTGGTGATTTTTTCTGTTTCTTGTGGGTTATTTTCGTTTTGGCGATTCTTTTCATTTTGGCGATTTTTTTTTTTTCATTTTGGCGATTTTCTTTCATTTTGGCGATTTTTTTCATTTTTAGCAATTTTTCGGGTTTTTGCGATTTATTTTAGTCTTAGACATTTGTTTTTAATTTTGTGCTTTTTTCTTTTTGGCGATTTTTTTGTTTCTGGCGATTTTTTTCGGTTTGGCGATTTTTATAATATTTTGATTTTTTAGTTTTACCGTTTTTGAAAATTTCAAGAGTTTAGCTCTTACGGTTTCCAAGATACAGCAAGTTGTCAACATTGCTTAGTCAAAATTGCATTAACTGATAGAACACCCTTTAATTTAAATTTTTTTAAATTTTAGTGTTAATTTTTGTAGTCTGTATAGAAATACACTAACGTTACAAATTTCTAGTGTATATACATACATACATATACATAATATTACATGAGATTTTAACATTTTTCGTTGCTCGTTTTGGAACACCCTTTAATTTCCAATTCTCATGTATTTGTAGTTGTAGCGGCCGAAGGTCTACACACTGTGTGCTAATTTCAGGTATCTAGCTCTTACGGTTCTCGAGAAAATACCCTGCATAGCTTTAGACATAGTTAATTTTACATAACACAAAAAGTTAAAGTTTTCCAACCCTGGAAACGTCTTTTTATTTTTTTTTTTATATTTTTTTAATTTAAAATCCCAATTTTAGTCGTACTGAAGTGTAAAATAAGTTTATTTATTAAAAATAAATAAAAATTTGTTTTCTGTAGTTACTTTTATATGGCAAAATTAAGTTTAGGTTTTCCAGCTCTGCAATCGTCTGCTCGATTTAGCTGATTTTCAATACCAATCTAAGTTGGACCATTTCAGGTACACCAGTCCAAGAACGAAGTCTCTAGCTTTTCTGGGAGCTTCGGAAAACCGATTTCACGTACACCGGACGGACGGACGGACGGATGGACGGACATCGCTTATTCGTCGTCGCTATTCATAAGGACCCAGAATATATATATTTTTTTGGTCGCAAATTAATATTATGGAAATTACACACGGAATGACAAACCTTTATCGTTAGCTAAAACGCAAAAAGGCGTAACTAACAAAAATATAATTTTACAGGAGAAACAAAAAACTAAACAAAAAACTGAACAAACGTGTAGGTAAATTCCCTTGTTATTTGTTAATAAAAGCGTAATTTTTGATCGCAGAAGTGTAATATTTTGTCAAGACATGTATTTAGTTTAATAGCAGTCATAATAATCAATCAAAAAATCGATTTTGAATTTTTTGTTAGTTTGTGACGCGGTATGTTGGTTAGATTTTGTTGTCATATTCATTTTCAATTTAATACTTTTTAAAAAGCTGTGTACTTGTTGTTTGTATACTTGAAAATAAAAAAATAATTTTTCTTTACGAATCGGGCAGGCTTTGTTTCTTTTGGAATAAATATAATAATCAAATTCTGATTTTTTTTTTTTGTTTTGGTTTGAAACTTTGAAGAGAAAAGAAGAAAAGTATTTTTTTTTAAATAGTGAACAATTATCAATATAAATTGAATTGAAAGAAAAAACTATTTATTGGGACTCGGAAGAAATTTTGGCCAGATAAGAACTAAAACCTTTTGAGAAATAATTGCTGTTCGTATTGGATTTGGAATAAAGAAACAAAGGTGATTTTGCTCCAGTGGACTTATTTGCTTCTTGGGCAATAAATAAGCTGCGAAGTGGTGGTACTTCAATAACAATCTTAGCTGCGGGCAAGCACATGTTCATTAACTGGGCTAAAAACTTCCAAAAACCAGGTCCAAGCCAAATTACTGTTGAAATTCTGGAAAGAAAAGAAGGAGAGAAGTTACCCGAAATTGTGGATCCAACATTAAATCCTTATATTAAATTCAACCATTTGCAAATGGTTTAAAGATTGGAGACTTCTTACGTGTGTTCCCATTTAAATGTTAATTAATTGATTTGAAAACTTACATGAATACGGACCATCATAATTTTTTTACGTGTTCACAAATTTTATTAATTGTCTTAAATCTTCTTTAAATACGCATTTCTTTATATAAAAAATATTTTCTTATTAACTTTACTTACCTTAACTTAAATTACCTTAACTTAAATTAACTTAACTTTAATTAACTTAACGTTTCTGAACTTAACATAACTTACTATATAAATCAACGCGGATCACTTATATAAAATTTAATAAAAATATTTATTTCAATTCAAAGTTAAGCTATCAGACATAAAACGCATCACGTACATGAGAAATTAAGAATTTGTTTCAGAAACCCTCTTCGTCTTCCGGCGCCTGATGACTTCGAGGAATAATTGAACTGTAAGTTTATTTATATTTTTATTTCTTAAACACATTGTTAATCATCACAAGCACATAAACTAACATCTTGAACAAATAAAAAATTCATATTTAAATACCATTTCAAATACTTGAATTTATCTAAAAATTTTTTTTAAATACTTTAGATCGAACAAAGATCAGTTTTTAAATTGAAATAATAAAAAAATATTCTAAAAATTATTGAAGTGACCGTAATTTTGATTTGATTATAAAATCTTGTTGTGTTTCATCCTGTAAAAGTTTAATTTAACGTACTGAAAATACTTAACTTTAACTAAAACTATATAATGCATATTATCTATAAAATTCTATACAGTGGAGGCTCGAAAAAGTTAAGTCATAGAAAAGTTAAGTATATGGAAAAGTTAAGCAGCTTTTATTCACCATTGGTGACTCCAAAAAGTTAAGTAATTCTCAACTTTTCTGAGACAATTTTTTTATATATAGTTTTTTTCTCTTTCTAAGATGATCTCAACTTTTGTGTGTAAATCCTCAATACATATTTATATATATAGTGAGTCATATATGCCTGTATACATGCAAAAATAAAACCGTTACCGTTTATATATTTTTTTTGTGAATTTTGTATGCATAATGTAGTTGCTCTCATCAGTTGGTTATAAAAGAAATTAGTCGATTGCAACAATGTTAGCAGCAGGGAAGCAAAAAAGGTTGTCAGTCGGCGAAAAATGCAAAACAGTAATAAATATGTATGTATACATGTATATATGTACATATAATTCTAATTGACAATTAAAAAATAAATAAACAATGTACAAATACACATATAACCTCTTGAATATTTCATACTACGGAAAAGTTAAGATTTCGAAAAAGTTCATCACCCCCAAAACAAACTACTTAACTTTTTTGAGCCTCCACTGTATTATCATTAATTTCGTTATAATTGCTTAGAATACTTTTGATACTTAAATAATAAAAAAATGTGAAATTTGTTTTAGTTTAGTCTTAAACTTAAAATGAAATACTAATTTGTCATTTATTTCTTGCGAAAGCTGAAGTTTGTACAAATGGGTAAAGATTAGGTAGGAGTAAAGTGAAAATTTTAGATTGGGCTGACAATAGACAAAATCGATTAAGTCAGCAAGGTGGGTGGGTCAGAACATGTGTAGCGATTAAAACCATAAGTTACACATCAATCATCAACATTCTTTTTTTTATTTATTTTCTGAATTATCACCTTGTTTATTAGCTACCTAAATTTTTAAAATCTCATTAGTACGATTGAATTTTGATTTAATTATCTCTACACAGAAAAAAATGATTTTCATATTTGAATACGAAAATCTTTGATTCAATAAAAAAATCTTTTAAATTTTCTGTGATGACGATTTTTA
Organism: Tachina lurida; assembly: GCA_944452675.1. Taxonomy (NCBI): domain Eukaryota; kingdom Metazoa; phylum Arthropoda; class Insecta; order Diptera; family Tachinidae; genus Tachina; species Tachina lurida. Next base: position 46,303,442 of record OX101753.1, read on the forward strand.
CAATATTGATAAATAAAATTGTAAGCATATTTATTGGATATAAAGTCAATAAAGCGATTTAATGAATCAAAGAAAAAAATTGTTGGCTGAAATTTTATTTTCAGTGATATTTGTTTTAGTGTGTGTGTTGTGTGTGGATGAATGTCGCATTTTTTTAACCCCTTTTGGTTTGTTTTTGCTTGGCTGCGATCAAAACTAAATGTGTTTGGGATGAGTCGAACCGGGAGTCTCTTGACTAATAGTTTAACATACTTACCACTCAGCTAAGGAGCAAATCGCTTTATATACGCAAATAATGAATACACGCAAAACATGATTTCTTATGTTTCTTCTACATTTGGGCATTGCGTTATGATATAATCTAAAAATAACTTTGTTAAGAAATAAAACTTTTTAAAAAAAATTAAACCGACTTCAAAAATAAGCACTAAAAAGCAACAAATAATATAGATCTAGTTAAATAAAAGATTTTATATATGTTACCTACAGTGCCGTTTGAAGTTGGTGCCAGCAACATTGGTAACTAAGCAGATACATATGTACATAAAAATTACTTGCAGTTTTTTTACCGGGCATGTTCCTATGTGCTTAGTACCAGTATTACTGGCACCAACTTCAAACGGCACTGTAGGTAACATATATAAAATCTTTTATTTAACTAGATCTATATTATTTGTTGCTTTTTAGTGCTTATTTTTGAAGTCGGTTTAATTTTTTTTTAAAAAGTTTTATTTTTACCTTTTTAGTGAATACTTTTAAACTCTGGTCAATTCAAAAAAAATTTATTTGTAAGTATCTTTCTTTATTTGGAAATATGGTCCAGTTTCGTAAAAATCGATGAAGTAAAAGCACGTGAAATTAAGTGTTAAATTTTAATCTTTTTTTAAAACAAGATTGTGTATTTTTAAGAGTTCAAGGTGTGTGCTAAGTTTCGTAAAAATCGGTTAAGTAGAACCACGTGTAATGTTATAATACATTTTAATGGGCGTAGCCCCACCCATTTTTTCAACTTAAAAATTTTGTAATTACAAAAACCAAAGATGTTTGCTAGGTTTCCCAGCAATCAAATGAGTAGAAGATTACAAAATCAAATTTAAAAAATTGTAGGCGTGACCCCGCCCACTTTTTTTAACGCAATTTTTTGGCTTTATTAAAGCTTAGGGTGTGCCAAGTTTCGTCAATATTGGTTAAATACAAGCACATGAAATATTATACTAAAGTTTAATAGGCGTGCCCCGCCCACTTTTTTAACGCAATTTTGTGCCTTGATTAAAGCTTAGGGTGTGTGCCAAGTTTCGTAAAAATCGGTGAAATAGAACCCTGTGAAATATAATATAAAATTTTAATGGGCGTAACCCCGCCCATTTTTTTAAAGAAAATTTTTTCTATTTTAGAGTTCAAGGTGTGTGCTAAGTTTTGTAAAAATCGGTTAAGTAGAACCACGTGTAATGTTATAATACATTTGAATGGGCGTAGCCCCGCCCATTTTTTCAACTCAAGAATTTTTTAATTACAAGAACCAAAGATGTTTGCTAGGTTTCGCAGCAATCAAATAAGTAAAAGATCAATAAATCAAATTTAAAAAATTGTGGGTGTGACCCCGCCCACTTTTTTCAAATGGGACCAATGGGAAGCTATACCCTCTCAGACAACAAAAATTTTTTTACAATCGGTCTAAAATGCACCGAGTTATGGACCTACACACCTAAAAAAAAAAAAAAAAAAAAAAAATAGTGACGAATTGTTAACCTCCTTCTTTTTTTGAAGTCGGTTAAAAAACAACCCACGACGTTTTTCGGCTACTTGTTGTAATTCACACGTATACAACAACAATAGCACATTACCACGTTGGGTCAACCAACAAGCAAGATAAACACCAACACAAACAAATTAAATTAAATGATATTTTAAAATGCGCGGTATTGATAAACATAATATTCAAGTTAATGACAAATATTATTGAATTTAAAAATTTTATTCAATAACATTGTTTGTTGAAAATAATTCTTGCATATTTTTTTCTGTGTATTGGGAGCAAACTTAACCCCCCCAGCGACGAGCACGGCCGATGTTAATAGGTAGCCACGTTCCCTTTATTCATCATCTTCAATAGCAATCGTTACAAGTTACGCCTTTTTGCATTTTAGCTGACGATATATACCCTTTTCAATTTTTGGTAAAGGGTATAATAATAGCCTCCCATAGTTAAGAATTATCAAAATGTAACAATCTTTGATATCTTTTAAAATGCAGGCTGTAAAATTTTATCGTGTGGGACAGTTTATGTGTGACGTAAAACATATTTGAATACTATAAAAACCATCTTCCGAAAACTTTACTGATAATTGAAAATAGGGCTCCATATACACACATATAATTACATACATATAATATATAGTATATAATACATAGATATTTATTGTATCTACTACATTACGTAGGAAACACATAATTGTAAAAAAAATACATTTATAAAAAGAATTATTCTCTACCCTGAAAAAAATTTTACAAATTAGCATTTTTTATTTTAAGCAAATTCTGCCAAAAAGCATCTGGCAGAATTTTTTCAAAGTTGAATGCTTTTCGGGTAATGAAAATGCCAGATCTTTCAGCGAAAATGCCAAAATGGCAACAATGTTCTGTCTTCTTGGAAAACTCTGTATATGTTGTAAGCGGATGAAGGTAATTAGAAAAAAATTAGTACAGTCTGTGATATATCTTGTACATACATACATGTTGTGTTATATTAATTTTGTTATTGTTATATGTAAAAAGTAATGTTTTAAAATTAATATTAAAAACAAAAGATCAACACAGATTTCCCAACCCTTGATAAAGTCAACATATATTGACGAAACGTCGGGAAAAATGAAATAAAATTTGTTTTTATTTACATAAGGATACATAGGCCGTATTAGCTCATATTCACTACGAAAGTACAAATTTATTTTTATAAGAAACTTAATACTAATTTATTTTTTATTATTTTTTATTTCTGGTAGCTGTATTAATTGAATATATTCGTATAATATTCATATATGTGATTATACAGCTGCGCCTATTTTTGAAAAATATATAAGAAAATACTCATAATTATACCTGTACATTACGATTCCCCATTCCCCATTTTTTTCAGGGCTCAAGCATAATTTGAAACGTTATAGGGTCAAGTATTTTTGAGATTTTTCGAAAGAAGTTTAGAGGTTTTTGCCAAAAATCGAATTTGCCGGCCGTTTTTTGTATTTTTTTTTCATAATTTTAATCATAAGCACGATTTTCTTCAGTTTTTGGAATGAATTTGAATTCTTTTAGTTTTTCGAATGAATTTGCTCTTTTAGGTAGCCTACATTACAATTTTTCGTAATTTTTCCATAAATTTTGTAAATAACGCTTAACTTTTAAAATTTTTATAAAAATGATCAATCGAACTGCTCGTTTAGAAACTGCAGAATTATTTCCACTTTTTTTTCAAAATCCCCCACTGTGCGTCCGCCTTGTCACGTCCGTATTTGTACTAGTAGCAGGGAACTCCCACTCCCACCGCAATTAAAATTTTGAAATTTTAAAATTTTAATTACCCAAATTTTAAAATTCTTGGAAATTTGTGAAATTTGATACCCTACGAGGGTGGATCAATAAGTCCGTCCAACTTTTTGTTTACATAAGGAATTTTTTGTTTACATAAGGGGTTTTGTTTGTTTACATTAACTTTGTGTGAACGGGTGATTTTTTTTTTGAGGTTACCTTAATATAGAAAGGGCCTAACTCATTTTTTTTTTTTTTTTTTTTTTTGTGGGGTGGATTAAGGGGTTTCATAAGATTAAGATTTCATAAGTATATATGCCGACGGGAAAATCATGCAATGATTTTTCCTAATACTAATGGGTGTGAAATAGTGAAAATTAATTTTTCCTAATGCCTACGGCAATATATGAATATTTTTCCTAATGCCTACGGCAATATATGAATATTTTTCCTAATGCCTACGGCAATATATGAATATTTTTCCTAATGCCTACGGCAATATATGAATATTTTTCCTAATGCCTACGGCAATATATGAATATTTTTTCAAATGCCGACGGCAAAACATGATTATTATTTTTTTCAAATGCCGACGACAAAACATGATTATTATTTTCTAATACCAAAGGGAAAATTGCCAGTGTTGCCAGACTGTAAAAATTTCTTATCGTAATAATATATCAGTAATATCAGAGAAAATATTTATTTATGTGTTCACATGTATGTGAACACCCCTAATACTTGTGGGGGGTCCAGCTTGATAGTCGCGGGTAATTTAATATTTTGTGTATTTGTTTAAGAAATATGTATGTATGTATGTGTATGTATGTATGTATGTATGTATGTATGTATGTGTATGTATGTATGTATGTATGTATGTATGTATGTGTATGTATGTATGTGTATGTATGTATGTATGTATATGTATGTGTGCATGTATGAATGTGCGATCGTGGGTACTTGTGCGTGGAATATTTTGTAGAATACATATATATTTTGCAACGTAATCATTTTCTTTATCTACGATTATTTTAAAGCAGCAAACTAAGTACACTCAGCAGCAGAGAAACAAAAACCAAGCATTTGCAAGTAAGCAAAAAAGTTAACTTCTCCTCCTCCCCACTTCCTTCTCTTTCCTTTATGTAGTTTGTATTTGAAATAAGAAAACACTTGTATATTATTTTATTTTTGATACATTTATTGTTTAAAATTTTTTTTTTAAATTTTATAATGATACATACATTCATATTTTAAAAAGTGAAAAAGTTTAATTAAAGCAAGACATTTCTTTTGTTAGTAAAATAGCATTTTTTAGTGCGCAAGCACCAAATTTATGATAATTACAATAAAAATATTCGGGATACTTGATTTCCATTTGTTTAAAGTTTATGCAGCCTATATCCTCAACGTTAAAAATTTTTCGAAATAAAATTTTTTCCAACCAGCATCTTTTTTCTTCACCTTTTACATAAATTTTAGAACATCTTGCGTTGGCTTTTATAAAATTGCAAACGCTTTGAAATGAAACTGATCCAGCAGTCCAGCTTAGGTGATGATAGTTTTTTGTTAGCCACTTTGCTTCTCTTTGCTTTTCTATTGATAAGCATTTGATATCAAATGGGGGTTTTATAATGAAATTGTTATATTCATAATTGTTGAAAACAATTGCTACTTCTTTTGCGATGAAATCATTTGAATTACTTTTGAAACCATGTACGTCTATGAAAATTATATTGTTTTCCATATTACTCAATTTATAAGACTTTTCGAACTTGTCCTTTGATGGGTACATATTCTATTATACGATCATGAATAAGAATACAGTAAGCTGATGTCTTTGCTGCAATATTAGTTGCTGTTTCAAATTCTATTTTTATATCAATCGGTCCATTATTGAGTGATTCATTCTGATGACTGACATCTACTACAATAATAGGAGCTTTTGTCTTAAACTCTGGTGCAGTTAGAAGCGGTTGAGATTCTTTCATATAGTAGCTTTGTTGAAATCTTAGATACATGTCATATAGAATTGCATATCGTTCATTTTTGAACTTTATGTTAAGGTCATCATAGGGATATGAGACTGAATTTAAATGTACTTTTAAATTAGTCAAATCACAATGAACAAACTTATTTTCTTGTTGAAAAGCAATCAATACAAAACGAGGGCGTTCTCTATTTGCAGCTAGTTTAACATTCCAAATATGGCTAGTTCCCATATTTAATTGTGGATTGACATGACAATCCCAACTGCGAAATGCCATAGGTATAGAAGCACCATTGTTAATAATTTTAATCATATTCAATTTGCTAAAGTCGGATAATTGTACATGTGGGATTCTCCATGAGATTAGTGAAATTGTAAGTTTAGCTTTTTTAGTAGAAACACTCGAGCGTACAAGATCTTCGTCGTTCTTATTGCGCAAGAGTATCAATTCATGTTTTCCATTTAGTATAACTTTGTTGTAGTCTTCAGCGAATCCTAGAAGCATTTTTAGAGGTACATAGAAATTGAAAAAGCCATTTGCAAGGGTGACATCGTCAATTTTGTTCCATCCAGCATTTTGCATCACGTCGCTTTCTGTTGGTGACATAGAAACCAAATTTTTTATGGTGCTTGTGGCTCCTAAATATCTTGTATGATCAATTTCAATTCCATTGAGCTCATAGCGAATTTCATCAAATAGATATGCCACAAAGTTGTTTTTTAATATAAAGTTGTCCGATGATGAAGAAGATTTAGAGTTATTATCATCTGCAACAAAACCTTCTACATAAATGTAGCTTTCACTGGGTAGCACGTACAAATCTTGATTTTGTATTGAAATTCTAATTTCATCATTATTGTTGTAAGATTGTAAGTATGGTACATATGTATGATAGTCCTTTTTGATTATATTCTCATCAGACAAGGGCTTATCTAAGACATCTATTATTGAACTCATTTTGTCTTCAATTTAAAATTCAAGGACTTTAGAAAATTTTTATTTGATGTTGTTAATGCTTTCTGTTGTACTGATCGCTTTAATGTTGATGTTGTTCTTGTTGCTATATTTTTTAAGGTATTTGTGTTGTATATTAGCATTATTTAGTTGGCCTTAAATGTATTCGTATTGTAATTTCCTCTCCTCGGAAATTAATTAAATCACCGTGTTGATCAACTACGCGCAGCGCTAGTGAACTTATCTCTTTGATGTTCACAGGTAAATAGATAAGATTTCTTGGAACCTCATCTATTTTATAGCCTGGAGGCACATTAATCGGAAATTCATGAAGTGTATGCGATTTGGAGCTATTCATATATGTGTTAATAGCGATACTACTTTCAACTCGCAAGAGATTTACTTTAAAAATATTAACTGGAAGATCTGAATAATAATATTGGTTTGGTGTTAGGATTTTGCTATTGAATCCTAAAAGTTTTCCAATTGTATTGTCTTTATTAAAATATACAGTATCCTTGGAACTATTAACTTTAACTTGCATTGTATTGTTATTAGCTTCAATAAAAATCTTATTTGCTGGACAGAGTAGTTTGTATTGCTCTTCTATAAAATCAACTATATCATTTAGTTCGTAAGATCCAATTGGTATTTCTATTGTATATTCTCCTATATGAAACATATTGTTGTAGGTGTCTACATTTGGAATACTGTTGTATGAATGAAAATCAGTTAGAGCACACTCATATGCATCATGTAATTCAATAGGAGGAAAGTAACTAGCAGATAATTCTGATGAGTTAGAGCTCAGAGTAAGTGTTATTGACATTATAACAGACTGATTACAATTAAATAAAGTTTAGTAGACAGTATGGTTTATAAGCATAATTTACATATTTATTTCATTTTCTTATTTTAAAATTAACATTTGTTTCTTAATATTAATGCTATTATTGTTTTGCTATGATGTTGTTGTTGATTTAGTTTTTCTTTCATCTATAATATTTCATCTTTACTTATCCAAGAATTGTGTTGATTAGAAAATCCCAGCCATTTAACATATACCTCCTTCCCTTTAATTTTAAGCACCTTTTCAACTAGATATGTATTTGGAAATCTGGTTTTTGAAAGTTCGTCAGTATAGAATCCACCTTTAATAGGATTACCAAGATAGTCTTCTAATATGTATGTTGCAGGATTTGTATTTTGAACTCTTGTAATTGTAAAAATTTCTGTAGTCCAATTTGGAGTATAACCTTTTTCAAATGTATGCTTATATTTGCTTATGCGTACATGATCTCCTACATTAAATTTTGACATTTTATACATTTTCATATGACTGTATACTGTATTTAGCAGCTTTTCCTCATTTGTTGAGTTGACTTTAATTGGAGGCATTTTAATGGTACGATGAACTTTTCTATTGTAGGTATTAAGTAAATCTTTGTATATATCAATCCACTTATAAGAACCATTATAGCTAAATTCTTTCCACATCATTCCTTTTAGTGTTCTATTAAATCGTTCTACTATTGATGCTTTCATAATGCTATATGTTGAGTAGTGATTAATGTTGTATTTATGCATTAATTTTTCAAAGTGTTTGTTGAAAAATTCTTTACCATCATCTGTTTGTATGTTTTTTGGTATTCGCCCCAATTCAAAAATATTTTCCATTGCGTTAGTTGTTTCAAGTGCAGTTTTTGTTTTTAGTGGTACTGCCCATGCAAATTTTGAGAATGTGTCAATTATAGTCAGCAAAAATCGATAATTTCTATTTTCTTTAGAATAGTTCCCCATTTCAACTAAATCAGCTTGCCAAAGGTCATCTATTCCTTTCATTATAACTCTGCGACGCACAAAATGTTTTCGTGCTTGCTTATGGAGTTCGTTTACTAAATTTCTTTTTGAAGACATTAAGTTGTTTTTAGAGATTTTTTGAAGAGTGTTGTGATCTAGTTGAAGCACTTTCAGCTATTGATACAAACATGTAATTTTCTAATCTATAAATTTTCTCATTAAGCTGTTCAATTTGTTCTTCAAAGGATGTTTTAATTTTTAGAATATCTTTTTCAATTTTATAATTTTCTTCTATATCTAATTTTGTTTCGCGATGTAGATCCTCAATTTGTATTTGAATATTTTCTTGAATTATAGTACTGTCTCTCTTAAAGTATGCTAATAATTTCTCTTCTAGTTTTTCGATTTGAGTTTGCAGAAACAATTTATTGATAACATCGTTTTCCTCCACAGCTTTTGCAACATTTTTGATCCTTTTGTTTTGGACATCAATGTTGTTGTTCGTATCCACAAAGAACCCCAGCAGTTTAGGTGCATTTTTCAAAGAAACTATGTTGCTAGTATCGTTTAAATAATGTCCAAATTTATCAACAGACATGCTTTATATACTTTATTAAAGTTAATGTATTATATTAGCTTCACGTAGTTCTTCAATAATTGATATAATCTCGTTATTGTGATTATTATGACCTGCAGCTTGTGATGCGAGCAAGAGTCGAAGTCGATCTACTAGCTCATTTGGATCATCCCAGTATATATAGTTGGGCTTATGGATGTTAAATTCCATCATTCCATCACCTAAGTAGCTACCTTTTGGCTTAGATCCTGTTGATTCGGGTAAATTATCCTGGTTTTTCTCGTCAATAAATTTCTTAATAATATGTTTATATTTATATCCTCTAGTACCCTTAATTTGACCATCAGGTTTATAGTCTCTTCTATATGCATTAGTAGTAATTAAAATCTTTTTATATATTTCGAGTTCAAATTTATCATAATTTTTTGGTATTTTATGAAACATTAGAGAAAATAGTCCAGGTGTTAGAGCCCATATTTGACCACCAACTTGTATTTTATGTTCACTAAGTGTAAGTTTACTATCACCAAATTTCCATTCATTATTGAAATCTTTATGTGGACCATAGTTTGTATCTAATTCATTATTTCCTTCCAAGACTGATAAATCAGTATAAGTATCTTCTGTATTGGAAGTTTGTGAGTAAAAATCATCTTCATCATCATCATCATCATTTTTAGTATTAGTTTCGTTAAATAATATGGTATTATCAGATATTGTTCCTTCTGCTAGTTTCTTTGGTGTACTTGTCTCTATCTTGAGTGATGGTTTTTCAGACTTTAAACTTGTATTATTTTCAAATTCTGTCTTCATTTTATTTTCTTCTTTAATGGGAATTCTTTTAATTTTTTTAGAACTATTTATGAATTCTTTCAGTGGTTCTGTTATAGGTTTAAATGTATCTCTTAGTTGTTCACGTGTATCTATTTCACCAGTTTTTATACTACGAAGCTTTTTCTTCAAGACATTTCTTGTCAACACCAACTGTTTTAAAATTTTCTCATCCATGTTTAATAAATAAAAGGTATCAGCTATTAGATGAGGTATCAGCTATTAGATCAGCTTATTAGCACCTGGTCTGGTTTTCAGATCAGCTTTTTAGGACCTGGTCTGGTTTTCAGATCAGCTTTTCAGGACCTGGTCTGGTTTTCAGATCAGCTTTTCAGGACCTGGTCTGGTTTTCAGATCAGCTTTTCAGGACCTGGTCTGGTTTTCAGATCAGCTTTTCAGGACCTGGTCTGGTTTTCAGATCAGCTTTTCAGGACCTGGTCTGGTTTTCAGATCAGCTTTTTAGGACCTGGTCTGGTTTTCAGATCAGCTTTTTAGGACGTGGTCTGGTTTTCAGATCAGCTTTTCAGGACCTGGTCTGGTTTTCAGATCAGCTTTTCAGGACCTGGTCTGGTTTTCAGATCAGCTTTTTAGGACCTGGTCTGGTTTTCAGATCAGCTTTTCAGGACCTGGTCTGGTTTTCAGATCAGCTTTTCAGGACCTGGTCTGGTTTTCAGATCAGCTTTTCAGGACCTGGTCTGGTTTTCAGATCAGGTTATCAGGTATCAAATCAGGTTATTAGGTAGCTGGTCTGGTTTTCAGATCAGCTTATCAGGTATCAGATGAGGTTATAGCAAATAGATGTATCAAGCTTAAAGTTAGATTAATAACTAAAGTAAGTGTTTATGAAGAGTAGTTTATATAGTTATGAAATAGTCAAATTGTTTCCGGTAGCGTCCATCATTTAATTCATTATCTTTGCTAATCACCAAAAATCCATATTTATTCTTCCAACACTCTCGACAAATTTCATGAAACTTTTCATAACTCATATCGCCACCAACATGATCTCTATAAACATGCTTCATATTTGTCTCATCTTGTTTAAACATTATAATAACATTGGCATTGTCTCTTATTAAATGCTTGGGAATTCTAGTATAAGTTTGACACAAGTAGAATGAATCGACATCCCTATGTCGCCCCATACAAAAATATGTACGTATATTATTCTGCTTTTCACATGCAACATCATCAAATATCATAATTGAATTAGTTTTAGCTTCGTCAGGTGGAATAACTGATTCATTATCTGTATATGTATAATATCCCATTCCTTTAATTGGTGAAATTAGTTTCTTCAGGTATTCATATTTGGGTTGATATAGAGATTTTGAGTATAAATAGATGTTTTCAAACTTGAGTCCATTAGGACTTTCTAGTAAGCCAATCATAACATTAGTCTTTCCACAATTGGATGGTCCAACTATTAGAGCACGAATAGAATTTGGTAAGAGGGGGCTATGCTTTATTTTTGAAGTGATGTTGACTGAATCGTCAATATTACGAACTAAAATATTTTTATGTTGTTTCACTAACTGCATTTTTGTAACTAAATACATTTTATAAATGTTACCTCTTATTATAGAAAAAATTAGATAATATGGTTATACGATATCAGAAAACGTTTAGTCATAAAAACACCTTCGTTGGAGGAGGTATAGTAGATAAAATAATAAACTCTCTACCTGTTGAGCTTCATCTTCCGGGGTATCAGTACTGTGGACCTGGAACAAAACTACAAAAACGTTTAAATCGAGGTGACAAAGGTATTAACTTATTGGACTCTGCTTGTAAAAATCACGATATTGCGTATTCAAAAAATAAGGATTTAAGTACTAGACATAAAGCTGATAAAATACTTGAAAATTCAGCTTGGAATCGAGTTTTAGCAAAAGACAGTAGTCTTGCAGAAAAATCATTTGCATATATGGTTACTAACGCAATGAAAACCAAAACTAAATTTGGTATGGGTGTGGAGAAAAAGAAAAATGTTAAAAAGAACAAGCCAAATGATAAAAAACTGTTTAGAACATCAATTAGAGCTGCAACAAAAATACTAAAGAAGGAAAAACCATTAGATATTAACTCAGCTATTAAAATTGCACGAAAAACTATTAACAAATCATTAAAAGGAAGAAAGTCTCAAATTGTAGTTCCACGTGTAATACGTGTTCCAAAAATCGGTGGTTTTTTACCTCTAATACCGATTTTAACTGCTCTGGGTGCAATTGGTAGTCTAACCACTGGAGGTGCTGCCATAGCTAAAGCTGTAAATGCAACAAAGAATGCAAAAAATCAACTTTATGAAGCAACTAGACATAATAAAGCGATGGAATCTATAGCAGTGGGAAAAGGACTTTACTTAAAACCATATAAAAAAGGTTATGGTTTAGTTCACAAAGAGGAATCAAAAAACTCTTAAAGATGCTGCCCAACAGACCACTATCTGATGTGGACCTAAACCGTTTCTCTATAAAAATTCCATATTTTAGAGGAGTTTTCATGTTGAATACTCTACCAAAACGAACAAAGAAAATTGAATGTGGAATAATCAACTTAGATGTATCAACAGGACCTGGTACACATTGGGTAGCATAATATAAAAACAACAATGAAAAAGAATATTTAGACAGCTTTGGAAACTTACAACCTCCTTGGGAAGTAGTCAAATATCTTGGTGCAAATATAAAATACAACTATAATCAGCATCAGAATTTCAATACATTTACCTGTGGACATTTATGTCTTAAATTTCTTTATGAAATAACTGAAAATATTAAATAAAACACAAAAATTTATATTTTACAAAACTCTTTAATGTCTTTTTATTCATAATTTAAAATACATAATTAATATATTATTGCCAAACAGGAAATTGGGAATTTTGAATTAGAAATTCACTCAGCTCACTCTCGACAATTAGGTTTTCTTCACCTTCTCTACTTAGGCAATATGATCCGCTTGAGAGATCTTTGATATCGTCATCAGTTAAAATATTATATCGTTTGGGCAGGAAGATTATGTGTTTATTCATTTCAACTTTTAGGGTTGGTCCATATTTAGTTGTTACACGTAACACATTTCTAATAGTATATTTCGTTGAAGAATCAAGCTCCTTTACGTGTATTAAAGTTTTGTTATTTAGAGCATTAAATTTTGCAATTAGATTTGTTGTGGAGTCCATTTTTTATTTAGATACTTCTTGTCACTCTGAATGTTTAACTGGAAATGATCTTAAAAGTAGCGATGATGACTTCAAAAAGGCTAATCGAAAATAATTATGGTGAAATAGTGAATAAGTGGGGGATAGTGATAGACAGAAAGAGATAGTTATAGAGAGAAAACGGTTAGAGAGAGATAGAGTAGTAAAAAAGAAATATGGAATAGAGAGAAAAGGGTTAGAGAGAGATAGATTGCTAAAAAAGAAATATGGGGGTAGAGATGATAGTATAGATATTTTAAAAATTTACAGAACAAATTAGTCTTAAAGGAACCTTCCAACATTCATCATCATTCATTCATCAGCAAATAAAATGAGTCAAATTAGACGTACTCTTAATCAATTTATAAGAGATTTTGAAACCTTCAGGCTTTTTGATCATTGGGAGATGATAAAATGTTTCCAAAATATGCTGGATGAGAACGAAGAATATGGTGTCATGGAAGATGAAGACAACACTGAAGGACACTTCCCCAGCTGTCCTTGGTATCATCCTGAGTGTGAGGAGGGACCTGATACTTGCAGATGTACCATATATTTTTTACGAAAAAATATACTAGAACATTTAATAATTGGCTATTACGAAATGTTTCCATCATTATAAATAAATTAAATAGAAATGAAATAAAATTGTATAAATAATAAAATAAAATTGAATTATAAAAATATTCCTTGATTTGTATTATTTTTTTCTAAAGGAAAACTAGGAATCATCTGTTCGAATATAAAATAACAGAAACTTGTATGTAGTGAAAAAATATGAGGATTTTATCCGATTATCTAAATTATTTCTCTTTATGAAAATATCTAATTGAATTTCATAATATTGTGAAATTCAATTTCTCTTGTGCAGAACCTCTCAAAGAAAACAAGACTGTGCATGTTTAATTAACCTGAAAACAAGACTGTGCATGTTTAAGCGACATGAAAATAAGAATTTGCAAATAAGCAAAAAACAAAAATTTTTGATCCAACGAAGTAAAGCCAATAAAGAAATAAAAAAACCATTCACATTTTCCATTCTTTTTTCAATAGTTTATTTACAATAACTTTTCTTAATAAATAGAATTTAAATACAATAATATTTCTTAGACTTTTTTTACATTCATTTTAACAACAATAAAATAATTTTTCTTAATAAATAAGATTTTATATACAACAATTTTTCTTAATAAATAGGATACAATATTTTTTCTTAACTAATAGGATTTTATATACAACAATTTTTCTTAATAAATAGGATACAAATACAATATTTTTTCTTAATAAATAGAATACAAATACAATATTTTTTCTTAACTAATTAACTAAGATTTTCTTGCATTTTAGCAATCTCATTTAGCAACATATCAAGTTCGTATTCAGGGTTAGTTTCCTTAATACGAAAATGATACCATGCATAAGTATTAATATTATTTGATCTAATTTTTCTCTTATCATCTCCATAGCTTAATACTACCTTATTTAGTTCACTAGTATATAATTGATGTAGTTTAGATTTAAATGTTAACATACTATCATATACATTAATCTTATTAAATAAGCAATTCTTATATGTAGCTAAACTATATTTATCTAATATGGCTCTCTTTACCCCCTTCGATTTTTTAATATCATCTTGGTTTTCTACGCTAAATGAATACATTTTTGAGCGCAGCCCAACAAACTCTGTCATTATCTTACCGCAATTTTCATCCTTCATCATACCAATTACTTTTTTATTTACTATTGGGAAATTATAAATATTGTCTGTAGGATAGTCCGATGTGTCAAATTGTTCATGTATGTCATTTTTTATGTCAGCGTAAAAGTCGTCAGTCTTTATTGAATATATAAAAGAGTCAGTATCCATATAGTTTAATGAGAGGTTTGTCTTAAACTTAGGTTGCATGTACCCGTAATGGAAATTATACATTTTCCATTTGGACAGCTCGAGTACACAAAATCCTAAGTAAATTGGTTTATTGTAGCAGGTTTTGACTCTAGTCATTTCGATTGCTACAAGATCTTCAGAAAATATAGATAAACTATGAAAATTTGGTTTTGATATCCAATCTTGGGCTCCTAAATGATTGCAATTCGTCCTCTCCCAATTATTAACAATTTTAACATCTCTCCTCTTATCCACATTTTCCATGGTTTTACCATACACTGCATTATTAAGTAGTTTGAAAAAATTTTTTTCAAAAGCATTTTTAGCAGTGGCTCTATGTCTGGTATTTAGGTCAATATAGCCTTTTAACCATGGAGATTGTTTAAATGCTAGAATACGATGAGTTTTCTTTAAAACTAAACCATATTCTAAGCACTGTTTTAGAACTCTAAAGTGTATCACATATGATTGCTTTGTAGAGAAATCGGTTATCAACTTGCTATACTTCGCTTGCATAGGTTTCTTATTTTCAGCGCAAAAAGGAAGATCATTATGCAAGTCGTGTAAATGAGAGGGATAATCCAACGTAACCTCATAAATATAACCGTCTGTTCCATTATCAGCTATGCTGTTTGGATCCAGATTCAACTCGTCTTGTGATAACCATCTGAACCCACCATGAGGAAGATATTCCGACATCGCCCATCCATACAAATTGTTAGCGTCTAAATAGACGAGAAATTCTGAGGGCTTTTCTTTGTCGAAATCTTGCAAATATTTATTATTTGCTTTCGAATATCTTTGACTACACTGTACTATCCCCCCACGTATACCTTTTTTCATAAAATTGTACATGTCTATGTCTGTCAATAATTCTAATTCAATTTTTGTATATTTGAGCATTGCATCCCAGGAAAGGCCAGGTGCTGTATAATACTGGCAAGGATCGAGCTCATAAATACCCTTACAAACTTTTCTAAAGTTCTCGAAAATATCTGTCAGTAAGAGGACGTCTGTTTTTAAGTAAAGTTCCATGTAATCTTTCATTGTTTCACAACCAAAAGTATTCCATACCTCTACAGCATGTGAGTATTCCTCTAAAGAACACTCTTTATTATTCAACTTATTAAAAAAATCACTGCGTGAAGGCAGCTGGCATTCATCTAATTTTTCGAATGAATTTAGGTACTCATATGGGAAAATACCTTTTTTCTTAATAAGCTGAAATTCTTTTTCTGATTGAAATAAGGACCTTATAGTGCTGAAATCATTATCCGACAAATTGCAGGCTAATGATTCCAAACTCTCAGCCATAAAGCGTATAGTATCAAGAAATCTTATTTCAAGCTTATGGCCATCACTCATTTCTGAGAATTGGGAGAGGGATATATAAAGTTCCTTATTGAGAGGGAGTACTTTCAGTTGCAATGAAATTTCACCTAATTCTTTAATGAAAAGATGTGAGTCATAATTTGAATAATTGTGGAAGTAAACTGGTATAAATTTGGGAATTTGGTAATTTAAATTACATTTATTGTGGGCTGCGCCTCTAAATTTGCCACTAATGTGGCAGTGATCTCTAACACGATCTTTGCCTAAAAATTTTTGGCAAATATGGCAATTCACCGCACTATAAAAATTATAAGTATCTGAAGGGGATAAAGTATCCATTTGTCTATTGTTAACTAAATAGTTATTATATATATCTTCACAATCCTTAATTAAATATTCTACAAATTTTTTGGAGGCATCTTCCCCCGTATATATTCTAAGCTTATCTAAATTATTACTATGGAGACACTTAATAAAATAACTAAAGGCACAAGGTGTGTGCTTTTTTATTAAATTTGTTTTACTACTTACACTATTACTTATATCCTCTAATACGCATTCAAAGTCCGCGTAAATAACAAAAGGGACATCCATTTTTCGTTGATGTCCCTTAAAACTAAGAATGGCATCCTCACCTGATGGCATAGTTGTGACTATCTTCCCACATTCCTCCTTATGAGTATTCATGATGGTGTCCGTATGAGTATATTGGAGACAGCTATTGCAAAAAATTAATTTATTGTGGTTTTTGGTAGTCTGATTCCGTAAAAGTCTGTGAATAATAAAAAGTAAAATAAAAGTTTATGAGTAAAACGTATATATTATAAAATATATAAAAGAAGTATATGTATCATTAAATTAAAGTGTAGTATAATTTTTTAACTTACTTTGATATGTTCTTTATCAAAATGTAGTGATGAACTTCACCATTTTCCAAAAGCAACAAGTTTACATGACTATTTTTTTCGTCCTTGGTGACATAATAAGGACCAATAATCTGATTGGCCCCCTCATCATAGCCGAATACGTTAATACTTATTGCTGGATTGTTCACCTCAAACTCTTTTATTTTGTTTAATCCTAATGGGAAGCGTAAATTTTTGAAATTTAACGCTACACCATTTCGCGTAACAATCGTCTCTGCAGCAATGTCCTGAATATTATAAGAACTGCAGCGTCTTGTATCATTATATTTGGTTGTATCCATGGCAGCGATTAGGCACCACTTGAAGCAGTAGTCATCATTATTTTCAATGTTGATGCAAGCTTTTTTTCTTTCTAATTTTTCAGGTGTGGATATCCAGTTCGATCCTTTGACGAGCGAAGATTTGTTGATGTTAATTTCTGCTCGGACTATGCGTGACAAAGTCCAACCAGAATCTCGCTCTTCAAATTCGGACATTTTGGTTGAAATCTCCTCAACCTGCTTACGGAATAACTCTTCAATGCTATCTGCCCTCGTCAGCAAACTCATTTTGGCTACATGTGATATTATGCACAACTCCAATTCTTCTCCAACAATTTTGATATATTCTGCCACAATACTCACATGAAATTTAATTATTGCATGCTTACTTAAATTCACTTGAAGTCTCTCCATAAAAACATTTTTATTTTCTTTAACAAATTCTTCCAACAGAAGTTGGTCTTTTTTGTTTAAAATTGCATAAGTGGCAATATGGTTTTTGAATGCTTTAGATATTTTATAATATCGCAATTCTTCTACTTCATCTGTTCTAGCATGCGAAGTATTCCTTGGAGTTGGTAGAGTTTCTTCTCTTCTTTCTTCTACTTCTCCATCACTTTCCGGTAAGCTTATGTCCATAGCATCGTCGAATAAATTACCTCCAAGGATACCCACACCCTGTTGTTGAGCTTGTTGTTGTTGAGCTTGATTTTGATGATCTTGTGGTTGATGCTGGTACTCTTGTTGATGATAATTAAGAGGCTGCCATTGCATCACATTGGGATTATAATTGTATCCCAAAAACTGATTATTCCATGGCATACCGTATTGTTGAAAATTTAATGGTAACTGATATTGAGGATACTGAAGAGAAGGATATTGTTGATGAATGAATGATGATGATGAATTTTGATGATTTTGAAAAGATGTCTGCGGTAGCTCTTGATTTATGCCCCGGCTTACGACCACTTGATTCTGTACACTATGGTTTTTAACATGCTCCAAAAAGGACTTTTGGTATTTGTATACCTTATTACATGTATTACACTGATAACCTGATGAACTCATTTTTAATTATTTTATTATTATTTCACTTTAACACAATTGCTGATGACACTTCTTGTAAATACAATAACGTACTGATGTGTTGGTTAGAAATGTTGGCGTATTTATACTAAAATTGGAAGCAGTATCCTTGCAGCATTCATAAATTTTACTTTTTGTTTCTCTGCTGCTGACTGTACTTAGTTTTCTGCTTTAAAATAATCGTAGACAAAGAAAATGATTACCTTGCAAAATATATATGTATTCTACAAAATATTCCACGCACAAGTACCCACGATCGCACATTCATACATGCACACATACATATACATACATACACATACATATACATACATACACATACATACATACATACACATACATACATCCATACATATACACACATACATACATACATACATACATACACATACATACATACATACACATACATACATACATACATATTTCTTAAACAAATACACAAAATATTAAATTACCCGCGACTATCAAGCTGGACCCCCCACACACAAGTATGGGTGTTCACATACATGTGAACACAAGTATGGGTGTTCACATACATGTGAACACATAAATAAATATTTTCTCTGATATTACTGATATAGTATTACGATAACAAATTTCTACAGTCTGGCAACACTGGCAATTTTCCCTTTGGTATTAGAAAATAATAATCATGTTTTGCCGTCGGCATTTGGAAAAAATAACAATCATGTTTTGCCGTCGGCATTTGAAAAAAATAATAATCATGTATTGCCGTAGGCATTAGGAAAAATATTCATATATTGCCGTAGGCATTAGGAAAATCATGTATTGCCGTAGGCATTAGGAAAAATATTCATATATTGCCGTAGGCATTAGGAAAATCATGTATTGCCGTAGGCATTAGGAAAAATATTCATATATTGCCGTAGGCATTAGGAAAATCATGTATTGCCGTAGGCATTAGGAAAAATATTCATATATTGCCGTAGGCATTAGGAAAATCATGTATTGCCGTAGGCATTAGGAAAAATATTAATGCATACCCGTAGGCATTAGGAAAAATTAATTTTCACTATTTCACCCCACTCCCCCTTTGGTATTAAGAAAAATCATTTTCATGATTTTCCCGTCGGCATATATATTTATGAAATATTAATCTTATGAAACCCCTTAATCCAAACATACATATAAATTCCCACGGTCATAAAAACCCGGACTTATTAAACCACCCTCGTATGTATTAAACAAACAAAGCCCCTTATGTAAACAAAAAATTCCTTATGTAAACAAAAAGTTGGACGGACTTATTGACCCACCCTCGTAGGGTATCAAATTTCACAAATTTCCAAGAATTTTAAAATTTGGGTAATTAAAATTTTAAAATTTCAAAAGTTTAATTGCCGCAGGATGAACAGTTCCCTACTACTTGTACTTTAACCATTTAAAAAAAATTTAAACAAAATGTTCATATTTTAGAAATCTACGCATAAACGATCATCACCTTCATTTCA
This sequence comes from Tachina lurida, assembly GCA_944452675.1. Lineage (NCBI taxonomy): Eukaryota > Metazoa > Arthropoda > Insecta > Diptera > Tachinidae > Tachina > Tachina lurida. The sequence continues at coordinate 46,323,289 of OX101753.1, forward strand.
CAGAAAAAAATAGACAAGAATTATTTTCTATAAAACCATGTTAATGAATAAAATTTTTAATTTCAATAATATTTGTCATTAACTTGAATATTGCATTTATCAATTCCGCGCATTTTAAAATACCATTTACTTTTGTTTTGCTTGTGTTCGTGTTTATCTTGCTTGTTGATTGACTGGACATGGTTATGTGCTGATGTTGTTGTTTTTTTGATTGGTCGTGTTGTATACGTGTGAATTACAACAAGTAGCCGAAAATCGTCGTGGCTTGTTTTTTTTTCTCAACAAAGTTATATCAAAACGCAATGCGCAAATGTAGAAGAACCATGATTTCTCATGTTTTGCCTGTATTCAATATTTGCGAACAGCGTGACCGTTTGACCGACTAAAGTGGCAAATTGACACTTTTTCGACTGCCTTGCCACTTTTTTGAGTGCTTTGCCACTTATTTTCTCCCTTTTTTTAGAGTGAATTATATAAAAATACATTAAAAATAAAAAGTTTGATGTAGTTTTCTCGTTTTTTTTTTAATTTTGCCCCTTTTTTTTGATAAATCCCCTTTTGGTACCACTTTTTGAAAAATGTCATCGGTCACCCTGTTTGCGAATGCAAAAACCATTTGCTCTTTAGCTGAATGGTAAGCACGTTAGTCCATTAGTCAAGAGATTCCCGGTTCGACTCATCCCAAATACATTTAGTTTTAATCGCAGCCAAGCAAAAACAAACTAACATTCATCCATCAACACACACACACATACAATAAAATAACAATTATCACTGAAAATAAAATTTCAGTCAACAACTTTTTTCTTTGATTCATTACATTTACATTAAAAATTATTGATAAGATATTTTATTAATTCAAATATTTATATTATTGAAGAAAAAAATATTATTATTTTACAATTTTTGTTATTGATATAGCGGATTTCTTTATCACAGGAAATTCGAAAATTAAAATGATTGAATACCGGGATTTTTGTTATCAAAAATGAAACTTATTTTTTTCTGTGTAGTAAGTGACCTTTCAGTATTTTTCGATTAAAGAATTTGATTCAATTATTTTATTTTCGATATTAGCAATAGTTGAATATTTTACTCTACACACTGTGGTTAAAATATATTTTACATTCACTCTTGTCAACATCGATATTATAGAAATTACAAACGTAATGACAAACCTATATATACCCTTTTACCATTTTTTTGGTAAAGGGTATAATAAGAAAAAACTTAGTTTCATTTAATTCCTTTAATATTAAAAAATTCAGTAAAGTGCGATTTTGACTCGCGCACGAAGGGTTCCATACATTCGGTTCTCAGCATTTTTTAATGTGGCTTTTTTGAAGTTTTTTTCAGTTTAAACAATTTTTTCAGTTTTGTCGCTTTTTTCTCATTTTAGCGATTCTTTTTCCCTTTTTGCGATTTATTTCCTATTTTGGGAGTTTTTTTCATTTTGGCGATTTTTTCTGTTTTTGGGGCTTTTTTTTATTTTGGAGATTTTTTTCATTTTGGCGATTTTTTTTTCATTTTTGCGATTTTTTCCTGTTTTTGGGGTTTTTTTCATTTTGGCGATATTTTTCTGTTTTTTGGGGCTTTTTTCGTTTTGGCGATTTTTTTTTTCATTTTGGCGATTTTTTTTCATTTTGGCGATTTTTTTCTGTTTTTGGAGGTTTATTTTCATTTTGGAGATTTTTTTCATTTTTGCGATTTTTTCCTATTTTGGGGTTTTTTTTCATTTTGGCCATTTTTTCATTTTGGAGATTTTTTTTCATTTTGGCGATTTTTTTCTGTTTTTGGCGATTTTTTCATTTCGCGTTTTTTTCATTTTAGCGATTTTTTTTGTTTTTCGGGCTTTTTTTCATTTTGGAGATTTTTTTTTTCATTTTGGCGATTTTTTTAATTTTGGCGATTTTTTCCTGTTTTGGGTTTTTTTTTCGTTTTGCCGATTTTTCCCTGTTTTTGGGTTTTTTTTTCATTTTGGCGATTTTTTTCTGTTTTTTGGATTTGTTTTCTTTTTGGCGATTTTTTTTCATTTTGGCGATATTTTTTCATTTTGGCGATTTTTTTTTTATTTTGGTGATTTTTTTTCATTTTAGTGATTTTTTTCATTTAAGCAATTTTTCCGGTTATTCGCGATTTATTTTAGTCTTAGACATTATTTTTGTAATTTGGTGCTTTTTTTCATTTTGGCGATTTTTTTTTGTTTTTGGCGATTTTTTTCGGTTTGGCGATTTTATAATTTTTTTATTTTTTAGTTTTACCGTTTTTGAAAATTTCAAGAGTTTTCTTGCTCTTACGGTTTCCAAGATACAGCAAGTTGTCAAAATTGCATAGTCAAAATTGCATTAACTGATGGAACACCCTTTAATTAAAATTTTTTGAAATTTTAGTGCTAATTTTTGTAGTCTGTATACAAATACACTAACCTTACAAATTTCAAGTGTATATAATGGGTGTTTTTTATTGAGGTATAGAACTTTAAGTTGGCATCACTTTTTTAACTGGCGGCCATTTTGTCAGCTGTCAAGTGATTAATATTTAGTTTGGTTTGCCATTTTATCATGAACAGGTTGACAAAAGAACAACGCTTGCAAATCGTGCAAATTTATTTCGAAAATAATGGTTCAGTTCGCGAAGTTTACCGCAAGCTCCGTCCATTTTATGGTTGACATAATCGTCCATCACAGCACTACGTTTACTCTATGTGATAATACGCATCCGCAGAGACGTCGAACAGTGCGCACCGAAGAAACAATTGCCGCTGTAGAGCAAAGTGTTGAAGAGGACAAGAATGAATCGATTCGCCACCGTGCACAGCAATTGGAGCTTTGTCCATCAACTTTATGGAAGATTTTGAAGATTTTGAATGTGGATGAGTTGTGGTTCCAACAAGACGGCGCTACATGCCACACAGCGCACATGAGCGTATAATTTCGCGGAATGGACCTGTCAATTGGCCACCAAGATCGTGTGATTTGACACCATTGGATTATTTTCTTTGGGGATATGTGAAGTCGCTCGTCTACGCCAACAAACCAGAAACGTTAGGGGACTTGGAAGCCAACATTCGTGGCGTTATTGCCAACATACGGCCCCATATGCTCGAAAAAGTGGTTGAAAATTGGACCTGTAGAATTGGCTTTATTCGAGCCAGCCGCGGCGGCCACATGCCCGAAATCATATTTAAACATTAATGGCATAAAATTATCCTTCCAATAAAGCCAAATTGATGGACATTAAAACGATTTTCTTGTGTTTTATTTCAATTCGAAGTTCTATACCTCTAAAAAAACACCCTATACATACATACATACAATTGTATGTATATTACATGGAATTTTAACATTTTTCGCTGCTCGTTTTGGAACACCCTTTAATTTCCAATTCTCATGTATTTGTTGTTGTAGCGGCCAAAGGTCTACACACTGTGTCCAAATTTCAGGTCTGTAGCTCTTACGGTTCTCGAGAAAATACTAATATAGTCTTAGACATAGTTAATTTTACATAACACAAAAAGTTAAAGTGTTCCAACCCTGGAAACGTCTTTTTAATTTTTTTAATATTTTTTTAATTTAAAATACCAATTTTAGTCGTACTGAAGTGTAAAATATGTTTATTTATTTAAAAAAATTTAAATTTGCTTTCGGTAGTGACTTTTATATGGCAAAATCAAGTTTCAGTTTTCCAGCTGTGCAATCGTGTGCTCGATTTTGCTGATTTTCAATACCAATCTAAGTTGGACCATTTCTGACACACCAGTCCCAGAACGAAGTCTATAGCTTTTCTGGGAGCTTCGGAAAACCGATTTCACGTACACCGGACGGACGGACGGACAGACGGACATCGCTTATTCGTCTTCCCTATTCACAAGGAGCCAGAATATATACATTTTATGGGTCGCATATGAATATTATGGAAATTATACACGGAATGACAAACCTATATATACCCTTTTCCACTTTTGGTAAAGGGTATAAAAAATCCCAAAATTATAAAATCGCAAAAACGAAAAAAAGTGCATTTAAAAATAAATTTCAAACGAAATTAAATCGCAAAAAACCGAGAAAATCGCCAAAATTTTAAAAACCGCCAAAATGAAAAAAAAAATCGCCAAAATAAAAAAAAAGTCGCCAAAATGAAAAAAGAAATCGCCAAAATGAAAAAAATCGCCAAATGGAAAAAAACGCCAAAATGAAAAAAACCGAAAAAAAAACATTTCAGCTAAAAAAACATCAAAAACGCAAAAAAAACGTCATATTAAAAAATGCTCAAATCCCAACGTACGGAACCCTTCGTGCGCGAGTCAAAGTCGCACTTTATTGAATTTATTGTATAACAATAAAACGCTTATATTTATTTTTTTTTAATTTATTATATCATTTAATGAACTTCGATTTCTAACTTTTATGTACCTGAGTAAGCGGGCTTGCATTTTTTATATATTTTAATTTCTCAACTAATTCTTGGCATTTACTCAATAAATCTTTTTTTGTTTTCTTATTTCATGTTCCTGTGGTGCACAATTTTAAATTTTGAATGAACTTTGTAATGTTTTTGTTATTTTTATTGTTACCTAGCATTTATTTCTAAAAAAAAATTATTAGGGGGGTGATTACAGCGAAACAGGTGTATTGCTTAGTTTTAAAAAATTTAAACAAACATATGAAGTTTCACTAGAGTAAACCAATGCGTTTAATTAAAGTGTTGTTAATTGGAATAGCTTCTAAAAAAATTCAAATCATATTCAAAACCTACACAGAGAGAACAGATTAGTTAAGAATCTGCTGGAGCAACAAATATTCCAATGTTCCATATTTGCTATTAATTATCAATCAAATGTACGATTTTTTCATATTTATAAACAAAAAACCACAATTACCACACAAATAGAACTCTCACAATAGTTTTATTAGTAATAACAATTGATTTCGTTAATTTCTATTAACCATTTTAAAGTATTGGTAGCAGCGTTGTCAACTCGGTGCTTTTCGCACCGTTTTTAGTGCTTTTTGAAATTTTCGACGCGAAAAATGTTGAAGTTAGTGCTCAGTGCTTTTTTAAATTCATTTTCGGTGCTTTTTGTTTTGAGCGGTGGCACTAAACCAAAAATTCAAAGAGAAATTTCCTTATCTATTTCTTTTTCGAGGAAGTCTATCATTGAAAAAATATAAGCTCTGAAGTTAAATAGAGCATTTAAAAAAATTCTAATAAGATTGTACAAGACTTGGTTGAAGAAATAAGCGCCATATTACCCTCAAACTTTAACATTTTAAGTATAATTAATGTAAGCAGTGTTTTGCCACACAACAAGGAAGACATAATACAAGTATTCAGTCCACTATCGAGTTTTGGGCAGAAGTAAAATTTGATAGCGTTTGAGGCATTATCAAAAATTGCATTAGCCTAAACGAAGAAGTTGAACGCGCTTTTACCTCTATGACTGTAGTTTAGTCTAAACTACGTAACAGAATGTCCCTACACTTGGTTAACACATTTGCTTTATATAAAAATCGGCCTGAAACGAGACAATTTTTATGTGAATAGAGTTGCCGTTTTTGGTTAATTATAACCAAAATTTGTAAAAACTTTTTCCAATGTCCAATATTTTTTTCATTTCAGTTACATTTTTGCTATGAATATTTTTGTATATAACTTGATAAACTTGCAAATCACTTTTTCTATATTTAACTTTGTTATTTATATTGCGTTTGTGCACAATACTTTTGACACCTTTTTTATTTCGTTCGAAATTTATTGCCTTTGTCACATAGTTCACCACACCATAAATATAAGTTAGAAAGTAACGTGACTGAATATTGGTTTTTGAAATTAAAAAACTATTCTTGTAAACAATATTTAATTTGAAAAAAATAATTCGGTCATTGTAACTAACAAATCATTTTCCACCGTACTGATATTCTATTGTAATAAAAAGAAAAGAAATTAAAATACTTTATTGATATTCCTAACCGAATAAAATTTTAACCCAAACAATTTTATATTCTGAATACAAAAAGAAAAACATATTTTGTTTTCTAATATTTTGTTCTCGCAATTTGAATTTAAATAATAAAGAAAAAATAAAAAATTAAATACATATGTACATTAGGGCGTTTCACCAAAGGCGTTTTTTGCGATTTTTGCAACACTTGAAGCGGAATATTAAGGCTTGTGATGTAAAAGAATTTCGAAAAAAATTTTAGATTTTTTGAAATAGATTTTGTCAAAAAAATGAGGTTATGGAGAAAAAAATTTTATATTATTTTTTTTCTGGTGCTTTTTGTTCATACAACTAAACAATTCTCTTCTTAAGGATCCGATCCCTCGACAAAAAAATTATTGGTGTGAAAAATTTTTATATTAAGGACCACTTTGATAGTCTTAAAAGTTAAAAATTATTTTTCCTAGATTTCAAACCTCGATAACTTGAAAAGTTTTCAACATTTTTTGAAGATGTAAAATGCGTTAGAAAGGTCTTTAAATTACCTTTCATTCGGTGCATTGATTTATTTTTAATTGTTGGAAAAATATAAGAAAAAAATTAAAGTTTGAGAAAATTTTTTTTATTTATCAAATTTTATGGAAATTAAAAGAATATCGTTATGTTTCGTTCTTGGTTAAGTAAAAAAAACATCTAAAATACATTGCTTTAATGAAAAAATCAAAAATTCAATTCATTAATATATTTGTATTCCCATACAAAATCAAAAGATATTAAATAAACAAAATCAACATATTTAATGAACAAATTAAAATTAAAAAGTTAATTTGTATCTAAAATTACAATACATTAAACATTTAATGTGGAACAACTGTGGAAGTATTTTCAAATTGGTTTCTTAAGAGCTTTTTCAATGACATTTTTGTTAAAATTACGATTCGATTGATATCAACGCTAATAAATAAGTTTTGAAAATCATCCTCATTCTTTGTAATTTTTTTTGTTATATATTGTAGCTGACGCCACGCCACGCCTCTTTCTGATAAATCATTCACAACACATAGTTTTTCTAGTTTTTTCTTTGCAAAAACAAAATCATCATCATTTTCCCATAAATGTGTATCTTTCGAAAAAAAAGGAAGTGGGCAATTTTAATTCATAAAAAACCCTTTTATTGTTTGAGGTAACAAAATTATGCATTTCGATTTTTGAAATCTCTTTCAAATTAACGATAGCTTTATTAGTTGGATTATCACAACCTTTGTTTTGTAATGCTGCGACCATTAAAGATTTCTGATCAGGTGTTACCCTAGGGTCAAAAAATGCAAAGCTTACAAGAGCTTCACTGAGATACCACAAGTGTGACGAAAAAGTTTTAAGAGATGGCCCAGCTATAGATGGAATGGTTTTTTCGTAATCGGCAAGTTCTTGAAGCAATTTTAAATCATTGAATGGAGCAAATACAGCAGATCTGCAGGTATACCAGTTTTTCAAATATGTTTTTATAATAAAAAAATTACATTTTTGAAGTCCCAATAGTTCTGATTCGCTAAGTTTAAACTGTTTCCGAAAAATATATATTTTTAAATTATAAATTAATTTTGCGATCCATGTTGCTCTATAGAAAGCACCTGTAGTTTTTATTGTTATATTCTCAGATTGATTACTTCCTAGGAATAACAGTTCCTTGTAATCGTCCCTTGGGTGAAAGTTTTTTAATTGACCGTTGATAAATTTAATTATTTCTAAACGAATGATTGGTGTAATAAAAAATGTAACGTTCTTATCTGTCATACAACTTTCAAACAACTTTCAACAACTTTTCATACAACTTTCAAACTTTCCAACAAGTAAAAATAAATCTAGGTATCGAATGAAAGGTAATTTAAAGACCTTTCTAACGCAAGTTATCGAGGTTTGCAATCTAGGAAAAATAATTTTTCACTTTTAAGACTATCAAAGTTGTCCTTAATATAATAATTTTTCACACCAATAATTTTTTTGTCGTGGGATCGGATCATTAAGAAGAGAATTGTTTAGTTGTATGAACAAAACGCACCAGAAAAAAATAATATAAAAATATTTTCTCCATAACCTCATTTTTTTGATAAAATCTATTTCAGCGACCCCATACCCATCTTCAAAAAATCCCAAAAAATTTCCGAATTCTTTTAAATCACAAGCTTTAATATTCCGCCATATAAAAAATATATTTCGCAGAATAATCACACAAAATACTGATTTAACAAAAAAGGTAAGGGCATTGTTATATATGTATACCGCAAAATATTCGAAGTGTTATTGCTATTATTCTGAAGTGGAATCATATGTGCAAATAATTTTGTAGTTTCTCGATAGGAAAATGTCTCTGTGTAATAAAGCCAAATACCGGCAAGGGATGTCACATTGCACCACGTGGATCAAAAATTTGCACATTTCACTTCAGTTTAAAAAGTTAAGAATAATTTGCGATAAATATAATAATGTACTTACTTACCTTTTTATTCTGCACAAATTGTTTTTATGTACATAAGTATGTATGTTTGTATGTTTGTACATATGCATCTACGTATATGATCCATTCCTATCATTGATTCCTTTATAAATACCAATTTTATTAAAATTTTCTGTTGTCATAACCATTTCATTCTAAAAATTCACTTATCGCTAATGAAAAATTACTGCTTACAAAAGCTATATTCGTTTATTACAACAGAATTGAATGTTAGTTGTTAGAACTAGAGATGGGCGCGTGTCATGTTTTTTTCGCGACACGAACACGCACGACTCAACACGTAGTGTTCGTGTCAGAAAATCTGATTTCGTGCGTGTTCGTTTCGTGTCGTGTTCAGCAACATTGACACGAAAAACACGAAACGATTTAACGTGCAAAATATGTATACAGGAAAAAATTTAATGCTTATTTTGTATCGTCAAACACGCAAGCACCAGCCATGCTTTCGCACTTTTACTGTTTGAAAATTACGCTTGAAAAAAGTGATTAATTTTTGGGAGCAAAATGAAAAATAAAATGCAAGAAGCTATTCGTCGAAATGATGAAAAATACCAATTGCAAATTATTATAATAGCTCGAAGGAAAACGAAAACGATGATTTAAAATTTTGGAAGCATGCAACGAATTTAAAGATTTTGCAGAAGCTTGCCAAACAGGTACTAAATATAACAAGTAAGAGTGCTATATTCGGCTGTGCCGAATCTTATATACCCTTTACCAACGTACGTACATATATATAGTATACAGACACGTACATACATATTTGTTTTGTGAAAAAATTTATCATTTTTTTAAAGTTTCCATCTTTGGAGCTATAATTTTCATTTTTCAAATTTCATACACCAAACTTTTCTTTCAGAAGCATAAAATATATTCAATTTATAAAGAAAAAGAAAAAAATTTTTAGACCTATTTAATTTTACATAACACAAAAAGTGTAAGTTTTCCAACCCTGGAGTCATAATTTTGGATTTTTCTGATTATTGATACCAATCTAGTTCTTTAAAAAATACATAAAATATGTTAAGTGAAAAAAGCAAGAACGAAATAAGCAAAAACTTAGTTTCATTTAATTCCTTTAATATTAAAAAAATCAGTTAAGTGCGACTTTGAATCGCGCACGAAAGGAAGGTTTTTTGCTTTTTTGAAGTTTTTTTCAGTTAAAACGATTTTTTCAGTTTTGTCGCTTTTTTCTCGTTTTGGCGATTTTGTCTGTTTTTGGTTTTTTGCTTTTTTGAGGTTTTTTTCATTTTGGCGATTTTTTTCTGTTGTTGGGCTTTTCTTCATTTTGGAGATTTTTCTCATTTTGACGATTTTTTCTGTTTTTTTTTTGGGTTTTTTTCGCGATTTTTTTGGCGATTTTTTTGTTTTTTTTTTCGTTTTGGTGATTTTTTTCATTTTGGCGATTTTTTTTCATTTTGGCAATTTTTTTCTTTTTTTTATGTTTTTTTTCGTTTTGGTGATTTTTTTCATTTTGGTGATTTTTTTTTTTGTTAAGGCGATTTTTTTTCTTTTTTTGGCGATTTTTTCATTTTGGCGATTTTTTTCTGTTTTTTAGGTTTTTTTTCGTTTTAGCGATATTTTTCATTTTGGCGATTTTTTTTTCATTTTAGCAATTTTTTCGTTTTTTTGCGATTTATTTTAGTCTTAGAAATTTTCTTTTAATATAGTGCTTTTTTCATTTTGGCGATTTTTTTCTGTTTTTTTGGGGTTTTTGTCGTTTTGGTGAGTTTTTTCATTTTGGCGATTTTTTTATCATTTTGGCGATTTTTTTCTGTTTTTAGGTTTTTTTTCGTTTTGGTGATTATTTTCATTTTGGCGATTTTTTTTCATTTTGGCGATTTTCTTTCATTTTGGCGATTTTTGTTTTCATTTTAGCAATTTTTCTGTTTTTTTGCGATTTATTTTAGTCTTAGAAATTTTTTTTAATTTGGCGTTTTTTTCGTTTTGGCGATTTTTTCTGTTATTTACGTTTTTTCTTTTTTTGGCGATTTTTTTCATTTTCGCAATTTTTTTCTGTTTTTTAGGGTTTTTTTCGGTTTGGCGATTTTTTTTCATTTTGACGATTTTTTCTGTTTTTTAAGGTTTTTTTTCGTTTTGGTGATTTTTTTCATTTTGGCGATTTTTTTTCCTTTTGGCGATTTTTTCTGTTTTTTAGGTTTTTTTTCGTTTTGGCGATTTTTTTTCATTTTGGCGATTTTTTTCTGTTTCTTAGGTTTTGTTTCGTTTTATATTTTTTTTTTTAATTTGGTGCTTTTTTTCGTTTTGGCGATTTTTTTGTTTTTGGCTTTTTTCATTTTGGCGATTTTTTTGTTTTTTGGGGTTTTTTTCGTTTTGGCGATTTTTTTCATTTTGGCGATTTTTTTTTTAATTTTGGCGATTTTTTTCTGTTTTTTAGGGTTTTTTTTTGTTTTGGTGATTTTTTTCATTATGGCGATTTTCATTTTGGCGATTTTCTTTCATTTTGGCGATTTTTGTTTTCATTTTAGCAATATTTCCGTTTATTTTTTGCGATTTATTTTAGTCTTAGAATTTTTTTTAATTTGGTGCTTTTTTTCGTTTTGGCGATTTTTTCTTGTTTTTGGCGATTTTTTTCGGTTTGGCGATTTTATAATTTTTTATTTTTTCAGTTTTACCGTTTTTGAAAATTTCAAGAGATTTGCTCTTACGGTTTCCAAGATACAGCAAATTGTCAAAATTACATAGTCAAAATTGCATTAACTGATGGAACCCCCTTTAATTTAAATTTTTTTTTAATTTTTGTGTTAATTTTTGTAGTCTGTATAAAAATACACTAACCTTACAAATTTCAAGTGTATATACATACAATTGTATATATACTACATGGGATTTTAAAATTTGTCGTTGCTCGTTTTGGAACACCCTTTAATTTCCAATTATCATGTATTTGTTGTTGTAGCGGCCAAAGGTCTACACACTGTGTCCAAATTTCAGGTCTGTAGCTCTTACGGTTCTCGAGAAAATACTAATATAGTTTTAGACATAGTTAATTTTACATAACACAAAAAGTTAAAGTTTTCCAACCCTGGAAACGTCTTTTTAATTTTTTTGTATTTTTTTAATTTAAAATTCCAATTTTAGTCGTACTGAAGTGTAAAATATGTACATTTATTAAAAAAAAATAAAAATTTGTTTTCGGGAGTTACTTTTATATGGCAAAATGAAGTTTAAGTTTTCCAGCTCTGCAATCGTCTGCTCGATTTTGCTGAATTTCAATACCAATCCAATTTGGAAAATTTCTGACACACCAGTCCAAGAACGAAGTCTCTAGCTTTTCTGGGAGCTTCACGTACAGACAGACGGACAGACGGACAGACGGACATCGCTTATTCGTCTTCCCTATGCATAAGGATCCAGAATATATATATCATATGGGTCGCTTATTGATATTATAGAAATTACAAACGGAATGACAAACCTATATATACCCTTTTACCATTTTTGTTGGTAAAGGGTATAAAAATATATGTAAGTTTCGCGACTAGTGAGTGAGTATTTACCACTTCTGGATTAATGTTAAGCGAACGCCGCACAAGATTATTGAGCGCAAGTTTGACAAATTACTTTTTCTCAATAAAATATATGTAAATAAATACGAATAGAACATAAATATGTATGTACACACATTAGAGTTCGACCGATTAATCGGCTTTGGCCTTCGGCCAAAAGTTGGTAATCGGCCAGCATTCGGTGATTAGCCGAAGCCGAATATTTTTCATTCCAAGCTTGAAAAATAAAATTATGTTTGGTCGTTGCTCGCCGACAGTTTCTATTGTGTTTAACGTTTTGAAAGGGTTGCTTTGAAATACAACCCTGTTGCTTTCTATTTTCTTTTACTTGGAGGTTCTTGTGAGTGATCATATGAAAAAGCAATCTAGAAATTGCAAAATAGCCACCATATATTTTTTTTCTTGTTATGTATCCAATAGATATTACAGTTATTTCAGTGATCTCAAAAGAGCAAAGTTTTTTCTTAATTCATATATAACGTAAGTATCATTTTTAAAATTTAAAACATTCGGCTTCGGCTTCTGTTTTGGCCGAAGTTTAGGATTTTAGCCGAAGTTCGGCTTCGGGCAAAAAAAAAACGCCTTCGGTCGATCTCTAACACACATACATACAATTGTATGAAACAATAAAATAAAACAAAAATATGTCTTTGAATATAAAAAACGATTTTTTGTTATTGCACTCGTATTTGATTTCGTGCGTGTTGTGCAGTTTCGTGTTGGCAAAATTTTTTGGCGTGCGTGTTTCGCACGTGTTGAGCATCATGGTGTTCGTGTTCTTGCGTGCCGTATTGAAAAAATTCGAGACGCGCCCATCTCTAGTTTGAACCGATAAAATTCGATTGGCTACAAATTCGGTTATCACAACAAATCTGTTTTCTCTGTGTATACCAATTTTTTATATTTTTTAATGGAAAATATTTAAATAATGGAAACACAAATTTTTGTTAAAGAATTCACAGCTAATGAGATTATAATATAAGAAAATTGAGAATTTTTTGAAAAGTGGAGTTAGGCCTTTTAACTTCTGACACATCCATATCTTCAGCCCTATGCGGATTTATAAAAGAAAACCAACTTTTTAAATATGAGCAAATCCTTACAAAAACATATATATATATATAACTCCCATCGAAACAAAGTAAATCTGAGATCAAAACCTCGACCAAGTTCTTGTTTTCTAGAATAACTATCACTACATTCTGAAAAGCATTATATTTTAAATCTGACAAGAAAATACCGTGACAAACTGCGTATTATTAATTTTCTCATACAAATCAACATACATACATACTTATTTAATCACAAAGGACTTCATCTCTGCAGAATTTCCTTTTTAAACAATTACTTTTTTCACAAAATATAAATACATGCATACTTAATAATTTACATTTTACTTCACTTAAATATTACACATTTATTTATGTATGTATGTACATTAGGGAAAGAATTAGTAATAGAATTGCAATGAATTAGTCATTATTCTTTGCAAAAAATTTACTTATAACCACGTTATAGTCAATACTAAATTAGTAATAAAGAACGTGTTAATATTGAAGAAAAAGTCCGCATCAAATGAAATTTCGAAAAACTCACAAATCTGTTTTTTTTTTTATTAAATTAATACACATATAGGCATTTCCAAGATCTAGAACGGGGCATTCGCTCCCCGAAGTGTGATAATATGAAGAACATTTTTTTTGGCTTGTTGCCATCTTTTGATAACACATTAATAACACTATGCTTAGTACAAAATTAAGATTTTTTTCATCTCTTGTTTCTGATATATTACAATAAATTTGGTATCATGAAAGGGATAAAATTTGGAACTCGTTTTTGACAGCATCTAGAAAAGTTAAAAAATTCTGGGAATCATAATACAATTTTTGACAGCAATTTATTTAAAACTAAAGTGGAATAATATGCCTTTAACAGGTGTCATGTTGAAATATTTTTGTCCGTACTTTTTTATGATTTAGCACGGGACATTTAGAATGGGCCATATTTCCCTACCATGTTTTCAGTTGGTATAATAGGGGGTCTTTGAAAATGTTACGTAACAGAAAAATTCAAGTAATTTCCTACAAAAATACGTATTTTTTCTAATTTATTTGATTAACAAAAATGGAAAAGGTTTGTGATTGCGTGTTTAATTTCCATAATACTCATATGCGACCCATAAAATATATATTTATATATATTCTGGGTCCTTATGAAAGAAATTAGTGTAAGAGATCAGAAAAATAAAAAAAGGAAGATTCCAGGGTTGGGAAACTTACACTTTGTGTGTTATGTAAAATGTCTAAATAATTTTTTTCTTTTCCTTTATAAATAAGATATATTTTATGGTTCATCTTGCATTGGCTCGAAAATAATCCAGAGTCGTCAACATTTTCATTAGTATATAAAAATAAATGTTAGTATGCAAGCATAATTAAAAATATGTGTAGAGAAACATGCTTGCTTATGTTAACAGGAGTTTTGTCAAAATAAGTCGGTGAAGATTGGCGGCCGTCGCGATGTCAGTACCACTGAAATTTTTCTTTTTGTCAAAGACGCTGAATTTATGTAGATACTTTTGAGTTATAATAAATTTATATACATATGTATTTAAGTAAAAGAAACTGCGAGTAATTTGATTCACAACTGCCATCGATTTTTACTCTTTTAATTACTTTTTTTTGTCGATAGTATCGATAGTGGAAAAAACTATCGATATTTCATTTAAAATAAAACTATCAATAGTACTATCGATAGGTTTGCAGATCTAGTTTGATTCGTAATCATGCAGATCACTGATGTGGATATGGAGTTTACTGAGAATGCTGTTAGGCAACCTGATACGCTTCATGTCGATATTGCAAGACACCAGGGACTAAAAGTGTCCGAAACTGAGGACCCACATGAGGAAAATATCGAGCCAGACAATCAAAGCTTATGTTTTGACAGATCCGGTGTTACAACAGTAGGCGAAAATCTGGTCAATGTAAAGATCTATACGGGAGCTTTACTTGTCAAGTTTTCAGCTACGGAGAAACGACGCTTCAAAAAAGCTTTGGAAGCTGGCTCTAGTCGTGAAGAGGCTATCCAAATTGCAAAAGGAGCAACTAAACGTGTGCTACCTGACGAGATACAGGTTTCGGAAGCCAAGAGACTCAAGCCTGCTAGTACCCACATTCCAATACGCACAATGCAGCAGCCACAAGTTCGTCCGAAGCCTGCTTACAACTATATCGTTCGATTGGTTAAGGTTGGTTTCGTGACAACTCCTCCGACATCCGAGCAAATAGCAATACTGGAAGAGGCTACAATTGCCACAACGATTGAACTGGGAGGAGATGTTTGCCTAAATTTTCATTTTTGCGAATTTGTCCGATTTTTTGGAATTTCTCATATCTTTAGGTATTTGTTATTTTGTTATTTTGGGCTTGTTTGCTATTTCTCGCTTATTTTCGCGATTAATGTGATTTTTAGCCAAATCGTCCCTCTTTACCGATTTTTAATCCATCTATCTATTTAATGTTACCAATTTTTTTTGCGAATTTTCATAATTTCGCCAATTTTTCTGATTTTTTGGAATTTCTTATACCTTTAGGTATTTGTGAGTTATTTTAGGGCTTGTTTGCAATTTTGCAATATATCGCAATTTTTTTGCAAAAAAAGTGATTGTTTACAATTTGTTGTTTTTTTTGCAGTTTTAACAATTTTAAATCACTATCAGACTTTGATGTCT
Source organism: Tachina lurida (assembly GCA_944452675.1). NCBI lineage: Eukaryota > Metazoa > Arthropoda > Insecta > Diptera > Tachinidae > Tachina > Tachina lurida. The sequence goes on from OX101753.1 coordinate 46,339,008, forward strand.
TATCGTTGTTATTAAGTTTTTGCAAATTTTCGCTAATTTTTCCAATTTTTTTGCATTCCTTGCAAGTTTAGCGATTTTTCGGAATGTTTTGCAAATGAGATTGTTTTTGATTCTTAAAATCGATTCCTTTTGTTTTTGTGGTTTTGGAAACTTTTTTAGGACTTATTGCTTTTTTTGCAGTCAATATAATCATGTTTGGGAGATTTGTTTCCATTATTTTAGTCCCTTGCGAATTTGTATATTTTTTGCAATATATAATGTTTTTAGTAGAAATTTGCTAAGGAAAACCGCCACGTATTTAAACATTATTGGAGAAGTTATAACAAAAATTAAAAATTTTAAAAACCTCCGAATATATCTAGAGAAGATGTGATATCTTTTAAACGGCGGTCCAGCCGTTTCTTCAAAGATACCTAAGAACAAACAGAAAAACCTAAAGTGAAATCGGTCCAGCCGTTTAGTCTGTACGTGGACACGGACAGACACACCCAGCAAAAAATTTCGAAAAAGGTAATCGGGTTTGGAATTAAGCATTTTTGGTGGAAGCTGTTCCTTACTGGATTACCAACTTAATGATTTTAACAAGGCGTGAGACTAAAATAATCGATTCTTGAGAAGTACTTTCTTTTTTATTTGGCAACTTGTTCACGTAATCTATTTAATCTAAAAAATTATTCTCCTCATTTAGCAACTTGTACATATTTTTTTTAATTTTAGGTAATGTGATTTGTCAGCGAGTAATGAAATTTGGTAATCAGAAAAGTAAGTCATTATATGGCAAGTATTTCTGATGGTAATGTGTAATTTTTTGCTGGGCACAGATACACAGACACAAACTGCAAACTTATAACACCCCATTTTTTAGTCGGAGGTTAAAAATCAAAATAATTAGTTATTTAAATAAAATATCTGTTGCAACAAGAAAAAAGTGCTTAAGTCATATTTTACTGTTTTGCTGGAGAGCACTTTTAAATCCAAGTTGCCAATAGTCAAGTCTTATTGCTAAGCTTATCACTTTTTATTCTTTGAACTTTCATCGGCGTCCACACAATTCAAACCCTTTACAAAAATTGGTAAAAGGGTGTAATTTCCATAATATTAATATGCGACACATAAAATATATAAATTCTGAATCCTTATGCATGGGGAAGACGACACAACGATATGTGAAATGGATTTTCCAAAGCTCTCAGAAAAGGTAGAGACTTTGGTCTTTGACTGGTGTGTCAGAAATGGTACAAAATATATTGGTGTTGAAAATCAGCAAAATCGAGCAGAATGTTTCAGAGCTGGAAAACGTTAACTTGATTTCGCCATATAAAAGTAACTAGCTAAAACTAATTTTTATGTTTTTTGTTATCTTATATTTCAGTACCAATAAAATTGGTATTAGAAATATAAAAAAATAAATGAAAAAATTAAAAAGAAGTTTCCAGGGTTGGGAAACTTACACTTTTTGTGATATCTAAAATTAACTAGATCTAATTAATTTTTTTCTTCTTCTTTATAAATTAAATATAGTTACATATTTTATTTATGTTTTGAAATAAAGTTTGGTATAGACAATTAGAAAATTAAAAACTCCAGAGTTGGAAATTTTGATTTTTTTTTTGATATTAAACTAACTAAATAAAACTAATTTTTTCTGTAATTCCTTATTTTCTTTGTTCGTTTAACATATTTTATATATTTTTTAAAGAACAAGATTGGTATAAGGGACCAAAAAAATTCAAAATGTGATTCCAGGGTTGCTAAACGTACACTTTTTGTGATATATAAAACCAGTTATGTAAAACTAGTTATTTCTTTGGTTATTAATTATATTCTATATCTTAGAAATAAATAAATAAGTATTAAAATTTGGAAATAAAAAAGGGTTGGAAATTGAAAAAAAATTTTTTGCGTAAAAAAATAACCAGAAATAATATTTTTTTCAGTTAAACATACGTGTATTTCATGTTTTAAGAAGATCTTTACTCAAGGTTTATGTTATATATGCTTAATTTTTATATGGATATTTAATTTAAATATAAACGAAGGTTTTTGCAATGTTGTCTATTATACTCTCAGCACAGTTTTGTTTCAAAACGATGGTCTTTAGTTGACACCTTGTAACGTGTTCTTAGTAATGTTTGGTAAATGGAGATAAAAATTAAATTAATCGCTAAAGAACAGTCATAGATAATACGTTGGTGAAGGGTATATAAGATTCGGCACAACCGAATATAGCACTTTTGCTTGTGTTTCAGCTCATACTTTTTATGCATAGTTTTGTGTATGCATGTGTGCTTTTTTAACATTACGAATGGGAAAGCAATAGTTATTGAAAGTACATGAACCTGAGTACTCTTTTCTTTTCCCCTCGTCTATCTCTCCTACAAACTAATCAGCTTAGCAATAATACTTGCATTGTGTAAACTAGGACTAAGCGTTCAAGTCGATATTCAGAAATTTATTTCTTTTACAGTTAAATTGTGAAATTCTCTTTTAACTTTTATTTTTTTAATCAAACATCGTTCTACACACTATAATACATTTGAATTGAAATATACCAAAGTATAATACAAATTAAGCTACTAATCCAAATCAGATTAGAAGTCTAAAAGAGATACGTCGCAAATCCTAGTGCTATAACTTCCTGAATCATGCAAATTAAAAGCGATTTTGGACAGGGGTACTTTTAAATATGTAGCTTACGTAGGTACTATTAACTCAAAATCAGCTTATCTAGACTTTAACACTTTTTAAGTTTTGCCACAGATACATATATAATATAGTGGCTTAAGAAATATGTTATTAATCTTTATAGGCGCATAAAACTAAACTGTAAATCTTTTACATCACTATACATACATATATAGAATATTTCCAACTTTTCAGAAAGAAATAAAATTACTAAAACGCTTTATAGAATATATATTTTTTCACTTCTCCAGAAGCTATTCATAGCTAAGTTCTATATAAATCTGAACAATTCTCTGAACCAAAGTAATAGGCGACATTCAACACCGAGTCCAAGAAGCTACAATTTATAGATGTTTTTTCAGGAATAGAAATTAATAGGTTCCACGCTGCAACGTGCTCAGAAATCTTATTGTGTTTTCATCACCCATGCCACGCATATTTCATTAGTAGAGCATAATTTTTTTCCATTAAGCGAGAAGTTAATTTTTAACCATTAAAGTCAATAAATACTTTTTGTAAAGTCCTTTCGTTTTAAGTTGTCATTTACAAATCTCTTTTTTGTCCAATTCTGTACTCGTATTTAAATTTTGTTTCCACATCTTTTTCCAAAAGCCATTTTAAGAATATTTTGAATATTTAAACAGCATTTAAAATTGTATTTTTTTTTGTATCAGCCAGTGCAGTTGTAGCACTTAAACGAAATTAATTTAGCAGAAGTACTCGCAGTTATTACTGCATGCCGGCTCACTCTCATTTTGTTTGGGTGGCTTGTACCAACTACCAACAACCAACATTGTTTAATGCATCCTTTTGTATTGGTTTCCTTTTGTGGCTCCTTTTTGATATTGCATCAAAAGTTCCATGTTATTTGTCGTTTTTCATTTTCTATTGTCATTCGTTTATGTATCAGATGCGAGTTTGAAATATGTGAAACAACAGTGGAGACTTTCTTAAAAAGACTATGGCGAGACTAGATGTGCGGTTGTCCGACTGAAACAGGTGTGCTTGTAGTTGCTTTCTGTAATATTTACTGTGATATTGCCATTCTTGCGTCAAGTAAGTTTATTCTGTTGATGGCATTAATGCTGCTGAGGTTGCTTACATCCTCCCATTCTTCCACACTTTGAGTAACTTTTATTGTTGTAGCTGTGCATACACATGTTACATCTGCCTCTCGTTTAGACAAAGACAAATTTTTCACATAATTTCCTTTGATTTTATGATATGTATTTCATTTTAAAAAAGATATGCTTTTGTTCAGACTCAAATGTGTGTGCAAATATTGTTTGTAGGTATTTTGTGTGCGTGCGTGTATAGCTTTTACCAGATGACATTTTCCTCTTTAATTTCTGCAGATGTTGTTGTTTAATTTAACTTCTGATTTTGCTGTTTAAATTGAAGAAAACAATTTATTTATGCTTAACTATCCCTCTCCAAGTAAAACCGTAACCCGAAATTGAGTCTTTTGTAATAAAAAAAGAAGTAAAAGGAGATTTGTCAGGTAAGCTAAAGCAAAGGGATATATTTTTTTCCAACCATTGAGCCATTGGTTAGGACTACTATTTTTGCCCCAAGGAATTGCAAGGGCAAAACAATACTCTTGTGAATAAGTTTAAGACAGCTGTTGCCGATTTAGTGTTTTAAAAAATTGTCTACACAGAAAAAAATAGACAAGAATTATTTTCAACAAAAGCATGTTATTGCATAAAATTTTTAATTTCAATAAAATTTGTCATTAACTTGAATATTGTATTTATCAATGATATTTTAAAATATCATTTAATGCAGAGATCTTCAAAACCACGCACGCGTGCGAGTGCTCTCACAATAATGAAGAGAGGAATAAAAGATAATTTGTATTTTTATTAAATGCGTTCTCAATTGTTACTACAATCAGGGATACCACTTCTATCTCGGACTATTCATATGTGTCGGTTTTGTAGTCACATTTTACTAGACAACAATGTATTATTTTTAAATCAGTTTAATTTCAAGGTTTTCTATTTTTCAGGGCCTGAATAATTATATCTAAAACTAAGTTATTATATAAGTTAGTTTAATTTAAATTTAAACAACAATTTATTTCGAGTGCTTGACTACGACTAAAGAATTCGTAGTCGATAATTTTTATTTATCATAATAACACTGTACAACAAAATAACATTTTTTGGCTGTCCTTTAGATAAAATTACGCGGACTATATGGATTTCGATGCTTTAAATTCAAATCTGCTGTCAGCTTTTCTCTATCACGTAGAGATTTTTTTTTATGGGCGTGGCTAATTTTGGCACCTAAATTAGTCGGCCATATTAATATATTTTACTATAACTCGAAAACCGCTATTTCGATTTTAATAGATAATAAACCAAAAGACGCGCCACAAAATTTTGTTTAAAAAAATTTATAATCATTTTTTACCTATCTTTTATGGTTTCGGAGTTATTCAGAATTTAAAAGAGAAAAAGTTTTTTTTTATGCAAAAATCGCGTAATTTTTTTACATGAAAATTGCAATAAAAAAATCAGAAACTCAAAAGTTTCATATTTTTTAAATTTTTCTTAAAATCACATATCCTAGGAATAAAACAAGCTATAAAACGTGAAAATCCAGCAATAAATCTTGATTTTATTCACAATTTAAAGCAAGTACCTAAAAATGGAAAAATGTGTGTAATGCATTAAATGCAGTCACATTTACATCTGGCAGTGATGGGAAAGTTGGTACGATCTTATTTATTTTGATACTGTTTGACATGAAAAAGTACCGTTGTACTCCCCTAAGCAATTTGATACTCTCACGGGCAACTTAGAAATGCAGTCAGAAGACTCGCGCATGCATATATTTTGCCAAGAATTAAATTGTTTTTTCGACAAATAGAAAGAAGCTTTATTAGTAAAGATCTTTTAGAAAAGTGTAACCGCAATTAAATATCAATATCAATATCAATATTTCATTCAATGATATTTTATGTGGCACAGAAGTTGATCTATTGAAACAACTGTTTTAAATCAGTTTAAAGAAAATTTTAAAAAGTTTATATTAAGTTCTAAGGGCAAAAGTGGACTTTGGCAATAAAATGTTAGTTTGGTTTAGTAAGTTTCCCCCTGAAAGTATTTTATCTGTTAAACCAATATCATTATACCACTTTTAATTAAAATGTTCCCAGGGAAAAGAAAAAAAAAGAAAAGCAAAATAATTTTAAATATTAACAACCAATATAGAGCACTGGCTTATATAAAAACGCATTAGATGAACACATGTTTCCTGATATATCGAGAGTAGCTTACGGAATTTTATCCATGCCTCACTCCGCTGTAAATATCGAAAGGATTTTCTTTTACCAAAATTTCATGAAAACAAAATATAAATCAACAGCCATCGTATTCTGTAACTCGCTAAAGCTAAATCTCTATCGCTAAGAATCCATAAAATCAATTTGTCGATTTTCGGCTACGAATGCAATTTTCAAACGGGTATTGATAAATCAGGTAATGGTTTAAAAATGTAATTCGCCGAAATTTTATTGCTTTATGTCATCGCTTTATGTTCCAACAGTATTAAGTCTAATCCAGGCTACACCTATTTGTATATTTGTACCTATGTGTTCCTTTTTTTTGTAAATGAATTTCTTATAATTTTTTGTTAATAAAATTTAAATAAGAAATATTATAATTTTTGGTACTCTCGGGATCAAAAAAGTACTAAAAAAATTTGTTTTTGATACCGAAATGCAAATTTCATTTCCCATCACTGACATCTGGTAATGCTATTGAAAGGGCATTGCGGGCAGGGAACAGAACTTTAAATTGTGAATAAAATCAAGATTTATTGCTGGATTTTCACGTTTTATAGCTTGTTTTATTCCTAGGATATGTGGTTTTAAGAAAAATGTAAAAAATATGAAACTTGTGAGTTTCTGATTTTTTTATTGTAATTTTCATGTAAAAAAATTACGCGATTTTTGCATAAAAAACTTTTTTCTTTTTTAAATTCTGAATAACTTCGAAACCATAAAAAATAGGTAAAAATGATTTTGAATATTTTTTAACAAAATTTTGTGGCGCGTCTTTTGGTTTATTATTTATTAAAATCGAAATAGCGGTTTTCGAGTTATAGTAAAATATATTAGTATGGCCGACTAATTTAGGGGCCAAAATTAGCTACGCCCATAAAAAAAATCTCTACGTGATAGAGAAAAACTGACAGCAGATTTGAATTTAACGCATCGAAATCCATATAGTCCGCGTAATTTTATCTAAAGGACAGCCAAAAAATGTTATTTTGTTGTACAGTGTTATTATACCCTTTACCAAAAATGGAAATCTTAATATATATAATACAAAACTACGTTTATTTGTTATGGGTAAACTCTTCAATGCCCCAACAGGTTTTCGCCTTCCACCCCGCAAAATATTCGAAAAAGACCTGTGCGTGCTTATATATATATTCTATCCCGGTGTTTTTGCACCGTAACTCAAGAACTACTCAACTGATTTTGACCAAACCTTATATACGTGCTCTAAAGGGCGTGAGGAGTGTTTCTGTGTAGCTTGAAGTTCGTCCGACAGATGGAACAGTATTTATTATTTTTGTGTTTTTGCACCGTAACTCAAGAACTACTGCACCGTAACTCAATAACTACTGCACCAATTTTGACCAAACTTTACATACATGCTCTATGGGGCGTGAGGAGTGTTTCTGTGCAGTTTGAAGTTCTTCCGACAGATGGCGCAGTATATATTATTTTTGATTTTTTGCACCGTAACTCAAGAACTACTGAACCGATTTTGACCAAACTTCATATACATGCTCTATAGGACGTGAGTAGTGTTTCTGTGTAGTTTGAAGTTCGTCCGACAGATGGCGCCATATTTAGTTTTTTTTGTGACTTTGCACCGTAACTCAAGAAGTACTGCACCGATTTAGACCAAACTTTATATACACGCTCTATGGGGCGTGAGGAGTGTTTCTGTGTAGTTTGAAGTTCGTCCGGCAGATGGCGCAATATTTAGTTTATTCGTGGGCAAAATCCAATTTTCATATTGTACTACCTTTTTTAAAAAAAATTTTGTGGCGCGTCTTTTGGTTTATTATCTATAAAAATCGAAATAGCGGTTTTCGAGTTATAGTAAAATATATTAGTATGGCCGACTAATTTAGGTGCCAAAATTAGCCACGCCCATAAAAAAAATCTCTACGTGATAGAGAAAAACTGACAGCAGATTTGAATTTAACGCATCGAAATCCATATAGTCCGCATACTTTTATCTAAAGGCTATTTTGGCTGTTGTACAGTGTAATCAAATACATTTTTATACCCTTTACCAAAAATGGAAAAGGGTATATATAGTTTTGTCATTCCGTGTGTAATTTCCATAATATTAATTTGCGACCAAAAAAATATATATATTCTGGGTCCTTATGAATAGCGAAGACGAATAAGCGATGTCCGTCTGTCCGTCCGTCCGTCCGTCTGGTGTACGTGAAATCGGGTTTCCGAAGCTCCCAGAAAAGCTAGAGACTTCGTTCTTGGACTGGTGTATCAGGAATGGTCCAACTTAGATTGGTATTGAAATTCAGCAAAATAGAGCAGACGATTGCAGAGCTGGAAAACTTAAACTTCATTTTGCCATATAAAAGTAACTACCGAAAACAAATTTTTATTTTTTTTTAATAAACAAATTTATTTTACACTTCAGTACGACTAAAATTGGAATTTTAAATTAAAAAAATATAAAAAAATAAAAAGACGTTTCCAGGGTTGGAAAACTTTAACTTTTTGTGTTATGGAAAATTAACTATGTCTAAAACTATGCAGGGTATTTTCTCGAGAACCGTAAGAGTTAGAGCCCTGAAATTTGGACACAGTATGTAGACCTTTGGCCGCTACAACAAATACATGAGAATTGGAAATTAAAGGGTGTTCCAAAACGAGCATCGAAAAATGTTAAAATCCCATGTGATATACATACAATTGTATGTACGTATGTATATACACTTGAAATATATTATGTATTTTTATACAGACTACAAAAATTAACACTAAAATTTCAAAACATTTAAATTAAAGGGTGTTCCATCAGTTAATGCAATTTTGACTCTGCAATTTTCACAACTTGCTGTATCTTGGAAACCGTAAGAGCAAAACTCTTGAAATTTTCAAAAACGGTAGAACTAAAAAATCAAAAAATTATAAAATCGCCAAATCGAAAAAAATCGCCAGAAACAAAAAAACATCGCCAAAATAAAAAAGCACCAAATTACAAAAATAATGTCTAAGACTAAAATAAATCGCGAATAACCGGAAAAATTGCTAAAATGAATAAAAAATCGCCAAAACGAAAAAAACCCTAAAAAACAGAAAAAAATCGCCAAAATGCAAAAAAAAACCCAAAAACAGGAAAAAATCGCCAAAATGAAAAAAAAAACCAAAATTGAAAAAAAATTGCCATAATGAAAAAAACGCCAAAATGAAAAAAAGCTCCAAAATGGAAAAAAAGCCCCCAAAAAAATCGCCAAAATTAAAAAAAAACGCCAAAATTAAAAAAAAATCGCCAAAATAAAAAAACCCCAAAAAATAACTGCAAAAATTAAAAAAAAAATCGCCAAAATGAAAAAAAATCCCCAAAATGAAAAAAAACCCAAAAAAAAAAATTGCAAAAATCCAAAAAAAAATCGCCGAAAATGAAAAAATCTCCAAAATGAGAATAAACCCCCAAAAACGGAAAAAAACCGCCAAAATGAAAAAAAAGCCCCAAAACCAGAATAAAATCGCCAAAATGAAAAAAAATCCCAAAAATGAAAAAAAACCCAAAAAAGAAAAAAAAATTGCAAAAATCCAAAAAAAATCGCCGAAAATGAAAAAATCTCCAAAATGAGAATAAACCCCCAAAAACGAAAAAAAATTGCCAAAATGAAAAAAAGCCCCAAAGCCAGAATAAAATCGCCAAAATGAAAAAAAAATCGCCAAAATGAAAAAAGAATCGCCAAAATGAAAAAAATCTTCAAAATGAAAATAAACCCAAAAAAAATAGAAAAAAATCGCCAAAATGAGAAAAAAGCGACAAAACTGAAAAAATCTTTTAATCTGAAAAAAACTTCAAAAAAGCAAAAAAGCCACATTAAAAAATGCTCAGAACCGAATTTGCGGAACCCTTCGTGTGCGAAGGGACCTAAAGCTTAAAGAAATAGTTTTATTGAACATATATAAAAGGTCGAAAAATTAGATAAACAATTTAATAAAATTTTGAGCCAAAAAATAATATATTAAAAAAGTGATGGAAAGTGTCAATTTTAACATGAATATACAAAGAATTTATCAAGAAAGGAGAACAGGATACAACAGATTCAATAATATAATAAGAGGAAATAGTATCAACAGCAATTATAGAAGAGAATATCAATATGAACAAACTATTAATAACAGATTCGGAAGATATCAAGAAAGACACTTCGTTAATGATGATAGAGAAAGCAATATATTAAGAAGAATAAGAGAAGGAAGAAACCGTAATAATAATGGAAGTATAAGAGAAAACTATTTAGCAAATTACAATAGATTCAGTAGAAGAGAAGAAGACGTAAATTTTTACAACAATAATAGAGGAAGTGGATATAGACTACTCAAAAGAAATAATGAGACGAAATGGAGCATAAACAGATATAAAAAAATCAGGGAAAAAATTACAAAATGTAAAACAACGATAACTTTTTTAATTAGATGCCGGAATAAAGGTATAATTCCTAATTTCATAAAAAATTCCACTAAAAATATTTTTAATATTTTTCATGAAAACGGTCGGTCATCTACCAAAATGATGATTACGAGAAATATAAATATTTTTCAAAGCAAAATGCTAAATTGGGCAATTAAGCAAAAACACGAAAACCTCAAAGAGTTTGAAATGGAATTATCGAATACTGTATCAAGATTAAGAAGAAATTTAAATATACAAGAATTGACTGAATTTTTGAAATATACGGAAAGAGTAACAGAAGCATTTGCAAAAAGAATAAAAAAGGTACACATTAAAAAATTCAATTGTCTAGTTGATTTACAGGAAAGAGAACTAGGAATCAAATTAAACCAAAAATGGTTTGTCAATAAATCTGATGAAGTTTTTCCTCCTGATGTTCAATACATATTGTCTCTAGGGAAAAAACATGCATTACCAATACAAGGAAATAAAATTCCTATTATGAAGGTAATAGCAGATGGAGAAGACTTCATCCAGACTATACAAGAAAGCGAAAAACAGGAGATAATTAGGTCAAGATTTACTACAATTGTTGATAGTCATATAAACAAAAGTAGATTGACTAATAGGGATAAATATATGATTAATTGCGCAGAATCTGCTAAAAAGTTTTTAAAAATAAATAATAGATTACAAAAATGTAATAATGATTTAGTTGAGGAGCTTTTCAGAGCAAATATTATTTCTAACATAGAAAAGTATAAATTAAATTCAAATACTGCTATATCTCCAAAATTATATCGATTACCTAAAATTCATAAAGATAATTTTCCTTTGAGACCAATTTGTTCTAGTATAAATTCTCCGTCTTATGAACTTAGCAAATATATGACACATATTTTAAAAAAATTAACTATAGGTTCAAAATATAATATCGTTAATTCTTTAGATTTTAAAAACAGAATAAAACAGATAAGATTAAATAATGATGATAAATTAATATCACTTGATGTAGTATCTCTTTTTCCAAGGATACCAGTCGATTTGGCTATGAATATCATAGATGAAAATTGGAATAGAATAACACAATATACAGACATTAATAAAAATTTATTTTCACGTATTGTAAAGTTTTGTATAGTAGATAGTAGATATTTTAAATGTAATGATAAAATATACAAACAACAAAAAGGTCTTCCTATGGGATCTCCAGCTTCACCTATTGTAGCTGATATAGTGATGGAAAAATTATTAGATGAATGTATCAGAAAATTAACTATTAAACAAACATTTTTAGTAAAATATGTTAATGATTTGTTTTGCATTATTCAAGAAAAGGAAATAAATACCGTACTATCAACATTAAATTCCTTCCACCCAGACATAAAATTTACAATTGAAATGGAAAATAACTCAATGCTCTCGTATTTAGATACATTAGTATTAACAAGTAAGAGTGCTATATTCGGCTGTGTCGAATCTTATATACCCTTTACCAACGTATATATATGTAGTATACAGATACACACATTAGTACATACATACATATTTGTTTTCTGATAAAATTTATAACTTTTTGTTATAGTACAATATTTAGTAAGTGACCTCTCGGTTTTTTTTTCGACTTAAGAATTTGCTTGAGTAAAGATCTTCCTAAAATAGTATAAAATATTTTTAACTGAAAAAAAATATTTTTGGTTATTTTTTAGCCAATTTTTTTTTCAACTTCCAACCCTGGAATTATTTAAATTTTTCTGGTTTTAATACGAGTACAAATTTATTTCATTCTAAATTTTAAGAAATTTATTATTCGACATATTGTCATAAGTTTATTTTAATTTTAAATTTATTTGCTGGTGGTTCAGCGATGTCTATATGCATTTCATTGTTGCTGTAACATATCGTCAGTAGACTTCAACCACACATTTTGAACAGTCAGAAAGCATGATTTTAACACAGGGGTTAAAATAATTCTTTCTGAAGTAAATTGAATTTTCAGTAGAAGCCATGCATTAACTATTTCTTTTGCATGTCTTTTTTGCTGGGTATGTACATATCTATGTATATACCCAGCAAAAAAAAACATGACAAATCATGTGTTGAATCATGGGTTCAAGTCATGACGCATTGGTTCGATTTAGGTGAAACATGCATGATTTTTACATTAATTTGTCAATACAAAAAAAATAAATAAATAAAAACTTTTGTCGCAGGATACGAACCGTGCTTTTCTCATTGTCAAGGCACACTCTCTACCACTGAGCTACTGTACTCTGGATATTTCTTGGCGATAAAACTTATTTTATGAAAGTGTGTCACGTAAATACAAAACAAAAAATAAGTAAAAACTTTTGTCGCAGGATACGAACCGTGCCGTTCTCAACATCAAGCCATACTCTCTACCACTAGGCTGCTGTACTCTTGCCATTCATTGGAGATAAGACTTGTTATATGAAAATGTGATGATTTAATTCCGTTTTTGCATCCGTTTTTAATTAGTTCAAAAACTATAGCATTATTTACGATTTGCAGTGATATTCAGTGTTGTCAGATTTATTTTCAGCCTCCTCGCCAAATGAATTGTTGAATATCGCCAAATATCGCCAATATAATAAAACATTAAATTTTAGCTACAAAAATATTTTTATTATTTAACAAGTAAGAGTGCTATATTCGGCTGTGTCGAATCTTATATACCCTTTACCAACGTATGTATATGTAGTATACAGATGCACACATACATAAGTACATACGTACATATTTGTTTTCTGATAAAATTTATAACTTTTTGTTATAATGCAATTTTTAGTAAGTGACCTCTCGGTTTTTTTTTCGACTAAAGAATTTGCTTGAGTAAGGATCTTCCTAAAATATAAAATATTTTTAACTGAAAAAATAAATATTTATGGTTATTTTTTAGCCAATTTTTTTTCATCTTCCAACCCTGGAATTATTTAAATTTTTCTGGTTTTAATAAGAGTACAAATATATTTCCTTCTAAATTTTAAGAAATTTATTATTTGACATATTGTCATAAGTTTATTTTAATTTTAAATCTATTTGCTGGTGGTTCAGCGATGTCTATATGCATTTCATTGTTGCTGTAACAAATCGTCAATAGACTTCAACCACACATTTTGAACAGTCAGAAAGCATGATTTTAACACAGGGGTTAAAATAATGCTTTCTGAACTAAATTGAATTTTCAGTAGAAGCCATGCATTAACTATTTCTTTTGCATGTCTTTTTTGCTGGGTATGTACTTATGTATATACCCAGCAAAAAAAAACATGACAAATCATGTGTTCAAATGATGACGCATTGGTTCGATTTAGGTGAAACATGCATGATTTTTACACTAGCTTGTCAATAAAATAAAAATTAAAAATAAAAACTTCAGTCGCAGGATACGAACCGTGATCTTTTCACTCTCAAGGCACACTCTCTACCACTGAGCCACTGGACTCTATTTAACTCTTGGCGATAAAACTTTCTTTATAAACATGTGTCACGTAAATACAAAACAAAAAAATAAATAAAAACTTTTGTCGCAGGATACCAACCGCGCTGTTCTCACCTTCAAGTCACACTCTCTACCACTGAGCTACCGTACTCTTCTCATTTACTGGAGATAAAACTTGTTATATGAAAATGTGATGATTTAATTCCGTTTTTGTATCCGCTTTTAATGAGTTCAAAAACTATAGCATTATTTACGATTTGCAGTGATATTCAGAATGCATTCGAAGAAACAAATGCTCAAGAAAGCATGAAACAGTATTTCATTTTGAACGAGTTAATTTATTTTTTGCTGGGTATGTATGTATGTGCAATGTCAACTCTTACGAAACTTAAATAAATTCAGTAAAGTGCGACTTTGACTCGCGCACGAAGGGTTCCGTACGTTGGGATTTGAGCATTTTTTTAATACAGTGTTTTTTACGTTTTTTCAGCTGAAAAAATTTTTTTTTGATTATTTTTCGCTTTTTTCTCGTTTTGTAAATTTTTTTAATTTTGGCGATTTTTTTTTTAATTTTGGTGATTTTTTTAATTTTGGCAATTTTTTTTATTTTGGTGATTTTTTTTTTTCATTTTGGCGATTATTTTCATTCTGGCGATTTTTTCATTTTGGCGATTTTTTCGGTTTTTCGCGATTTATTTTCGATTTAGAAATTTTTTTTAATTTGGTGCTTTTTTTCGTTTTGGCGATTTTTTTTTTTTGATTTTGGCGTTTTTTTTTCGTTTTGGCGATTTTATAATTTTGAGATTTTTTTGTTTTACCGTTTTTGAAAATTTCAAGAAGTTTGCTCTTACGGTTTCCAAGATACAGCTAGTTATCAGAATTACATAGTCGAAATTACATTAACTGATGGTACACCCTTTAATTAAATTTTTTTAAATTTTAGTGTTAGTTGTTGTAGTCTGTATAAAAATACACGAACTTTACAAATTTCAAGTGCATATACATACAATTGTATGTATATTACATAGGATTTTAACATTTTTCGTTGCTCGTTTTAGCACACCCTTTAATTTCCAACTCTCATGTATTTGTTGTTGTAGCGGCCAAGGGTCCCATGTAATATACATACATACAATTGTATGTATATTACATGGGATTTTAAAATTTTTCATTACTCGTTTTGGCACACCCTTTAATTTCCAACTCTCATGTATTTGTTGTTGTAGCGGCCATGGGTCCCATGTAATATACATACATACATACAATTGTATGTATATTACATGGGATTTTAAAATTTTTCGTTGCTCGTTTTGGCACACCCTTTAATTTCCAACTCTCGTGTATTTGTTGTTGTAGCGGCCAAGGATCCCATGTAATATACATACGATTGTATGTATATTAGATGGGATATTAAAATTTTTCGTTGCTCGTTTTGGCACACCCTTTAATTTCTAACTCTCATGTATTTGTTGTTGTAGCGGCCAAGGGTCCCATGTAATATACATACATACAATTGTATGTATATATTACATGGGATTTTAAAATTTTTCATTACTCGTTTTGGCACACCCTTTAATTTCCAACTCTCATGTATTTGTTGTTGTAGCGGCCAAGGGTCCCATGTAATATACATACATACATACAATTGTATGTATATTACATGGGATTTTAACATTTTTCGTTGCTCGTTTTGGCACACCCTTTAATTTCCAACTCTCATGTATTTGTTGTTGTAGCGGCCAAGGGTCCCATGTAATATACATACATACAATTGTATGTATATTACATGGGATTTTAAAATTTTTCGTTGCTCGTTTTGGCACACCCTTTAATTTCCAACTCTCATGTATTTGTTGTTGTAGCGGCCAAGGGTCTACATACTGTGTCCAAATTTCAGGTCCGTAGCTCTTACGGTTCTCGAGAAAATACCCTGTGACGGACAGACGGACGGACGGACAGACGGACAGCGTAGCGAAAACAATAGGATTCCATTTCACCTTTGGTGTACGGAACCCTAAAAAACGATGATGTTCTTCACGTAAATAAAAAAAATTCAAGGCAGCCAGGATACGAACCATGCTTTTCTGACTGTTAAGGCATACTCTCCACCACTGACGTTTTAATTCTTATTAATAATATGAGATAAAATTTGTTTTATGAAAATGTATCATTATGATAATTTAATTCCTTTTTGCATGCCTTTTTCGTTGGATATTTATTTCAATATATTACCTACCCGGAAATAAAGATAAATCATGTGTTGAAGCATGGGTTCAAGTGATGACGCATTGGTTCGAATTATGTGCACCATGCATGATTTTTGCATTAGTTTGTCATTGGAGATCATGTGTTTGAGCGAGAATTTAAATAGTTTGATATCCATTCAAATGAATGAATTTAACCCATTCAAGTTCCCTATTCGATCATGACAAGTAAATACAAAACAAAAAAAAAATAAATAAAAATTTTTGTCGCGGGATACGAACCGTGCTGTTCTGACTCTCAGGCACACTCTCTGCCACTGAGCTACTGTACTATTGTTTTTCATTAGAGATAAAACTTATTTTAAGAAAATATTTCACGTAAATACAAAACATAAAAATAAATAACAACTTTGTTGTCGCGGGATACGAACCACGCTGTTCTCAATCTCAAAGCACAGCCTCTACCACTGTGCTACTGAACTCTTGTTATGTGTTATAAATAAAACTTGTTGTATGAAAATATGCAAAGTGATGATAATTTAATTCCGTTTTTCCATCCCCTTTTTGCTGGGTATTTATTTCAATATACATATGCACATTAGCTATGGCATAGTTTATGTGGGAATTCTTTTAGTAAGGAGATTTCGACTTCCAAGAACCCCTCATTTTGTGAGGTTCGGAAAAAAATTTTCGAGCCAAAAAATGGTGGCGGTCAGATGGGGCAAGGAGTTCCGCATCGTGCTGAAAGTTGAGGGTAAAAGCAAAACAAAATACAAAAAAACATATAACTTTCCCGGGGTCACCGCTACCAGGGTCAAATGTATGACGAGCACCCATTAATTTTCTCCGCCCAACATCTTTTTTGAACACAACGGCCACCTAACTCCTCTTCTTAAGGGGGCTCCCATACAAAGGGAAAATTTTTATAAAATTTACTCGCAGGGCTCTAACTGACCCTAGGTCGTACTTATCGAAGTCAAATGTATAATTGACCTCCAATATTTTTTCATTACAAAGATTTTTTCTGAACATACTTATCGTCTATCTTCAACCATTAAGGAAGTCCCCATACAAAAAAATAATTTTTTGAATAATTTTTTTAAGCGAGATAGGACATATGTAGGTATGTTCGGAGGAAAAGTTGAAGATGAAATATTACTGTGAGTCGGTCTTACATTTTACCCCCTAGCAGGCACCATAAAAGCGGAAAAAGCGGATTTCTTTAAAAAATTATTCAAAAAACTATTTTTTTGTATGGGGACCACCTTAATGGGTGAAGATAGACGATAAGTATGTTCAGAGAAAATCTTTGTAATGAAAAAATATTGGAGGTCAGTCATACAATTGACTTCGATAGGTACGCCGTAGGGGCAGTTAGAGCCCTGCGAGTAAATTTTATAAAAATTGTCTCTTTGTATGGGAGCTCCCTTAAGGAGAGGAGTTAGGCGGCTGCTGTGCTTAAAAAAAATGTTGGGCGGAGAAAATTAATGGGTGCTCGTCATACATTTGATCCTTGTAGCGGTGACACCGGGAAAGTTATATGATTTTTTTATTAATTTTTTTCTTTTACCCATAACTTTGAGCACGATGCGGAGCCCTTTGCCCCCTAAGCACAATATTTTTAATTGTAAATTATGAGGGTTGCTCACAGCATTATATTTTTTCGTGTTATTACTTTAAAACGTGTTAATTTATGAGTACCATCTGAATACCCCAAATATTATTCTTTCAATACAATTGGTAGCCATATTGTTGTTGTTGTAGTTGTTCAATTCAACACAGAATACAAAAACTCTTATGAAAGCGTATATTTATGCATAAGTATGTATGTATATATGTACGAATGCTTATAGCAAAGCTTATAGCATACCTATAGTTTTTTTTCATAACACTACAAATTCTATGCAAACACATTCGTTTGCATTTCCAGGAATAAGAATGTGCTAAGCAAAATTATCATTGAATAAAAAAAATGAAAAAGAACAATGTCTATGTCTAAGGTGACAAAAAGGGGTTTAATATGAAATAAAGCAAATTAGAGAAAATGTTTAACTACGGAAAATAAATACCAAATGTAAGCAAGCCTCGGTAGCCGAGTAGCTAGTGGGGTTAATTAGAAATTTGGATATTCTTGGTTCTATGCACGGTAATTTTTTCATCCAATTTTCAAAACGTATGATAAAACTATATATATAGAACTTCGGGAGAACCGATTATTAATTTTTGCTGATTTATATAAGGAATTGTGCTAAGACAAGCGCGGTCGTTTTAGTCCAACTCCGAGCTCTCTAACTTGCTTGGGAGCTTCAAAAAACGCATTTCACGCTTCCCATACAAAATCCGTACAGACAGACGGACAGACGGACAGACGGACAGACGGACATGTCTTTTTTTTATCTCCTAGTCATAAGGATCCATAATAACTAACTTTTTTTGGCCGCAAATGAATATTGTAGAAATTACAAAAATCTGGACAAACCTATATATACCCTTTTCCATTTTTGGTAAAGGGTATAAAAAGGGAAAATAAATTGTCAATAGACTGGTTTCAAAAACCAACTTCATCTGGTAGGATTATTAATTATTATTCAAAACATCCGAAGTGGATGATAATTAATACGGCTAAAAACTTAATAGAACGAATATTATCAATAAGTGATATTGAATTCCATAAGAAAAATAGAAAGAAGATAATAAGTATACTGAATGAAAATAGTTTCCCCTATAATCTTTCTTGTAAATTAATAAGACAATTTAATTACAATAACAGCAGTATTATTGTTGGTAATAATAATATTATTATTAATAGTAATAATGTTGTTTTTAATAATAATAATAATAATAATAATAATAATAATAATAATAATAATAATAATAATAATAATAATAATAATAATAATAATAATAATAATAATAATAATAATAATAATAATAATAACAATAATGATAACAACAACAACATCAACAACATCAACAACAACAACAACAATAATAATAATCATAATGGACCAAAAATTTATAAATCTTTAGTATATGTACCAAAAATGTCAGAAAGATTAGATAAGTCAGAAATAAGATAAGACAAAATATAAGATGGCATATAAGATTTATAATACTTTAGGAAATATATTTACTAACACGAAAGATAGGATTGAAAAAATAGATAGATCTAATGTAGTTTACAAAATACCATGTAAAGGTAATGACAACGAAAATTGCGACATGATGTATGTAGGCACAACTAAAAATAAATTAAGGACAAGAATATCAGGACATAAAACAGATCAAAGGTATAGGAATATTAATTCACATAGGACAGCTTTATCTTCACATCGCTTTGATTTAGATCATTATCCAGATTTTGATAATTTTGAATACAGAATCTAATTATAAACGTAGGTATATGTTAGAAATGTTACACATTATAGATGTTCCAACAAATCAGAGAATTAATTTCAGAACAGACACGGCCAATGTTGCGCAGACTTATAGATATTTATTACATAAAAACAAGAATAGGTTTTAAGAAAGAAACATACAACAACAGAATTTTTTTAATGTTACTCTTATAAACATTTTTTATAAAAAAAATAAAATAATTTAAAAAAAAAGTTTAATTAATTAATGTTAATGTTTTTGTATATAAAATTCATGATACGTATTTTCTTCTATTAATAATTAAAAATTATTAAAAAGAATGTATTCTCATTTGTTAAAACAACCAATTTTTTAATATATATGTATGTTATAAACTTTTTTCAAATAATATTTTGTAAATATTCATTACAACATTATTCAAAAATTTTTAAGAAACTCAAAGACACAATGTTATGTAAAAGTATAAAAAATATGTATTATCATTTCTAAGAACCATTCCAAAATTCTATATGAACAAATATTGTAGACTTACACCTATTTTGTTTTATTACCAAAACTATTAAAAAATTGTAAAAATAATTTTTATGACACACTTTGTTATTTAAAAATTTTTTTAAAAATATTTTTTATGACACACTTTATTGTTTGAAAATTGTATACATAATTGTTAAAAAAAGGAAAAAGAAAAAACAAAAAAACAGAAAAATCAAAATACAATTTACTATATCCTGAAGAAGTAAACCAAAGGTTTACGAAATATCGATCAAAAATAAAAATATATAAGAAAAATATATAAAATTTTACGGACCTAAAGCTTAAAGAAATAGTTTTATTAAAGAAATAGTTTTATTGTCTCACTTTACTGAATTTTTTAATATTAAAGGAATTAAATGAAACTAAGTTTTTTCTTATTTCGTTTTTGCATCGTTCACTTAACATATTTTATGTATTTGTTAAAAAAATAGATTGGTATAATAATCAGAAAAATCCAAAATTATGACTCCAGGGTTGGAAAACTTACACTTTTTGTCTTATGTAAAATTAAATACGTCTAAATAATTAATTTTTCCTTTATAAATTAAATATACTTTATGCTTCTGAAAGAAAAAATTGGCCTATACAATTATAAAAATAAAAACCAATGCTCCAGAGATGGAAAATTTTAACTTTTTTTGATAATAGAGTAACTAAATAAAAAAAGTTTTTCTTTTTTCCTTTTTGCTTTGTTCACTTAACATATTTGATGTATTTTTTAAAGAACTAGATTAGTATAAGGAATTAGAAAAATCCTAAATTATGATTCCACGTTTGGAGAACTTACACTTTTTGTAAATTGAATATATTTTATGCTTCTGGAAGAAAAGTTTGGCGTATAAAATTAAAAAATTCAAATTACAGCTCCAAAGATGGAAACTTTGATTTTTTTAAATATTAAAGTATAAAATTGATTTTTTTTATTTCTTTGTTCACTTAACACACTTTATTAATTTCTTAAATCAGAAAAATCTAAAAGGTTGATTCCAGGGTTGGTAAATTTATTGTTTTTTCTACAAAAGTAACT
The DNA here is from genome assembly GCA_944452675.1 of Tachina lurida. NCBI lineage: Eukaryota > Metazoa > Arthropoda > Insecta > Diptera > Tachinidae > Tachina > Tachina lurida. Next base: position 46,359,996 of record OX101753.1, read on the forward strand.
AGGTCAAGTTAGTTTTTTCTTTTTGTTGAATTTAAAATTTCAACTTTTGGTGAATTTTTTTACCTGTGTTTGTTGTAAGAAAAATTACATTTTTCCATTTTTCCAACCAAAAAAAAAACTGAAATGAATACCTTTATTATGAAAGGCAATTCTAAATCAAAACCTTAAAATAATTATTAAAAATAAGGTATCTTAAGACACTACTATGTTGATTACAAATTTTCCTTCTTCTTCGAACAGGCCAAACGAAAGTGCCGCTTCTTTACCACTTGAAATGCAGATCTCAATTCCTTTTCAGCATTGGAGGATTATTGCATATTGCTTCTAAAGTACATATGTAGATTTCATTACTAAAATAATGTAAGATTAAATAATCAAAATTCTTACCTATAATAACATTGTAGATATAGTATATTCTTGTGACTTTTCAAGCTCTTCTTCCCACATATTCCATCTGTGTTGTACATCATGCATAATTCGCGCGACAGAATTCTTTCAAAATGTTTAGCTATGTATGTTTCTGTCTATTAAGTATTTCACAGCAGAAATCTGAACAAATTAAAATTGGACAATGCGTTATTATTTGCAATTTATCATTTATAGTTATTAAATATAAGTATTCATACTTACTTCATATTTTTCTTTGTTTAATTTGCGTATTTCAGATTCTAGGTTCAGAAGATCTTCTTCTGTTTAATTGGAAATACTTTCGTTAGGGTATTTGTATTTTGGCGAGTCTTGTTTAGTGCTTGTAGTTGAATTTTGTGGTCGGCCAACATTTCTACTATTACTTTGCTCTGATTTTCTGTTGTTGCTGTAAATACGAGTATTAAAACAAGTAATATGCAGTGTTGGTATCTCTACGAAGAGCAAACGCATATTAAGCTGTTGCGAAAAGGGTAAAAAGCGCAAAAAAATACGAAAAAGAGGGTAAAAAGCACCAAAATTTTTTGTTAATTTTAATACATTAATATATTAAATATATGAAATTAAAAACTGCTTGAAATTTTCTTGTGTTATTTTTATTATTTTAATTTTATTTTGACATTTCATTCAAATTGCCTTAAAAAGTCAAAGGAGCTTCATGCAACAAGTCTCGCATATTTCCCCAATTACACAAATGACAATTTTAAGAGTTCTCATGAAAACCCTTATTAATTTTTCAAAATGTTAGTAGTTATATGATCGGTGTTAGTTATTTGGTAGGTGAAGCTTAGGCTTAGATTAAGATACATATCGTGATGTGAGAACTTAAGTGTCCAATACGCCATTATAAACTATTGGATATTGGACACTTAAGTTCTCACATGACGATATGTATGTTACTGAAAAATATTTTAAACATACAAAAGCATTAAAAACATTACTTTTTTCCCTAAGTAACGTAAAAGTTTTTGTTTTTGCGATATTCACACTTATTCCAGTTGCCAACATTGACAGCACGTCAATACGATACCAAACAAGTAAGAGTGATATATTCGGCTGTGCCGAATCTTATATACCCTTTACCAACGTGCGTACATATATATAGTATACAGACACATACAAACATATTTGTTTTGTGAAAAAATTTATAATTTTTTTCTCTAAAGCAATTAATAGTAAGTGACCTTTCAGTATTTTTCGATTAAAGAATTTGATTCAATTATTTTATTTTCGATATTAGCAATAGTTGAATATTTTACTCTACACTCTGTGGTTAAGATATATTTTACATTCACTCTTATTTCAGTCAACATCGACGTCACGTCAATACAATACCAAAAAATTGGGGCTTGTTTACTCGCTCTCGAGATGTTCAAAAACCGTGCTGCTATTTAATAACTCTAAAATATTCTTAGTATTGCACCTCCATACCAAGTAAACTAACTTGTTTTATATTTTCCAGTATTTAATAATCATTGATCTTGCAAAACTTCTTAGTGACTTGATTTAAATTTCCCATTGCAAATGGTATACATCGTGGTATTATGTAAACGTTTTATTCCTACAGGATTTGTTTGAAATTTGTTCAGCAGAAAGGAAAGTTATCAGGAAAATGAAACGGAACATGTCCTTTAATTTATCTTTAGCGATAAATTTTAGTTTTATCTCCATTTACTAAAAATTAATAGTTATTATGCTGAGAGCACAATAAGCACAAACCTTCGTTTATACTTCAATTAGTTTAGATATCCATAAAAAAATGAACCATGTATAAAAAATCTTGAGTAATGATTTTCCTAAAACATGAAATCTGTTTAACTTAAAAAAAAAAATTTTTGGTTATTTTTTTACCGAAACTTTTTTTAAGCTCCAACCCTGGAACCATTTTCCTGAGTTTCTTTATAAAATATAGAATATATGTAAATACCAAAGTAATAATTAGTTTTATATACCAGAAAAAATTTAAGTTTTCCAGCTCTGGAGCTATGTCTTTTATTTTTCTAATTTCTACGCCAAACTATTTCATTCTAAGTCATAAAGTATACAAAACTTGTAAACAAAAAAAAAAAACTTAATTGACCTAGTTACTTTTGTAAAAAAACAATAAATTTAGCAACCCTGGAATCAACCTTTTAGATTTTTCTGATTTAAAAAATTAATAAAGTGTGTTAAGATTTTTTTTTTTTTTTTAATGCATGATTTTTATTTATTGTATCTTCATATATGAACTAACAATAAGTATTCAAATCTTAAATCTAAAAATATAATTAGGCCCACTAGTGTCAGACATAAGCTAAGTAATAGTTATATATAATACATAAGTAGTGATAATCAAAAGGAAAAAAATAAAAGTATTTTCAAGAAGTCCCATCTGGAGTGCTGTGAATAAGAGCCCTTGTGTCCCTCTTTTTTAGGCGGATGTGTCCAGCAAAGTTCAAAATATTACGGGCAAGCGGATTAGTATGTGACTCGAGTTTTGTTAAATATTTGTCTGCGAATTTTGCAATTTCTTCAGTCACTAGTGGCATATTTAAATCACGATGTATATTTGAATTTTTGATGTACCATGGAGCCGCTGTTATCAAACGTAAAATTTTGTTTTGCCTTCGTTGGATTCTCTCGACATTAGAAGCTGAAGCAGTACCCCAAAGCTGAATTCCGCAGCACCATATAGGTTTTAAGAGCGACTTGTATATTAAAAGTTTACAATCTAGGGTGAGGGTTGAGTTTCTACCAACCAGCCAATGTATCTGAGTTAGTTTAAGTTTCATTTGCGTTAGCTTGGAGTCAATGTGGTATTTCCACGTGAGCCTTCGATCAAGATGTATACCAAGGTATTTCACATGTAAGTTTTGAGGAACAATTTGATTATTGATTGTAACGGGGGAACAACTGTCTTTTCTTAAGGTAAATGTTACCTGAGCACACTTCTGTTCGTTTACCTTTATTCTCCACATGTTTAACCATAGTTCTAGCTGAGTAATATATTGCTGAAGATATCGGGATGCTTCGTGAGGGTTTTCATGCATACTAAGGCAGGCTGTATCATCGGCAAATGTAGATGTGTGAATGTTACTGCTCAATGGCATATCACAAGTATAAATCAAATACAAAACTGGCCCCAGTATACTCCCCTGTGGCACACCGGATGAGATTATTTCAGGCGTACTCATAAAGTTTCCTTCCACAACAGTGAACTTCCAGCAGATTTAGAATGTTTATTGGTAGGTAAGTCTTTAATTTTAAAATTAGGCCTTCATGCCACACTTTATCAAATGCCTGAGAAACGTCAATGAACAGCGCAGAGCAATACTTTTTTTCTTCAAAAGTTTTTCTTATAAATTGAACCAATCTATGAGTTTGTTCAATGGTGCTATGCTGATTTCTAAAACCAAATTGGTGGTCCGGTATGCACCCACTACTAACTAGAATTGGGGACAATTTTGTCATGAGCAGTTTTTCGAAAAGCTTTGACATTGTTGACAGTAAACTTATTGGCCTATATGACTCAGCTTTGGTAAGATCTTTGCCCGGCTTTGGAATCATTTTAACCTTGGCAGGCTTCCAGCTGTTTGGATAATACTCCAATCGTAAAATGGCATTAAAAATGAATAGCAGGATTCTAATAGCTATACGAGGCAACATTATCAGCATCTGGTTACTAATTTCATCAATACCCGGAGCTTTTTTCGGGTTGAGTTCTGCAATTAGTTTTTGTACATCACGCGTCTTAAATTTTATTGGTCGAGGGGGTAGCGCAACTACATTTGGCAATTCAACAGCACCAGAACATGTGTTTGGGGTAAATACGGATTTTAAATGCTCGCCAAATATTTTACCTTTTTCAGGATCGCTTCTTGCCCAACCTCCTGTAGATGTGCGCAGAGGTGGTTTAAACTCAACTGGTGTTTTAAGCTTTCTAGCAGCGCGCCACAAAGAGTAATTAGATGCTGGTGTGACATCAAGACCTTCCAGATAATTTTTAAGAGATGCAGTTTTTTCAAATGCAAGCAACTCTTGGAGTCGTTTAGTACACTCTTTAAATCTGATTTTAAGTTGGGGTGATCTGTGCTGTTGCCATTATCTTCTAGCTCTTCTTTTTTCACTTACGAGACGTTAAATATCCGTAGAATAAATTGTATTTAACCTAATCTGCGGATGGGCGGTAGTGGCATGTTCAGCAGCCTGTTTAATATTTTTATTAAGGTTGGCAATGTTAGATTCAATATCATCATGTGTTCTTAGCGTAATATTTTCCGTGCAATGACTACTAAGATATTTTTTATATCGCAGCCAATTAACACGATTTATCATATTCGCATATGGGTGAGGTAAATCACTTCCAATGGGCTACAAATTGTAACGATCGTGGGAGAGTGATCGGACGAGAGATCTAGAGAAGCTTCAATTTGAATTAAATCCCTAGAGATATTTTTCATAACGCCAAAATCTATTACATCCGGAATTTTATGTATGTCAGTAGGCCAATAAGTGGGCTCCCCACTCGAAATGACATCCAAGCCCATTTTGGAAATTGTATTAACAATGCTCGACCTCTGGGTGTAATAAGACGCGAACCCCAGAACGTGTGTTTAGCATTATAGTCGCCAGCTGCTACGAAACAAGGGCCCAGAGATTTGTAAAAATCCTCGTATTGATCCTCAGCAATTGCGAATCTAGAAGGGGAGTAAATTGATGATATGACAAAATTAGTGCAAACATTTTCGACACAAATATTCGTTGCTTTTAAATGTTCTTCACAAATGTTGTCCAGAATATAGTGCTTGAGCCTTGACTTTATCAGAATTGCTGATCCACCGCATGCTCTTCCTCTCGGGTCCTTTGAATCATATAAGATGTAGCCATTAATTTTAAAGAGGCTTCTCGAAGTCAAATGAGTCTCAGAGACCAACATTATATCAATATTGTTTTCCCTGAGGAAGTTCTCAAGTTCGTTTTTGTGTTGGCGAATGCCGTTTGCGTTCCAGAAACATATTTTTAACGTGTTAATGACTTGTTAACTAATGCTTGAAGCAGAGTATTCTGCATTCGCAGCATTTCTTGCATCATGCTAGTCATACTTGTTGTAAAATTGTTTATAGTTTGCACCAGATTTTCAATAGTAGCTTCAAGGCGATTAAAATTAAAGCCTGAGTTTGTATTTGTTGAAGTATTTGGCCGTGGAACATTTTGTGTGGGAATAGAGCTTGCCTTAGCAGCATCGGCATACGATACACGTGAATTAACTGGTTGGCTCACTTGCGCAAGAGTGGCGGAGTAAGTGTTTGCCGTTTGTGCTGGAGCTACTTTAGGTTTTTGCCCCATAGTCTTTTTAACGAAAGAATATACAGGACATCCTCTATAATTAGCGGTGTGATTACCTCCACAATTACTGCATTTTTTTCTGATTGATCTTTTGGTTTAGTACAACTAGCAGTACCGTGCAATTCACCGCAAATAACACAAACTGTAGGTAATTTGCAGTAAGTTTTTGTGTGGCCATATTCTTGACAATTATGGCACTGTACGGGTCCAGAACGCTTGTGTGGTTCTTCAACTGTTATTTTTCGGTATAAAAGGTATTTAAAATTATAAATTGGGTGCGTCTCATTTTTTCTCAATTTTATATCATTCGGCTCAAGTTAAACGCGAAATAGAGGCTGGGGAATCTTCTCCCTATTTATTATATTGGAAACATTTTTTACCTTGAATCCCTGGAGGACGAGTGCATCTTTTATTTCTTCGGGAACAACATAAGAATCTATGCCCTTCAATACGATCTGCAGGGCTTTAGCACTTTTAAGCTGGTATGTGTAGAAACTTGTTTTATTTTTTTCAAATTCAGAAACCATTTTGCGGAAATCTGTTTCGTCATAAATTTGAATTTTCGTTTCATCGATATTGCCACGTTTTATTGGAACAATGTGAAATTTATTCTCACCAATGACCGAACTTAATTTCTTAATAAGAGCGTTTGAATTTTTTTCTCTCAAATAGATTGGTGGCGGCTTGGAGGTTTTGTTCGCGGATATATCAGGTGTTTCGTTGTCATCTTGCAATATTTGAAAACGATTAGTGGAGGATGCGCTGTTATCCCTAGATACCTTTGAAGCAGATGCAATTTTAGTAGACTTTGGGCTTCGCCCGCGCTTTCCCACAATAATATATCGGTCCATTCCGACTTGGACCTTGGGTTTTGGGCTACTCTTATTTACAGTGACTAATTGGGTAAGTGATGAATCGGATGATATCGCTGATTTAAATGACGAAGTAGTAGGCCACTGTAATGTTAACGAATCGCTAGTTGGCATTGGACAAACCGAAGTTGATCGCTGACGAAAAATTGGCTTAGACGTTAAAAAAAGTCTATCATTAGGTTTTTTATTTATTTTGTTTAAATTGAGATCATCAGAACTCACAGTAAGTCTACCACCAGATTTTTTATTTTTATTGCTATCATTAAGATCATCAGAGCTCACAGTAAGATAGGCATTTCTTCCGTTATAACTCACTTCACAATTTTTTGTTTTTGAAGTACTCATATAGAGTATGTGTAAAGTGAACAAAGAAATAAAAAAAATTAATTTTATACTTTAATATTAAAAAAAAATCAAAATTTTTCATCTTTGGAGCTGTAATTTTCATTTTTCAAATTTTATACGCCAAACTTTTCTTTCAGAAGCATAAAATATATTCAATTTATAAAGGAAAAGAAAAACATTTTTAGACCTATTTAATTTTACATAACACAAAAAGTGTAAGTTTTCCAACCCTGGAATCATAATTTAGGACTTTTCTAATTTCTTATACCAATCTACTTCTTTAAAAAATACATAAAATATGTTAAGTGAACGAAGAAAAAACTTTCATTTAATTCCTTTAATATTAAAAAATTCAGTAAAGAGCGACTTTGACTCGCGCACGAAGGGTTCCGTACATTCGGTTCTGAGCACTTTTTAATGTCGCTTTTTTGCTTTTTTGAAGTTTTTTTTCAGTTTAAACAATTTTTTCAGTTTTGTCGCTTTTTTCTCATATTAACGATTTTTTCTGTTTTTCTCGGTTTTATTCATTTTGGCGATTTTTTTCTGTTTTTGGGAGTAGTAGTGAACTGCCGCTCCTGCGCCAATTAAAATTTTGAAATTTTAAAATTTTAATTACCCAAATTTCAAAATTCTTGGAAATTTGTGAAATTTGATACCCTACGAGGGTGGGTCAATAAGTCCGTCCAACTTTTTGTTTACATAAGGAATTTTTTGTTTACATAAGGGGCTTTGTTTGTTTAATACATACGAGGGTGGTTTAATAAGTCCAGTTTTTTATGACCGTGGGAATTTGTATGTGTGTATGTTTGTGGAGTGGATTAAGGGGTTTCATAAGATTAATATTTCATAAATATATATGCCGACGGGAAAATCATGAAAATGATTTTTCTTAATACCAAAGGGGGAGTGGGGTGAAATAGTGAAAATTAATTTTTCCTAATGCCTACGGCAATATATGAATATTTTTCTTAATGCCTACGGCAATACATGATTTTCCTAATGCCTACGGCAATACATGATTTTCCTAATGCCTACGGCAATATATGAATATTTTTCTTAATGCCTACGGCAATACATGATTTTCCTAATGCCTACGGCAATATATGAATATTTTTCCTAATGCCTACGGCAATACATGATTATTATTTTTTTCAAATGCCGACGGCAAAACATGATTGTTATTTTTTCCAAATGCCGACGGCAAAACATGATTATTATTTTTTTCTAATACCAAAGGGAAAATTGCCAGTGTTGCCAGACTATAGAAATTTGTTATCGTAATACTATATCAGTAATATCAGAGAAAATATTTATTTATGTGTTCACATGTATGTGAACACCCATACTTGTGTTCACATGTATGTGAACACCCATACTTGTGTGTGTGGGGGGTCCAGCTTGATAGTCGCGGGTAATTTAATATTTTGTGTATTTGTTTAAGAAATATGTATGTATGTATGTATGTGTATGTATGTATGTATGTGTATGTATGTATGTATGTATGTATGTGTGTATATGTATGGATGTATGTATGTGTATGTATGTATGTATGTGTATGTATGTATATGTATGTGTGCATGTATGAATGTGCGATCGTGGGTACTTGTGTGTGGAATATTTTGTAGAATACATATATATTTTGCAAGGTAATCATTTTCTTTGTCTACGATTATTTTAAAGCAGCAAACCAAGTACAGTCAACAGCAGAGAAACAAAAAGTAAAATTTTTGAATGCTGCAAGGATACTGCTTCTAATTTTAGTATAAATACGCCATCATTTCTAACCAACACATCAGTACGTTATTGTATTTACAAGAAGTGTCATCAGCAATTGTGTTAAAGTGAAATAATAATAAAATAATTAAAAATGAGTTCATCAGGTTATCAGTGTAATACATGCAATAAGGTATACAAATACCAAAAGTCCTTTTTGGAGCATGTTAAAAACCATAGTGTACAGAATCAAGTGGTCGTAAACCCGGGCATAAATCAGGAGCTACCGCAGACATCTCTTCAAAATCACCAAAATCCATCATCATCATTTATTCATCAACAATATCCTTCTCTTCAGTATCCTCAATATCAGTTACCATTAAATTTTCAACAATACGGTATGCCATGGAATAATCAGTTTTTGGGATACAATTATAATCCCAATGTGATGCAATGGCAGCCTCTTAATTATCATCAACAAGAGTATCAGCATCAACAACAATATCATCAGCATCAAGCTCAACAACAACAACAACAACAAGCTCAACAACAGGGTGTGGGTATCCTTGGAGGTAATTTATTCGACGATGCTATGGACATAAGCTTACCGGAAAGTGATGGAGAAGTAGAAGAAAGAAGAGAAGAAACTCTGCCAACTCCAAGGAATACTTCGCATGCTAGAACAGATGAAGTAGAAGAATTGCGATATTATAAAATATCTAAAGCATTCAAAAACCATATTGCCACTTATGCAATTTTAAACAAAAAAGACCAACTTTTGTTGGAAGAATTTGTTGAAGAAAACAAAAATGTTTTTATGGAGAGACTTCAAGTGAATTTAAGTAAGCATGCAATAATTAAATTTCATGTAAGTATTGTGGCAGAATATATAAAAATTGTTGGAGAAGAATTGGAGTTGTGCATAATATCACATGTAGCCAAAATGAGTTTGCTGACGAAGGCAGATAGCATTGAAGAGTTATTCCGTAAGCAGGTTGCGGAGATTTCAACCAAAATGTCCGAATTTGAAGAGCGAGATTCTGGTTGGACTTTGTCACGCATAGTCCGAGCAGAAATTAACATCAACAAATCTTCGCTCGTCAAAGGATCGAACTGGATATCCACACCTGGAAAATTAGAAAGAAAAAAAGCTTGCATCAACATTGAAAATGATGATGACTACTGCTTCAAGTGGTGCCTAATCGCTGCCATGGATACTACCAAATATGATCATGCAAAACGTTGCAGTTCTTATAATATTCAAGACATTGCTGCAGAGACGATTGTTACGCGAAATGGTGTAGCGTTAAATTTCAAAAATTTACGCTTCCCATTAGGATTAAACAAAATAAAAGAGTTTGAGGTGAACAATCCAGCAATAAGTATTAATGTATTTGGCTATGATGAGGCGGCCAATCAGATTATTGGTCCTTATTATGTCACCAAGGACGAAAAAAATAGCCATGTAAACTTGTTGCTTTTGGAAAATGGTGAAGTTCATCACTACATTTTGATAAAGAACATATCAAAGTAAGTTAAAAAATTATACTACACTTTAATTTAATGATACATATACTTGTTTTATATATTTTATAATATATACGTTTTACTCATAAACTTTTATTTTATTTTTTTATCATTCACAGACTTTTGACGAATCAGACTACCACACATAAACACAAACTACACTTCTGCAATAGCTGTCTCCAATATACCCATAGGGAGAACGTGATGAGTACACATAAGGAGGAATGTGGGAAGATAGTCACAACTATGCCATCAGGTGAGGATGCCATTCTTAGTTTTAAGGGACATCAACGAAAAATGGATGTCCCGTTTGTTATTTACGCGGACTTTGAATGCGTATTAGAGGATATAAGTAATAGTGTAAGTAGTAAAACAAATTTAATAAAAAGGCACACACCTTGTGCCTTTAGTTATTTTATTAAGTGTCTCCATAGTAATAATTTAGATAAGCTTAGAATATATACGGGGGAAGATGCCTCCAAAAAATTTGTAGAATATTTAATTAAGGATTGTGAAGATATATATAATAACTATTTAGTTAACAATAGACAAATGGATACTTTATCCCCTTCAGATACTTATAATTTTTATAGTGCGGTGAATTGCCATATTTGCCAAAAATTTTTAGGCAAAGATCGTGTTAGAGATCACTGCCACATTAGTGGCAAATTTAGAGGCGCAGCCCACAATAAATGTAATTTAAATTACCAAATTCCCAAATTTATACCAGTTTACTTCCACAATTATTCAAATTATGACTCACATCTTTTCATTAAAGAATTAGGTGAAATTTCATTGCAACTGAAAGTACTCCCTCTCAATAAGGAACTTTATATATCCCTCTCCCAATTCACAGAAATGAGTGATGGCCATAAGCTTGAAATAAGATTTCTTGATACTATACGCTTTATGGCTGAGAGTTTGGAATCATTAGCCTGCAATTTGTCGGATAATGATTTCAGCACTATAAGGTCCTTATTTCAATCAGAAAAAGAATTTCAGCTTATTAAGAAAAAAGGTATTTTCCCATATGAGTACCTAAATTCATTCCAAAAATTAGATGAATGCCAGCTGCCTTCACGCAGTGATTTTTTTAATAAGTTGAATAATAAAGAGTGTTCTTTAGAGGAATACTCACATGCTGTAGAGGTATGGAATACTTTTGGTTGTGAAACAATGAAAGATTACATGGAACTTTACTTAAAAACAGACGTCCTCTTACTGACAGATATTTTCGAGAACTTTAGAAAAGTTTGTAAGGGTATTTATGAGCTCGATCCTTGTCAGTATTATACAGCACCTGGCCTTTCCTGGGATGCAATGCTCAAATATACAAAAATTGAATTAGAATTATTGACAGACATAGACATGTACAATTTTATGAAAAAAGGTATACGTGGGGGGATAGTACAGTGTAGTCAAAGATATTCGAAAGCAAATAATAAATATTTGCAAGATTTCGACAAAGAAAAGCCCTCAGAATTTCTCGTCTATTTAGACGCTAACAATTTGTATGGATGGGCGATGTCGGAATATCTTCCTCATGGTGGGTTCAGATGGTTATCACAAGACGAGTTGAATCTGGATCCAAACAGCATAGCTGATAATGGAACAGACGGTTATATTTATGAGGTTACGTTGGATTATCCCTCTCATTTACACGACTTGCATAATGATCTTCCTTTTTGCGCTGAAAATAAGAAACCTATGCAAGCGAAGTATAGCAAGTTGATAACCGATTTCTCTACAAAGCAATCATATGTGATACACTTTAGAGTTCTAAAACAGTGCTTAGAATATGGCTTAGTTTTAAAGAAAACTCATCGTATTCTAGCATTTAAACAATCTCCATGGTTAAAAGGCTATATTGACCTAAATACCAGACATAGAGCCACTGCTAAAAATGCTTTTGAAAAAAATTTTTTCAAGCTACTTAATAATGCAGTGTATGGTAAAACCATGGAAAATGTGGATAAGAGGAGAGATGTTAAAATTGTTAATAATTGGGAGAGGACGAATTGCAATCATTTAGGTGCCCAAGATTGGATATCAAAACCAAATTTTCATAGTTTATCTATATTTTCTGAAGATCTTGTAGCAATCGAAATGACTAGAGTCAAAACCTGCTACAATAAACCAATTTACTTAGGATTTTGTGTACTCGAGCTGTCCAAATGGAAAATGTATAATTTCCATTACGGGTACATGCAACCTAAGTTTAAGACAAACCTCTCATTAAACTATATGGATACTGACTCTTTTATATATTCAATAAAGACTGACGACTTTTACGCTGACATAAAAAATGACATACATGAACAATTTGACACATCGGACTACCCTACAGACAATATTTATAATTTCCCAATAGTAAATAAAAAAGTAATTGGTATGATGAAGGATGAAAATTGCGGTAAGATAATGACAGAGTTTGTTGGGCTGCGCTCAAAAATGTATTCATTTAGCGTAGAAAACCAAGATGATATTAAAAAATCGAAGGGGGTAAAGAGAGCCATATTAGATAAATATAGTTTAGCTACATATAAGAATTGTCTATTTAATAAGATTAATGTGTATGATAGTATGTTAACATTTAAATCTAAACTACATCAATTATATACTAGTGAACTAAATAAGGTAGTATTAAGCTATGGAGATGATAAGAGAAAAATTAGATCAAATAATATAAACACTTATGCATGGTATCATTTTCGTATTAAGGAAACTAACCCTGAATACGAACTTGACATGTTGCTAGATGAGATTGCTAAAATGCAAGAAAATCTTAGTTAATTAGTTAATTTTTAAATTGTATATAAAATCCTATTTATTAAGAAAAAATATTGTATTTGTATCCTATTTATTAAGAAAAATTGTTGTATATAAAATCCTATTTATTAAGAAAAAATATTGTATTTGTATCCTATTTATTAAGAAAAATTGTTGTATATAAAATCTTATTTAATAAGAAAAATTATTTTATTGTTGTTAAAATGAATGTAAAAAAGTCTAAGAAATATTATTGTATTTAAATCCTATTTATTAAGAAAAGTTATTGTAAATAAACTATTGAAAAAAGAATGGAAAATGTGAGTGGTTTTTTTATTTCTTTATTGGCTTTACTTCGTTGGATCAAAAAAATTTGTGTTTTTGCTTATTTACAAATTCTTATTTTCATGTCGTTTAAACATGCACAGTCTTGTTTTCAGGTTACTTAAACATGCACAGTCTTGTTTTCTTTGAGAGGTTCTGCACAAGAGAAATTGAATTTCACAATATTATGAAATTCAATTAGATATTTTCATAAAGAGAAATAATTTAGATAATCGGATAAATCCTCATATTTTTCACTACATACAAGTTTATGTTATTTTATATTCGAGCAGATGATTCCTAGTTTTCCTTTAGAAAAAAATAATACAAATCAAGGAATATTTTTATAATTCAATTTTATTTTATTATTTATACAATTTTATTTCATTTTTATTTAATTTATTTATAATGATGGAAACATTTCGTAATAGCCAATTATTAGATGTTCTAGTATATTTTTTCTTAAAAAATATATGGTACATCTGCAAGTATCAGGTCCCTCCTCACACTCAGGATGATACCAAGGACAGCTTGGGAAGTGTCCTTCAGTGTTGTCTTCATCTTCCATGACACCATATTCTTCGTTCTCATCCAGCATATTTTGGAAACATTTTATCATCTCCCAATGATCAAAAAGCCTGAAGCTTTCAAAATCTCTTATAAATTGATTAAGAGTACGTCTAATTTGGCTCATTTTATTTGCTGATGAATGAATGATGATGAATGTTGGAAGGTTCCTTTAAGACTAATTTGATCTGAAAATTTTTAAAATATCTATATGGTCTTTAAAATATCTATACTATCATCTCTATGTCATATTTCTTTTTAGCAGTCTATCTCTCTCTAACCCTTTTCTCTCTATTCCATATTTCTTTTTTACTACTCTATCTCTCTCTAACCGTTTTCTCTCTATAACTATCTCTTTCTGTCTATCACTATCCCCCACTTATTCACTATTTCACCACAATTATTTTCGATTAGCCTTTTTGAAGTCATCATCGCTACTTTTAAGATCATTTCCAGTTAAACATTCAGAGTGACAAGAAGTATCTAAATAAAAAATAAAAAATGGACTCCACAACAAATCTAATTGCAAAATTTAATGCTCTAAATAACAAAACTTTAATACACGTAAAGGAGCTTGATTCTTCAACGAAATATACTATTAGAAATGTGGTACGTGTAACAACTAAATATGGACCAACCCTAAAAGTTGAAATGAATAAACACATAATGTTCCTGCCCAAACGATATAATATTTTAACTGATGACGATATCAAAGATCTCTCAAGCGGATCATATTGCCTAAGTAGAGAAGGTGAAGAAAACCTAATTGTCGAGAGTGAGCTGAGTGAATTTCTAATTCAAAATTCCCAATTTCCTGTTTGGCAATAATATATTAATTATGTATTTTAAATTATGAATAAAAAGACATTAAAGAGTTTTGTAAAATATAAATTTTTGTGTTTTATTTAATATTTTCAGTTATTTCATAAAGAAATTTAAGACATAAATGTCCACAGGTAAATGTATTGAAATTCTGATGCTGATTATAGTTGTATTTTATATTTGCACCAAGATATTTGACTACTTCCCAAGGAGGTTGCAAGTTTCCAAAGCTGTCGAAATATTCTTTTTCATTGTTGTTTTTATAGTATGCTACCCAATGTGTACCAGGTCCTGTTGATACATCTAAGTTGATTATTCCACATTCAATTTTCTTTGTTCGTTTTGGTAGAGTATTCAACATGAAAACTCCTCTAAAATATGGAATTTTTATAGAGAAACGGTTTAGGTCCACATCAGATAGTGGTCTGTTGGGCAGCATCTTTAAGAGTTTTTTGATTCCTCTTTGTGAACTAAACCATAACCTTTTTTATATGGTTTTAAGTAAAGTCCTTTTCCCACTGCTATAGATTCCATCGCTTTATTATGTCTAGTTGCTTCATCAAGTTGATTTTTTGCATTCTTTGTTGCATTTACAGCTTTAGCTATGGCAGCACCTCCAGTTGTTAGACTACCAATTGCACCCAGAGCAGTTAAAATCGGTATTAGAGGTAAAAAACCACCGATTTTTGGAACACGTATTACACGTGGAACTACAATTTGAGACTTTCTTCCTTTTAATGATTTGTTAATAGTTTTTCGTGCAATTTTAATAGCTGAGTTAATATCTAATGGTTTTTCCTTCTTTAGTATTTTTGTTGCAGCTCTAATTGATGTTCTAAACAGTTTTTTATCATTTGGCTTGTTCTTTTTAACATTTTTCTTTTTCTCCACACCCATACCAAATTTAGTTTTGGTTTTCATTGCGTTAGTAACCATATATGCAAATGATTTTTCTGCAAGACTACTGTCTTTTGCTAAAACTCGATTCCAAGCTGAATTTTCAAGTATTTTATCAGCTTTATGTCTAGTACTTAAATCCTTATTTTTTGAATACGCAATATCGTGATTTTTACAAGCAGAGTCCAATAAGTTAATACCTTTGTCACCTCGATTTAAACGTTTTTGTAGTTTTGTTCCAGGTCCACAGTACTGATACCCCGGAAGATGAAGTTCAACAGGTAGAGAGTTTATTATTTTATCTACTATACCTCCTCCAACGAAGGTGTTTTTATGACTAAACGTTTTCTGATATCGTATAACCATATTATCTAATTTTTTCTATAATAAGAGGTAACATTTATAAAATGTATTTAGTTACAAAAATGCAGTTAGTGAAACAACATAAAAATATTTTAGTTCGTAATATTGACGATTCAGTCAACATCACTTCAAAAATAAAGCATAGCCCCCTCTTACCAAATTCTATTCGTGCTCTAATAGTTGGACCATCCAATTGTGGAAAGACTAATGTTATGATTGGCTTACTAGAAAGTCCTAATGGACTCAAGTTTGAAAACATCTATTTATACTCAAAATCTCTATATCAACCCAAATATGAATACCTGAAGAAACTAATTTCACCAATTAAAGGAATGGGATATTATACATTTACAGATAATGAATCAGTTATTCCACCTGACGAAGCTAAAACTAATTCAATTATGATATTTGATGATGTTGCATGTGAAAAGCAGAATAATATACGTACATATTTTTGTATGGGGCGACATAGGGATGTCGATTCATTCTACTTGTGTCAAACTTATACTAGAATTCCCAAGCATTTAATAAGAGACAATGCCAATGTTATTATAATGTTTAAACAAGATGAGACAAATATGAAGCATGTTTATAGAGATCATGTTGGTGGCGATATGAGTTATGAAAAGTTTCATGAGATTTGTCGAGAGTGTTGGAAGGATAAATATGGATTTTTGGTGATTAGCAAAGATAATGAATTAAATGATGGACGCTACAGAAAGCAATTTGACTATTTCATAACTATATAAACTACTCTTCATAAACATTTACTTTAGTTATTAATCTAACTTTAAGCTTGATACATCTATTTGCTATAACCTCATCTGATACCTGATAAGCTGATCTGAAAACCAGACCAGCTACCTAATAACCTGATTTGATACCTGATAACCTGATCTGAAAACCAGACCAGGTCCTGAAAAGCTGATCTGAAAACCAGACCAGGTCCTGAAAAGCTGATCTGAAAACCAGACCAGGTCCTGAAAAGCTGATCTGAAAACCAGACCAGGTCCTGAAAAGCTGATCTGAAAACCAGACCAGGTCCTAAAAAGCTGATCTGAAAACCAGACCAGGTCCTGAAAAGCTGATCTGAAAACCAGACCAGGTCCTAAAAAGCTGATCTGAAAACCAGACCAGCTCCTGATAAGCTGATCTGAAAACCAGATCAGGTCCTGATAAGCTGATCTGAAAATCAGACCAGGTCCTAAAAAGCTGATCTGAAAACCAGACCAGGTGCTAATAAGCTGATCTAATAGCTGATACCTCATCTAATAGCTGATACCTTTTATTTATTAAACATGGATGAGAAAATTTTAAAACAGTTGGTGTTGACAAGAAATGTCTTGAAGAAAAAGCTTCGTAGTATAAAAACTGGTGAAATAGATACACGTGAACAACTAAGAGATACATTTAAACCTATAACAGAACCACTGAAAGAATTCATAAATAGTTCTAAAAAAATTAAAAGAATTCCCATTAAAGAAGAAAATAAAATGAAGACAGAATTTGAAAATAATACAAGTTTAAAGTCTGAAAAACCATCACTCAAGATAGAGACAAGTACACCAAAGAAACTAGCAGAAGGAACAATATTTGATAATACCATATTATTTAACGAAACTAATACTAAAAATGATGATGATGATGATGAAGATGATTTTTACTCACAAACTTCCAATACAGAAGATACTTATACTGATTTATCAGTCTTGGAAGGAAATAATGAATTAGATACAAACTATGGTCCACATAAAGATTTCAATAATGAATGGAAATTCGGTGATAGTAAACTTACACTTAGTGAACATAAAATACAAGTTGGTGGCCAAATATGGGCTCTAACACCTGGACTATTTTCTCTAATGTTTTATAAAATACCAAAAAATTATGATAAATTTGAACTCGAAATCTATAAAAAGATTTTAATTACTACTAATGCATATAGAAGAGACTATAAACCTGATGGTCAAATTAAGGGTACTAGAGGATATAAATATAAACATATTATTAAGAAATTTATTGACGAGAAAAACCAGGATAATTTACCCGAATCAACAGGATCTAAGCCAAAAGGTAGCTACTTAGGTGATGGAATGATGGAATTTAACATCCATAAGCCCCACTATATATACTGGGATGATCCAAATGAGCTAGTAGATCGACTTCGACTACTGCTCGCATCACAAGCTGCAGGTCATAATAATCACAATAACGAGATTATATCAATTATTGAAGAACTACGTGAAGCTAATATAATACATTAACTTTAATAAAGTATATAAAGCATGTCTGTTGATAAATTTGGACATTATTTAAACGATACTAGCAACATAGTTTCTTTGAAAAATGCACCTAAACTGCTGGGGTTCTTTGTGGATACGAACAACAACATTGATGTCCAAAACAAAAGGATCAAAAATGTTGCAAAAGCTGTGGAGGAAAACGATGTTATCAATAAATTGTTTCTGCAAACTCAAATCGAAAAACTAGAAGAGAAATTATTAGCATACTTTAAGAGAGACAGTACTATAATTCAAGAAAATATTCAAATGCAAATTGAGGATCTACATCGCGAAACAAAATTAGATATAGAAGAAAATTATAAAATTGAAAAAGATATTCTAAAAATTAAAACATCCTTTGAAGAACAAATTGAACAGCTTAATGAGAAAATTTATAGATTAGAAAATTACATGTTTGTATCAATAGCTGAAAGTGCTTCAACTAGATCACAACACTCTCCAAAAAATCTCTAAAAACAACTTAATGTCTTCAAAAAGAAATTTAGTAAACGAACTCCATAAGCAAGCACGAAAACATTTTGTGCGTCGCAGAGTTATAATGAAAGGAATAGATGATCTTTGGCAAGCTGATTTAGTTGAAATGGGGAACTATTCTAAAGAAAATAGAAATTATCGATTTTTGCTGACTGTAATTGACACATTCTCAAAATTTGCATGGGCAGTACCGCTAAAAACAAAAACTGCACTTGAAACAACTAACGCAATGGAAAATATTTTTGTATTGGGGCGAATACCAAAAAACATACAAACAGATGATGGTAAAGAATTTTTCAACAAACACTTTGAAAAATTAATGCATAAATACAGCATTAATCACTACTCAACATATAGCATTATGAAAGCATCAATAGTAGAACGATTTAATAGAACACTGAAAGGAATGATGTGGAAAGAATTTAGCTATAATGGTTCTTATAAGTGGATTGATATATACAAAGATTTACTTAATACCTACAATAGAAAAGTTCATCGTACCATTAAAATGCCTCCAATTAAAGTCAACTCAACAAATGAGGAAAAGCTGCTAAATACAGTATACAGTCATATGAAAATGTATAAAATGTCAAAATTTAATGTAGGAGATCATGTACGCATAAGCAAATATAAGCATACATTTGAAAAAGGTTATACTCCAAATTGGACTACAGAAATTTTCACAATTACAAGAGTTCAAAATACAAATCCTGCAACATACATATTAGAAGACTATCTTGGTAATCCTATTAAAGGTGGATTCTATACTGACGAACTTTCAAAAACCAGATTTCCAAATACATATCTAGTTGAAAAGGTGCTTAAAATTAAAGGGAAGGAGGTATATGTTAAATGGCTGGGATTTTCTAATCAACACAATTCTTGGATAAGTAAAGATGAAATATTATAGATGGAAGAAAAACTAAATCAACAACAACATCATAGCAAAACAATAATAGCATTAATATTAAGAAACTAATGTTAATTTTAAAATAAGAAAATGAAATAAATATGTAAATTATGCTTATAAACCATACTGTCTACTAAACTTTATTTAATTGTAATCAGTCTGTTATAATGTCAATAACACTTACTCTGAGCTCTAACTCATCAGAATTATCTGCTAGTTACTTTCCTCCTATTGAATTACATGGTGCATATGAGTGTGCTCTAACTGATTTTCATTCATACAACAGTATTCCAAATGTAGACACCTACAACAATATGTTTCATATAGGAGAACATACAATAGAAATACCAATTGGATCTTACGAACTAAATGATATAGTTGATTTTATAGAAGAGCAATACAAACTACTCTGTCCAGCAAATAAGATTTTTATTGAAGCCAATAACAATACAATGCAAGTTAAAGTTAATAGTTCCAAGGATACTGTATATTTTAATAAAGACAATACAATTGGAAAACTTTTAGGATTCAATAGCAAAATCCTAACACCAAACCAATATTATTATTCAGATCTTCCAGTTAATATTTTTAAAGTAAATCTCTTGCGAGTAGAAAGTAGCATCGCTATTAACACATATATGAATAGCTCCAAATCGCATACACTTCATGAATTTCCGATTAATGTGCCTCCAGGCTATAAAATAGATGAGGTTCCAAGAAATCTCATCTATTTACCTGTGAACACCAGAGAGATAAGTTCACTAGCGCTGCGCGTAGTTGATCAACACGGTGATTTAATTAATTTCCGAGGAGAGGAAATTACAATAAGAATACATTTAAGGCCAACTAAATAATGCTAATATACAACACAAATACATTGAAAAATATAGCAGCAAGAACAACATCAACATTAAAGCGACCAGTACAACCAAAAGCACTAACAACATCAAATAAAAATTTTCTAAAGTCCTTGAATTTTAAATTGAAGACAAAATGAGTTCAATAATAGATGTCTTAGATAAGCCCTTGTCTGATGAGAATATAATCAAAAAGGACTATCATACATATGTACCATACTTACAATCTTACAACAATAATGATGAAATTAGAATTTCAATACAAAATCAAGATTTGTACGTGCTACCCAGTGAAAGCTACATTTATGTAGAAGGTTTTGTTGCTGATGATAATAACTCTAAATCTTCTTCATCATCGGACAACTTTATATTAAAAAACAACTTTGTGGCATATCTATTTGATGAAATTCGCTATGAGCTCAATGGAATTGAAATTGATCATACAAGATATTTAGGAGCCACAAGCACCATAAAAAATTTGGTTTCTATGTCACCAACAGAAAGCAACGTGATGCAAAATGCTGGATGGAACAAAATTGACGATGTCACTCTTGTAAATGGCTTTTTCAATTTCTATGTACCTCTAAAAATGCTTCTAGGATTCGCTGAAGACTACAACAAAGTTATACTAAATGGAAAACATGAACTGATACTCTTGCGCAATAAGAACGACGAAGATCTTGTACGCTCGAGTGTTTCTACTAAAAAAGCTAAACTTACAATTTCACTAATCTCATGGAGAATCCCACATGTACAATTATCCGACTTTAGCAAATTGAATATGATTAAAATTATTAACAATGGTGCTTCTATACCTATGGCATTTCGCAGTTGGGATTGTCATGTCAATCCACAATTAAATATGGGAACTAGCCATATTTGGAATGTTAAACTAGCTGCAAATAGAGAACGCCCTCGTTTTGTATTGATTGCTTTTCAACAAGAAAATAAGTTTGTTCATTGTGATTTGACTAATTTAAAAGTACATTTAAATTCAGTCTCATATCCATATGATGATCTTAACATAAAGTTCAAAAATGAACGATATGCAATTCTATATGATATGTATCTAAGATTTCAACAAAGCTACTATATGAAAGAATCTCAACCGCTTCTAACTGCATCAGAGTTTAAGACAAAAGCTCCTATTATTGTAGTAGATGTCAGTCATCAGAATGAATCACTCAATAATGGACCGATTGATATAAAAATAGAATTTGAAACAGCAACTAATATTGGAGCAAAAACATCAGCTTACTGTATTCTTATTCATGATCGTATAATAGAATATGTACCCATCAAAGGACAAGTGCGAAAAGTCTTATGAATTGACTAATATGGAAAACAACATAATTTTCATAGACGTACAAGGTTTCAAAAATAATTCAAATGATTTCATCGCAAAAGAAGTAGCAATTGTTTTCAACAATTATGAATATAACAATTTCATTATAAAACCCCCATTTGATATCAAATGCTTATCAATAGAAAAGCAAAGAGAAGCAAAGTGGCTAACAAAAAACTATCATCACCTAAGCTGGACTGCTGGATCAGTTTCATTTCAAAGCGTTTGCAATTTTATAAAAGCCAACGCAAGATGTTCTAAAATTTATGTAAAAGGTGAAGAAAAAAGACGATGGTTGGAAAAAATTTTATGCCGAAAAATTTTTAACGTTGAGGATATAGGCTGCATCAACTTTAAACAAATGGAAATCAAGTATCCAGAATATTTTTATTGTAATTATCATAAATTTGGTGCTTGCGCACTAAAAAATGCTATTTTACTAACAAAAGAAATGTCTTGCTTTAATTAAACTTTTTCACTTTTTAAAATATGAATGTATGTATTATTATAAAATTTTATAAAATTTTAAACAATAAATGTATAAAAAATAAAATGAAATAAAATGTGTTTTCTTATTTCAAATAAAAACTACATAAAGGAAAGAGAAGGAAGTGGGGAGAAGGAGAAATTAACTTTTTTGCTTACTTGCAAATTCTTGGTTTTTGTTTCTCTGCTGTTGAGTGTACTTAGTTTGCTGCTTTAAAATAATCGTAGACAAAGAAAATGATTACCTTGCAAAATATATATGTATTCTACAAAATATTCCACACACAAGTACCCACGATCGCACATTCATACATGCACACATACATATACATACATACACATACATACATACATACACATACATACATCCATACATATACACACATACATACATACATACATACATACACATACATACATACATACACATACATACATACATACATATTTCTTAAACAAATACACAAAATATTAAATTACCCGCGACTATCAAGCTGGACCCCCCACACACAAGTATGGGTGTTCACATACATGTGAACACAAGTATGGGTGTTCACATACATGTGAACACATAAATAAATATTTTCTCTGATATTACTGATATAGTATTACGATAACAAATTTCTATAGTCTGGCAACACTGGCAATTTTCCCTTTGGTATTAGAAAAAAATAATAATCATGTTTTGCCGTCGGCATTTGGAAAAAATAACAATCATGTTTTGCCGTAGGCATTAGGAAAAATAACAATCATGTTTTGCCGTAGGCATTTGAAAAAAAATTCATATATTGCCGTAGGCATTAGGAAAAATATTCATATATTGCCGTAGGCATTAGGAAAAATTAATTTTCACTATTTCACCCCACTCCCCCTTTGGTATTAAGAAAAATCATTTTCATGATTTTCCCGTCGGCATATATATTTATGAAATATTAATCTTATGAAACCCCTTAATCCAAACATACATATAAATTCCCACGGTCATAAAAAACCCGGACTTATTGAGCCACCCTCGTATGTATTAAACAAACAAAACCCCTTATGTAAACAAAAAATTCCTTATGTAAACAAAAAGTTGGACGGACTTATTGACCCACCCTCGTAGGGTATCAAATTTCACAAATTTCCAAGAATTTTAAAATTTGGGTAATTAAAATTTTAAAATTTCAAAATTTTAATTGGCGCAGGAGCGGCAGTTCACTACTACTTTTGGGGCTTATTTTCATTTTGGCGATTCTTTTTCCATTTTGGCGATTTTTACCTATTTTGGGGTTTTTTTCATTTTGGCGATTTTTTTCATTTTGGCGATTTTTTTCCTGTTTTTGGGCTTTTTTTTTTGTTTTGGCGACTTTTTTCTGTTTTGGCGATTTTATTTTCATTTTTAAGTTTTTGTTTTTATTTTGGCGATTTTTTTCTGTTTTGGGGCTTTTTTTTCATTTTGGAGATTTTTTTCTGTTTTTTTTAGGTTTTTTTTCGTTTTGGCGATTTTTTTTCATTTTGGCGATTTTTTCCTGTTTTTGGGCTTTTTTTTTTGTTTTGGTGACTTTTTTCTGTTTTGGCGATTTTATTTTCATTTTGGCGATTTTTTCTTTTTTGGGGCTTTTTTTCATTTTGGAGATTTTTTTCTGTTTTTGGGGTTTTTTTTCGTTTTGGCGATTTTTTTTCATTTTGGCAATTTTTTCCTGTTTTTGGGCTTTTTTCATTTTGGCGATTTTTTTCTGTTTTTTGAGGTTTTTTTCGTATTGGCGATTTTATTTCATTTTGGCGATTTTTTTCATTTTGGCGATTTTTTTTCATATTGGGCTTTTTTCATTTATGATTTTCTTTCATTTTGTCGATTTTTTTTATTCATTTTAGCAATTTTTCCGGTTATTCGCGATTTATTTTAGTCTTGGACATTTTTTTTTGTAATTTGGTGCTTTTTCTCGTTTTGGCGATTTTTTTTTTGCTTTTGGCAATTTTTTTCGGTTTGGCGATTTTATAATTTTTTGATTTTTTAGTTTTACCGATTTTGAAAATTTCAAGAGTTTTGCTCTTACGGTTTCCAAGATACAGCAAGTTGTCAAAATTGCATTAACTGATGGTACACCCTTTAAATTAAATTTTTTTAAATTTTAGTGTTAATTTTTGTAGTCTGTATAAAAATACACTAACCTTACAAAATTCAAGTGTATATACATACATACACACAATTGTATGTATATTACATGGGATTTTACCATTTTTCGTTGCTAGTTTTGGAACACCCTTTAATTTCCAATTCTCATGTATTTGTTGTTGTAGCGGCCATAGGTCTACACACTGTATCCAAATTTCAGGTCTCTAGCTCTTAAGGTTCTCGAGAAAATACCCTGCATAATTTTAGACATAGTTAATTTTACATAACACAAAAAGTTAAAGTTTGACAACCCTGGAAACGTATTTTTAATTTTTTTATATTTTTTTAATTTAAAATTCCAATTGTAGTCGTACTGAAGTGTAAAATAAGTTTATTTATTAAAAAAAAATAAAAATTTATTTTCGGTAGTTACTTTTATATGGCAAAATAAAGTTTAAGTTTTCCAGCTCTGCAATCGTCTGCTCGATTTTGCTGAATTTCAATACCAATCTATTTTGGAAAATTTCTGACACACCAGCCTAAGAACGAAGTCTCTAGCTTTTCTGGGAGCTTCGGAAAACCGATTTCACGTACAGACAGACGGACAGACGGACATCGCTTATTCGTCTTCCCTATGCATAAGGATCCAGAATATATATATTTTATGGGTCGCTTATTGATAGTATAGAAATTACAAACGAAATGACAAACCTATATATACCCTTTTACCATTTTTGTTGGTAAAGGGTATAAAAATTGGGACTTGGCTACCCGTTGTCTAAAATAACTGACAACCTCATGCTGTAAATTGTTCTAGGATGATTAAATATTTGTATAAACTTTAACAAATGCTTATTGCGTACTACTATCAATAAATTATTATGCAGAGAATTATGTGATACTTTCCAGTTACTTCCGTTTTCTATTTTGCAAGAAGAATTTTAATTTTTTAATCCCAATTATGAAAAGTTTTCTAAATTGTTTTTAACATAGTTTCCGTTATTGTCATTAAAAACAATTTAAGAAGGCTCAGTCAAAAGATGCTGCTATTAGCTCTTAAAAGTACATTAGGTTTGTAAATTAAAAATATTTTTATTTTACAATAAAGCACCAAAAGCACTGTGAGAAATTGTTAAAAAGCACTGTAAATACCCGCTTTTCAAGAAAGGGTACTGGCCAAAATTTCGCGTTTATGAAGAGGCAAAAAGCACCAAAAAATAACCGAAACGCACCAAAATACCATCACTGGTAATATGTTAATTATGAGAGTTACTAATCAAAAATATTTTTCTAACACAATTTTTCCCAATAAGAAAAAAGTGTTATAAAATTATAAATTGGGAATCATTTTAATTTTTATCAATAGTTTACATTTAGCTTTGCAAACTGAAAAAAAATTATTCTCCTACCTTCAATACTTTTTGAAATATTCAAAATCCAATTTTGATTAAAAATTTTAATTTTCTACATTTTTTATTTTTGTCTAAATTATTGATCTTATTTTCTTTACTGCAAATGTGTCTTAATTTTTTCTATGTTATTACAATAGTAGATATAATTGTCTATTCAACGGTATATAATATGTATTCCTTTGCCATTATATCAGTCTTAAAATGTATATACAAATATAACACCTCAGGTAACAATTTACGTGTTTTATCTGATACTCAAACAAACCCAAATTTTTAATGAACTCTTGAAGCTGTTATTAAATACTTTCTTTACTTAACTACAATAAAATATAAGAATTTATATACTCACACAGTATATTTATATACCTACAAGGACAAATAGATTGAGTTATTTATTGATAAAAATTAAAATGATTTCCAATTTATAATTTTATAATTCTTTTTTCTTATTGGGAAAAATTGTGTTAGAAAAATTTTAGCATTTTTAGAAAATCTCTTCTCCTACCTACATTTATGTGTAGAATGTCAAGAGTTTCTTACAGGTTACTTATAACAAGTTTATTTATAATAAAAAAACAAAAAATTTACAAAAACGACCGTGCAATTTTTTGCCACATCCGAAAATCGGATTTTTTGAAAAAAAAATTGCTAGTTTTCGACCAATGCTGCATGTAGGGTGCACCAACAACAAGCAAATTGAAATGCAATGAATCAAACCAATTCACATATTCCATTTGCAATAAAGTTTCGTATATAAGGCAGACATCTACATCAACTGACACCACACACAGTGGACCAAAAACACAGAAGAACGCTGATGAAGAAGGTTTAGTGGCCTTCGAAAACGGCTGGCTGTTCCGTTCAACTATGTGTTGTTGTCAGAATATTTACAACTAACTTTGATGTTATTTGTTCATTAATAATTATCACATGTAATTTGGCTTAAAAAGCGTTACGAACTTTAGCCTATTCAATTCATAAGAATATACAATCTCCAAAATTTATTTCACAGCCTTTCTCAATGTCTCCTTTCTCAGAAACAATTAAAGTTTTTATCAAATACTTAATAATTTTATAAAATATGCAAAAAAAATTAAGAATACTTTTTTCACAAAATATAAAAAATTTTCTCATAATTTTTAAAAATTCAAATTGCAAAATTGTTCCTTGCTACAATTTTTGAGATATCAAAAAAAAATTTTTTATATGAATTGTAATAAAGTTTTCTTTCAAAAAATTATTGAAATCGGTCCCTATATACAAAAGTTACAAGCTCCGAAGAATTTCGATACCCGCACTTTCCCACTTTGAGACTCTTTGGAGCTACCCTGTCTTACAACAGGGTGCCTCAAAAAATGCTTTTGAAAAATTTCAACAATTCTACTTTCCAAAACAGTTGGTTTCATCGAAATCGGTTGACTAGTTCAAAAGTTGCGGACTTTTTACCACTTTTTTTAATTCACGCCACTGTGTGTTAGTAGCTTTTTGCCAATTTTCGTTATTTCGCGAATTTTTTTATTTATTTGCATAGATAATAAAGTCCTGCACAAGACTATTTTTAAGACCTTTCAAGACATGCGACATTTTTTAAACGCTTTACTACAGCGAAATATTCTAAAACAAACGCTAAAAAACACTGTTGGCAAGACAAGGCAAGACAAATAACTCAAAAATAATTCTTGCCAACAGTGTTGTTTAGCGTTTGTTTTAGAATATTTCGCTGTAGTAAAGCGGTTAAAAATGTCGCATGTCTTGAAAGGTCTTATACGAAATAGTCTTGTGCAGGTCTATAATAGATAATTGCACTAATTTTTATTAATTTAATAAAGAAAAATTAAGATAAATGTAATTAAAAAACATTAGCACTTTTATAAGCTTGTGCATTCCTGATGCCATTCTACGAGATTCAACAAACATAGGGAAAAATGTTGTAGGTGTCGTAGTAAATTTTTCTATGGAAATTACCGACAACATTTTAACACTATTGTACAGCTTGACGACCTATTACACTTACAATAGGTTGTGAATTGAGCAATACTGTTTTCTTTGCCTTGTAATTATACCCTTTACCAAAAATGGAAAAGGGTATATATGGGTTTGTCATTCCGTGTGTAATTTCCATAATATTCATATGCGACCCATAAAATGTATATATTCTGGGTCCTTATGAATAGGGAAGACGATTAAGCGATGCCCGTCTGTCCATCCGTCCGTCCGTCTGGTGTACGTGAAATCGGTTTTCCGAAGCTCCCAGAAAAGCTAGAGATTTCGTTCTTGGACTGGTGTGTCAGAAATGGTCCAACTTAGATTGGTATTGAAATTCAGCAAAATCGAGCAGACGATTGCAGAGCTGGAAAACCTAAACTTTATTTTGACATATAAAAGTAACTACCGAAACAAATTTTTATTTTTTTTTAATAAATGAACATATATTACACTTCAGTACGACTAAAATTGGTATTTTAAATTAAAAAAATATAAAAAAAGTTAAAAAGACGTTTCCAGGGTTGGAAAACTTTAACTTTTTGTGTTATGTAAAATTAACTATGTCTAAAACTATGCAGGGTATTTTCTCGAGAACCGTAAGAGCTACAGATCTGAAATTTGGACACAGTAAGTAGACCTTTGGCCGCTACAACAGCAAATACTCGAGAGTTAAAAATTAAAGGGTGTTCCAAAACGAGGAACGAAAAATGTGTTCCATCAGTTAATGCAATTTTGACTATGTAATTTTGACAACTTGCTGTATCTTGGAAACCGTAAGAGCAAAACTCTTGAAATTTTCAAAAACGGTAAAACTAAAAAATCAAAAAATTATAAAATCGCCAGACCGAAAAAAAAAATCGCCAAAAACAAAAAAATCGGCAAAACAAAAAAAAGCACCAAATTAAAATAATTTCGTAGACTAAAATAAATCGCAAAAAACCGGAAAAATCGGCAAAATGAAAAAAATCGCCGAAGGGAAAAAATCGCCAAAATAAAAGAAAAACCCAAAAATGGAAAAAAATCGTCATATTACAAAAAATATCCAAAGGGTTAACATTTTTATAACCGACGAACGGATTTTCCCGACCACCTTTGAATCTTATGAAACTTAGTTGTCTTTTTGCACGTTACTTAACTAAGATATATATAAAATTTTGGACTTCCAGCTTGTTTTTCCTGAGATATGGCGCGTCAAAAAATTAATAACTCATTAAAAACACATATAAGTGGTCTGCAGCGTGACCATATTAGCTTATTTTGAGCTAAATTTAGCTTATTTATTTCAGATTTAGCTTTAAAATTTTCATTTAGCTCTTAGCTTATTTTTTAGCTTTTTTAAAAAATTCATTTAGCTTTTTTAGCCTTTTTTTAGTCTAAGTTGCGTGTTCTCTAAAAATATATTAAAGACATAAACACCTTATAAAAATTATAGTCTTTTAACATTGTAAAATAGTTTACAAAAAATACAAAATGTAATTATACAACAAAATTTTATAACAGAAATGGAAAGTTGAAAAGTAGTAGATAATGGCAGAATGGTTAGAATTACAATGGAAAAAGCTAAATTCATATTAGTGGTCAAAACACTTTTTGAGTTTTTTGGGTATAAAATTATTTGACTTGAGTTGAACGTTCATTCAGCGGCATCAATTAACTTAAAACAAAAACTTGAAATAGCCTTAAGCCTGGATAACACTATGTACCGATTTTCGTCGGGCCACCTCAATAAAGTCATAAGTAATAAGCCAAAATGGTATTATTACTCAATTAATTCTGGAATAAGTCTATATGGGCTTATTACCAATGCACTGTGGCGCAATTATGTCCTTGTAATTTAAGTAGTCGATAAATTAGAGCAAATTTAGCTCTTTACTTATGACTTAGGGGTACCCTGTGGCTGAGTGGTAGCGATGCTAGCCTCTCAGTACAGAGGTCGTGGGTTCAATTCCCACCATAGACCCTGGGTGTTTTCTGCAGACAAGCTAATCGCTTTGCGGGTTGTGTTTGTTCTTTATAAAAAAAAAACTTTATTTCAATGATCTGACGAAACTCGGTACATTGTGCCGATAGTGTGATCCATGCTTTACCTTAAATAGCATTAATGCACTTAAAAAAACTTTCGTATTTTAGTATAAATGTTTTTACATTTTTGAATATTTTGGGGAAGTTTTTGTTTTGATCTTCATTAAATCTAAAATATAATTATTAATAAATAATTTCATTAAACAAATATTCAATGTGTATAATAAAAAAATAATACTTAACGTTAGTTTAGCAATAAGAAACTATTGAAAAGGGATCAAAGAAGTAGAAAAAAGTTTAGCTTTATTTTCTGGCCTAAGATTTAACTTTTTTAGCTTATTTTAGCTTTTTTTCAAACGTAATTTAGCTTAATGTTATTTTAAAATCTGGTCACACTGGTGGTCTGCTATTATTGCTCATATCTTTAAAAGTTTTGAAGATACAGGGTCGAAATTGGTATCATTTGATAAGTATTGAGAATAGCTTTTTTCTGAAAGGTCAAAGATCACTGTCACGTGATTTAAAGTTTGTCGAACTATATCTCAAAAACTGAAATTTATAAAATTCTAAAAAAAATATATGTTAATCCTGACAGTCTCTTCTGCATTTTGTGTCAAAAAATTTGAGTGAGCTCTTATTATTTCCTGAGATATTGATAACGATGTGAAATTGTTTGAAACAAATTTATATTTTTTATATTTTTTTTATTTATTTGGGTGATATTAAATACATATGTATATTAATTTCGACAAACGGAGTTAAAAGTAAGAAATCCTTTTTTTATATATGTGATTAGTTAATTGTAAATGTTTTCTATTGAAAATTCCCGGTCATGGTAAACACAATAAACACAGTT
Source organism: Tachina lurida (assembly GCA_944452675.1). Classification (NCBI taxonomy): domain Eukaryota; kingdom Metazoa; phylum Arthropoda; class Insecta; order Diptera; family Tachinidae; genus Tachina; species Tachina lurida. The sequence continues at coordinate 46,390,695 of OX101753.1, forward strand.
TTTTCAGAACCACTGCTTTCGATTTAATAGAAAACTTTATTCATTAAACAAACATTAAACAACCCAGTAAAAAAATTGGAAGTCATTCCAAAGGAACTACATTTTGATTGCTTCCAAAAAATCAATATTTTTAATTTGCCAGTAGTTAGCAGAGAACTATGTAGAAATTTATTTTAGTCATACAAAACCTTGTAATTTCTCCATAATTTTAGAAAATACTCACCAGTGCCTCGTTTCTGTAAGGAATGTGAGAACTTTTCGAGTCGAAAAAGTAGTTATCATCCTGTGAAACACAGGGTGAGTAAGAAAAACACTGTATTTGTTGATATTTTTCGTAAGTTTATATAAGTTTTTATGTGAGTAACCCTGTGTATAAAAGGACAACCAATATAATTATTTAATTTTTGTAGATGAGAGAACTTCTCACAAGTTACAGAAATCGGGTACAGAATTTAATAAAATCGAATTTTTAAAGAAATTTATGAACTAATTTTAATCTAAAATTTAAAAATTATTTACTTAAATTTAAATGAAAACACTGTTTCAAGCTTAAATTTGTATAAAAAGAAACGAATTGTTAAAATAGGTAACTATTTACTATTTTTCCTAGATGAAAATATTATCACAAAAAAGGAAATTTTTCTTAAAATTACTTCCAATTCGGTGACCAGGCATCGAGAAAGAGAACTTCTTGCAATGATAACCCATGTAAAAATCATTAGAACGGATCGAAATTTGCACTGCTTCCAGATCACAAGCTCTACATGTTCATGACTTTTTTGGAGTGTCTTTTCTTACTGGGAAATGTTGAATAGTTTTCCTACGTGCACTATGAATAAAAAAATTAAAAAAAAGCACACAAATTTCCTAAATAATTTCAAGTTATTGTCTATATCTCAGGAACTAATAAGAGGTCACTCAAATTTTTTGCACAAAATGCAGAAGAGACTGTCAGGATTAATATATATATTTTTTTAGAATTTTAAAAATTTAATTTTTTGAGATATAGTTATCCAAACTTTAAATCACGCGACAGTGATCTTTGACCTTTCACAAAAGAAGTTAAACTAAATGCACTTTAAAAGCTATTCTCAATACCTATTAAATGTGACAAATTTCGACCCTGTATCTTAAAAACTTTTAAAGATATGAGCAATAATGGCAGACCACTTATATGTGCTTTTAATGAATTCCCTACTTTTCGAAGCGCCATATTTCCGGAACCCCATTATCTAGATATCCAAAATTTTTGAATTTATATTATTTTGGTACTATAGAACATTCGTGCAAATGTTTGTACAATTCTAAGAGGGTAAGATAAAAAATTGCATTTTCTTTCGTGGATTTAAAATGGAATTACCCCAAAATGAAAAAAAATCCCCAAAAACATAAAAATATTGCCAAGACGATAAAAAAGCGACAAAACTAAAAAAATCATTTTAACTGAAAAAAAACTTCAAAAAAGCGACATTAAAAAAGTCGCACTTTACTGAATTTATTTTGATATTAAAGTTACTAAATAAAACTAGTATTTTTTGTATTTCTTTTTTTCTTTGTTCATTTAACATATTTTATATAATTTTTAAAGAACAAGATTGATATAAGGAACCAAAACAATCTAAAATGATGATTCCAGGGTTGGGAAAAAAACACTTTTTTATATATAAAACTAGTTAAATAAAGCTAGTTATTTCTTTGATAATTAAATATATTCCAGATTTAAGAAAGAAATAAATTAGTACTCGTATTAAAACCAGAAAAATTTAAATTATGGTTCCAGGGTTGGAAATTGGAAAAACAAGTTGGGAAAAAAAAATAACCAAAAATAATTATCTTTTCAGTTAAACATATTTCATATTTTAGGAAGATCTTTACATAAGCAAATTCTTTAGTCGAAAAACACCAAGAGGTTACTTACTAAAAATTGCACTATAATAAAAAATTATAAATTTTATCACAAAACAAATATGTATGTATGTATTTATGTATGTATCTGTATACTCACATACATACATACGTTGGTGAAGGGTATATAAAATTCGGCACAGCCGAATATAGCACACTTACTTGTTATATTTAAGTTTTCTATGAAATTTAATTTTTTGTTTTTTGAAAATTATGTTTAAATTTTCTTTTTTATTTGTTCATTATTGTTTTATAACTTTAAATAAGGACGTTTTCTATTCTGATATAAAATAAATTATTTTATTTAAATAAATACATTTGAATATTAATTCGAATTGTTCAAAATCATTAAAAACCAAGTACGCAGTTTGTCTTTGTTTCGTATCTTGTTTAATAGATAACTATTAATGCCTCATTACTTCTTACTTTTCGTTGCCGTTCTGTACCGTTCTTTTCTGTATAAAATATTTTACAATTACTTTTTCTGTGAAAAAGATCAGCTGGGAACCTATAGAATTGGATATACTTGTATAGAAAATATCACAACACACTAATACATACACACTTTTGGCTGTCACTTAACGTTGAATTCTATTTTCTACAGATTTGTCCGCAACAGAACGAAACGAAAAAGGAACAACTAACCACATATACAGATTTTCAACTGAACAGAAACAAAACAGCTGATTCAGATCAGAACAGCACGTACAAACTAATTCTGCCCTTAGGGTATTCAATCGGCTAACCGTTAATCAGTTAGCCGGTTAATTACTACTCGATTAACTGATCGGTTAATTTAACATTGACTTTTTTCGACTAACGGTTAAGCCGGGTAATTACAGTCGATTAACCGACGTAACAAATTTTTTCATATTTTGTAGTATTACTACTTATTTTACTCATTTACAAAAGGTGATTGTTTAGAAATTAGTTTTCATACAAACAAAGAAGTATTTTCAGTGATCCTAGCTGATGTAAAACTTCAAAATCTTTGGACATGGCTATAAAAGAGTTTAGTAAAGACTAGAGGTAATTATCAAGTTTTTGTTTAATAATTTTATAAAAGCCAATAATAGTACTGGTGCCAACGATTTAATTAAGGATTCGATTTAATGAGAGACGAATTCACACCTACACTCTGAAATATTTCCTTCTAGCAAAAAATACAGTACAAAAACGAAAGCCAAGAAATTTAGAAATGAACTTGTTTACAGAATATTCGTCGCTGAGCTCTGCCAGTATGAGTCAGATGATGACCCGCCAAAAGAAGGAACTATTAGATGTGTTAAGAATTTGAAAAAAAACAGTATTCTAGTGGCATAACGAATTATTTTATATGTTTTGAGAAATCCAGGAAAATTACTAGGAAACTTAGATATTCTGTATTATGGATTGCATTCGATTTCCTCAACATCTACGATAAGTATAAGAACTTTTTTTTTTACCAAAACTAAAAAGGAGAACCGCTTAAATCCTAAATGTTTTAACCAAATTACTTTTCTGAAATATTGTTTTAGAAGATCTCTTTAAACTATTGAAGTAAGTAATATAATAACCTCACAAAGTTGTTAATTTTTAATGAATACCTATTTATGAATTTTTTTGCTTGATTTAGCTTAGGAATTATTATGTATGGTTTTTATTTCACTAATAAACTCAAATTAATAAATAATTATTATTATTATTATTATTTTTTTTAAATTTATTATAATTAAAATTACAATAAACTAAACTAAATAAAACAAGTAAGAGTGCTATATTCGGCTGTGCCGAATCTTATATACCCTTTACCAACGTACGTACATATATATAGTATACAGACACGTACATACATATTTCCATCTTTGGAGCTGTAATTTTCATTTTTCAAATTTCATACACCAAACTTTTCTTTCAGAAGCATAAAATATATTCAATTTATAAAGAAAAAGAAAAAAATTTTTAGACCTATTTAATTTTACATAACACAAAAAGTGTAAGTTTTCCAACCCTGGAGTCATAATTTTGGATTTTTCTGATTATTGATACCAATCTAGTTCTTTAAAAAATACATAAAATATGTTAAGTGAAAAAAGCAAGAACGAAATAAGCAAAAACTTAGTTTCATTTAATTCCTTTAATATTAAAAAAATCAGTTAAGTGCGACTTTGAATCGCGCACGAAAGGAAGGTTTTTTGCTTTTTTGAAGTTTTTTTCAGTTAAAACGATTTTTTCAGTTTTGTTGCTTTTTTCTCGTTTTGGCGATTTTGTCTGTTTTTGAAGGTTTTTTTTATTTTGGCGATTTTTTTCTGTTGTTGGGCTTTTCTTCATTTTGGAGATTTTTCTCATTTTAACGATTTTTTCTGTTTTTTGGGTTTTTTTTCGCGATTTTTTGGCGATTTTTTTGTTTTTTTCCTTTTGGTGATTTTATTTATTTTGGCGATTTTTTTTCATTTTGGCAATTTTTTTCTTTTTTTATGTTTTTTTTCGTTTTGGTGATTTTTTTCACTTTGGCGATTTTTTTTTCATTTTGGCGATTTTTTTCTGTTTTTTAGTTTTTTTTTCGTTTTGGCGATTTTTTGTCTTTTTTTGGCGATATTTTTCATTTTGGCGATTTTATTTTTCATTTTAGCAATTTTTTCGTTTTTTTGCGATTTATTTTAGTCTTAGAAATTTTCTTTTAATTTAGTGCTTTTTTTCATTTTGGCGATTTTTTTTCTGTTTTTTGGGGTTTTTTTCGTTTTGGTGATTTTTTTTCATTTTGGCGATTTTTTATCATTTTGGCGTTTTTTTTCTGTTTTTAGGTTTTTTTTTCGTTTGGTGATTTTTTTCATTTTGGCGATTTTTTTTCATTTTGGTGATTTTCTTTCATTTTGGCGATTTTTGTTTTCATTTTAGCAATTTTTCCGTTTTTTGCTATTTATTTTAGTCTTAGAAATTTTTTTTTAATTTGGTGCTTTTTTTCGTTTTGGCGATTTTTTTCTGTTATTTAGGTTTTTTCTTTTTTTGGCGATTTTTTTATTTTGGCAATTTTTTTCTCTTTTTTAGAGTTTTTTTCGTTTTGGCGATTTTTTTTCATTTGTCGATTTTTTTCTGTTTTTTTAGGGTTTTTTTCGTTTTGGTGATTTTTTTCATTTTGGCGATTTTTTTTCATTTTGGCGATTTTTTTCTGTTTTTTAGGTTTTTTTTCGTTTTGGCGATTTTTTTTTCATTTTAGCAATTTTTCCGTTTTTTTGCGATTTATTTTAGTTTTATAATTTTTTTTAATTTGGTGTTTTTTTTCGTTTTGGCGATTTTTTTTCTGTTTTTGGCTTTTTTTCATTTTGGCGATTTTTTTGTTTTTTGGGGTTTTTTCGTTTTGGCGATTTTTTTCATTTTGGCGATTTTTTTTTCATTTTGGCGATTTTTTTCTGTTTTTTAGGGTTTTTTTCGTTTTGGTGATTTTTTTCATTATGGCGATTTTCAATTTGGCGATTTTCTTTCATTTTGGCGATTTTTGTTTTCATTTTAGCAATTTTTCCGTTTTTTTTTTGCGATTTATTTTAGTCTTAGAATTTTTTTTTAATTTGGTGCTTATATCGTTTTGGCGATTTTTTCTTGTTTTTGGCGATTTTTTTTCGGTTTGGCAATTTTATAACTTTTTATTTTTTCAGTTTTACCGTTTTTGAAAATTTCAAGAGTTTTGCTCTTACGGTTTCCAAGATACAGCAAATTGTCAAAATTACATAGTAAAAATTGCATTAACTGATGGAACACCCTTTAATTTAAATTTTTTTAAATTTTTGTGTTAATTTTTGTAGTCTGTATAAAAATACACTAACCTTCCAAATTTCAAGTGTATATACATACAATTGTATATATACTACATGGGATTTTAAAATTTTTCGTTGCTCGTTTTGGAACACCCTTTAATTTCCAATTCTCATGTATTTGTTGTTTTAGCGGCCAAAGGTCTACATACTGTGTCCAAATTTCAGGTCTGTAGTTCTTACGGTTCTCGAGAAAATACTAATATAGTTTTAGACATAGTTAATTTTACATAACACAAAAAGTTAAAGTTTTCCAACCCTGGAAACGTCTTTTTAATTTTTTTGTATTTTTTCAATTTAAAATTCCAATTTTAGTCATACTGAAGTGTAAAATAAGTTCATTTATTAAAAAAAATAAAAATTTGTTTTCGGGAGTTACTTTTATATGGCAAAATGAAGTTTAAGTTTTCCAGCTCTGCAATCGTCTGCCCGATTTTGCTGAATTTCAATACCAATCTATTTTGGAAAATTTCTGACACACCAGTCCAGGAACGAAGTCTCTAGCTCTTCTGGGAGCTTTGGAAAACCGATTTCACGTACAGACAGACGGACAGACGGATCCAGAATATATATATTTTATGGATCGCTTATTGATATTATAGAAATTACAAACGGAATGACAAACCTATATATACCCTTTTACCATTTTTTTGGTAAAGGGTATAACAAAGCACTAGTGATTACTGGCTATCGGCTTAATCAATAAATAATTAAAGAACTTTTAATTGTTGAAAACACTTGATTTATGGAATAACTTTATTAATCGGTTAACCGATTAATACCGAAGTTAACCGATTATTAAGCGATTAAGCAAAGACCTCGATTAAATATTCGAGCGATTAACCGATTAAAGCAAACCCCCGATTAAATGAATACCCTAATGACTATACATACATATGTATTGTGGTGTTTCTGCCAAATAGTAAAACTTAAAATTTGTCATACGGTGTATTTTAACTAGGGATGTAACGAATACCAGTTTAGCGAATGCGAATGCGAAAGCGAATAATACATTTTAATTTTAGCGAAAGCGAATGCGAATGCGAAAGCGAATGCAAATATTACAATTCGTTAAAATATCACATGCAAATAAATTTATATAAGAGTAAGTATATATGTATAATAATTAAAACTAAGTTTCCACAATGTTAGAGAAATCCACCCATTCGTACTTTAGCCCTAAATCCTGGTACTCTGTTCAATATTTCATGTGAAATGCTGTCAAATACATGTGAAGAAAACTTGGAATGAATTTTTCCTAAAAAAATCTTGCAGAAGTAGTACTCTGTTCATCTTGGGAGAAACATATGAAATATATCTTCAACATTTTAAGTTTTCATGAGAAATAATATGAGTGGCACTTGTTTCGCGTGGAATTTACAACAAACAAGGACTAGTTAATATTGTTTGGATTTGAAATTTGTTGTACGAAGTAATGAATGGCGTTCAAAAGTTTGAAGAGACTAGTTAGTCTTAAGCAGAAAATATTTTCGCGCAAATCAAACACTGTCTTTTCTTATTCAAAACTGAAAAATATTTCCAAACACCGCTGGATTTGGGTTTCATTTTGATACTTATGAGAACTTATTGATAGAAGTTTTCCGCTAAAATATTAATGCTTTACATGTATCGTTTTCATGCTGGCTTAAAATAATTTTCGTCTTTAAGTTTAAAACGTAAACTATTTTCGTAAAAGAAATACATTTTTTTTTGTCTTGAGTATTCGCTTGAAATATTCGCATACATATTAGCGAATGCAAACGCGAATGCAAATAGCAAAAGTAAGCGAATTATTTGCGAATGCGAAAGCGAATGCGAACATTCGTTACATCCCTAATTTTAACTACATATATAAATTTTCATACACGAGCGTTTACTTAACTAAAAACCTTGAAGTATAGAAACAAATATACAATTTCGTAGAGTATCTTGCCCTGCTTGTTGTTTCTTTTATCTTATAATGTGTTTACTTATACGAGCTAAGGTTTTAATTGTTTGAAAACAAATTTATTTCAAAGAATTTAATGGCAAAATTTAAATTCTCGTTCAATAACAACTTCTCATTTTTATAATAAAAATATGTTATTATGTATGTATGACTGGTCTTATTCAAACTTTCATTTTTGGAAATAATATAGATGTATTGGTTATTTCTTTCCTTCCGAATTTGCTTTAAAGTTCTAATTTAAGTCTTGAAATAAGGTGAGGCTCCAAATTCAACTAAAACACTAGAAATAAGTCTACACTTAAGAACCTAACCAAACTTTACCTAACTTTCATAATGTGCTTTGACACTTCTCTCATCAAGAATTTATAGCCTTGCATAATCGCAACATGTAAATTTCAATAAAATTGCTTGGGTTAAACGTTATATATTTGCTCTTTAATTCTGAGCTTTATAGCTTTGCATTATCGCAACATGCATGACAAATTTCAATAAAACATTGAACGCTTTAGATTCGCTTTTTTAATTCTGACTGTTAGAATTTCGTTAAAATTTTCAAGTTTTCAGATTTTTCTGGGTGGTTACTCACCTAGATCTCCTCATGCGCCAAATTTAAGCTCTCTCGGTATAGCGGAAGTGCTTTAAAGAAGTGCATTATAAAAGCCATAAGATTAATTAAAAATCGTTAAAACTATGGAATGCAAAAAATTTGCGAAAATGCAGAAAATTCGCGAAAAGTTACTAACAGCTGGATGATAACAAAGTCTAATAGTGCCTAAAAATATTCAAAACTGTTAAGAAGCTAAAAAGCACACAAAAAGTGGCTTTTATTGCGAACTTTGAAAAAAATCGCGAAAATTTGCAAAATTTTAAACAAGCCGTAATATTGATTCAAAGTCGCTAAAACTTTAAGGACCGCAAAAAATTCGTCAAAAATCGAGAAGATTGCAAAAATTTGCAAAAACGTATTAACAGCGGTGTGATAACAAAGTCTAATATTGTTTAAAAATCGGCAAAACTCTTAGGAAGCTAAAAACTTGCAAAAAGTCGCTTTTATCGCAAACTTTGCAAAAAATCGCGAGAAGTTGCAAAATTATAAACAAGCCATACTACTATTGATCAAAAATTGCGGAAACTGTAAGGAATGCAAAAAATTTGGTAAAAATTGCGGAATGGCGAAAATTCGAAAAAACTTATTAACAGCGAGGTAATAACAAAGTATAATATTGTTTAAAAATCGGCTAAACTGAAGCCGAAGCTGAAGCATGCAAAAAGTTGCTTTTATCGCGAAGTTTGCAAAAATTGGCGAGAAGTTGCAAAATCGGAAACAAGGCCTAAAATTTATTAGAAATGGCGAGAGCTAATAAAAGTTTAAATTTTCGCAATTTTTTGCATAGTTCGCAAAAAACCGACTGTTTTCATGATTTTAGTTTCCTACGAGTTTTGCCGATTTTTCAACAATATTAGACTTTGTTATCATCCCGCTGTTAACACGTTTCTGGAGATTTTCCCGATTGTTGCCGAGTTTTTCGCTTTAGCGATTTTCAATTAATGTTATGGCTTGTTTAAAACTTTGCAAATTTTCGAGATTTTTGCAAAGTTTGCAATAAAAGCGAACATTTCTGTGTTTTTTAACTTCCTAAAAGTTTTGAAAATTTTTACACATTATTAGGCTTTGTTATCATCCCGCTTTTAGTAACGTTTTGCTTTGTTTCTTAATTTTCGCAAATTTTTTGCATTCCTTTCAGTTTTAGCGAATTATAACTTTTTTCGCTTTGCAAAAATATATTTCTTTTTTAATTAACACTAATCTTTTTTTTTAATTTTGCTTTTTATTTTACAATAAAAAATACTTCTTGGCACTAATTTGATTTGCATATCTATTTTGCTATATTGTCAACACTGGTTTTCGTTTGCAGCCATAAAAAATAGAAATTAGTTTAATTCGACTACAACCACTGCTGCCAGAATGATGATTTTATCATATTTTTGATAATTTTTTTTTTGGTAAGTGGCAGAGAGCACAACTCTTTCTCCTCTTCAGGGGTCATTACAAAAAAAAAAAAGAATAAGAAAACGTCACTTTACAAGAAAAAGAGAAAAGTAATCTTAGTGAAGTGACGAAAAATCGGTCCGGAATATATTCAAATCTTACACAAACGTATACCAAATCGTTTAAAAGAAGTCAATCGTCGCCAAGGAAAAGCAATTTCCCTCTAAGACAACTGTACTTACCTTATATGACAAGAATATTGGCAATGTCGAATACTTTTTTTGTTTGAATTTCTCAACTAATTTTTCATTTTTGTATGGCACGAAGGCCTATTTTTAAAATTCAAGACATATTTGCCAATAAATATAGAAAAACTTTTGGAAAGTTATATTATTGATAGGAAGTTTACTGTTGTGGAAGGAGACTTCATAAGTGTGCCTGAATCTATATCTTCTGGTGTGCCACAGGGTAGTATTCTGGGGCCAGTCTTGTATTTAATATATACTTGAGATATGCCTGTGAGCAATAACATCCACACTTCTACATTTGCCGATGATACAGCCTGTATGAGTATGCACAAAAACCCTGATGAGGCATCCCGCAATCTCCAAGCTCACATTACCCAGCTTGAAAGATGGTTGAAATTATGGAGAATTAAAGTAAATGAACAAAAGTGTGTTCATATAACGTTTACCCTAAGAAAAGATACCTGTTCCCCCATTCGAATCAATAATCAAAATATTCCTCAACATTCTCAAGTGAAATACCTTGGCATACACCTTGATCGCAGGCTTACATGGCAACATCATATTGACGCTAAACTAATTCAAATGAAACTTAAGTTAACTCAAATACATTGGTTGATTGGCAGAAATTCAACACTCAGTCTAGACTGCAAACTTTTGATATACAAGTCGCTTTTGAAGCCAATATGGTGCTACGGAATTCAGCTATGGGGCACTGCTTCAGCTTCAAATGTGGATAGAATCCAACGACGGCAAAATAAAATTTTACGTTTGATAACAGCGGCTCCATGGTACATCAAAAATTTAAATATACATCGAGATTTAAATATGCCACTACTGACTGAAGAAATCGCAAAATACGCAGGTAAATATTTAACAAAACTCGAGTCACATCCTAATCCGCTTGCTCGTAATATCTTGAACTTTACTGGACACATCCGCTTAAAGAAGAGGGACACAAGGGCCCTAATACTCAGCACCCCAAATGATACTTCTTGAAAATAATTATTGTGCTTGATACGAAATTTATGTATTATTAACTACTATCACTAAGTTTATGTCCGATACTGGTCGGGCCTAATAATTATATTTAGATTTAAGATTTGAATACTTATTGTTAGTTCATATTTGAAGATACAATAAATAAATATATGTGTGTATAAAAAAAAAAATTTTTTTCATTTAATGCAATTTTTATATAAGTTCCTTTAATGATCTAATTTTTTTTTGATTGAATACAATTTGAAAATGCTTTCTAAATTCTTTTTGTAAAACAAGATAGTAAATAGTTTTTTATTTATGAAAACAGTATAAAATTGGTGTACGTCGAATAGTTTTTTTTGTCCAGTGTAAATATGTCAATTTTGAAATTTTATTTGAAAAAAATTGGACTTGTGATGATTTTTTCCTCAAAATATGATTTTCTTTCAAACAAATGATGATTTTCTTCGCAAAACTTGTGGCAGCCCTGACTACAACAACAAATGTAGCACGGACAACAACCTGTAGCCCGTTGCCTTGTTGCCTTCAAAATAATCATTCTCATATAAACATGTGTATTCTATTTTTGACATTTTGTAGTCGGTAGCTTGCTGTGGTGAATGTGTTTGATGCTTAAGTAGACATATTATAAATTACACACATTTTGAGTCTATATATTACTGATATCCAAAGAATCAACATCAGTTAGTTTTGACTCTCGAAATGGAAACTATAAGCACTTTAGTTTTCGTAATAGTAATAGCTTGTTTGCAAAATTTTTGCTTCACTAATTTTCTGGAAAAAGGAAAATCAGAGTTACAGCCCGATCAGCTTGAAAAATTATTAACAACATCATGGAAGACACATCATCCAGAATCAACAAAAGAACTTGAAGATTTCGTAAGTGCTGCAGTGGATTTGAGCAATTTTATTAAAAATGCGAAATTCGCCAACTTCGTTCGTAAGATTCGAAACCATGACTTGTATGAAACCTTGGATTCTGTGCAGCAAACGGAAGTAGAAAAAATTTTAGAAAAACTGCCTAAGAATTCTAAATATAAGGAACCAAAACAATCTAAAGTTCTGATTCCAGAAGTGGGAGAAGTACACTTTTTTATATATAAAACTAATTAAATAAAGCTAGTTATTTCTTTGATAATTAAATATGTTCTATATTTTAGAAAGAAATAAATTAGTACTCGTATTAAAACCAGAAAAATTTAAATTATGGTTCCAGGGTTGGAAATTGGAAAAACAAGTTGGGGAAAAAATAACCAAAAATAATTATCTTTTCAGTTAAACATATTTCATATTTTAGGAAGATCTTTACTCAAGCAAATTCTTTAGTCGAAAAACACCAAGAGGTTACTTACTAAAAATTGCACTATAATAAAAAATTATAAATTTTATCACAAAACAAATATGTATGTATGTATTTATGTATGTATCTGTATACTCACATACATACATACGTTGGTGAAGGGTATATAAAATTCGGCACAGCCGAATATAGCACTCTTACTTGTTATATTTAAGTTTTCTATGAAATTTAATTTTTTGTTTTTTGAAAATTATGTTTAAATTTTCTTTTTTATTTGTTCATTATTGTTTTATAACTTTAAATAAGGACGTTTTCTATTCTGATATAAAATAAATTATTTTATTTAAATAAATACATTTGAATATTAATTCGAATTGTTCAAAATCATTAAAAACCAAGTACGCAGTTTGTCTTTGTTTCGTATCTTGTTTAATAGATAACTATTAAGGCCTCATTACTTCTTACTTTTCGTTGCCGTTCTGTACCGTTCTTTTCTGTATAAAATATTTTGCAATTACTTTTTCTGTGAAAAAAAAATCAGCTGGGAACCTATAGAATTGGATATACATACTTGTATAGAAAATATCACAACACACTAATACATACACACTTTTAGCTGTCACTTAACGTTGAATTCTATTTTCTACAGATTTGTCCGCAACAGAACGAAACGAAAAAGGAACAACTAACCACATATACAGATTTTCAACTGAACAGAAACAAAACAGCTGATTCAGATCAGAACAGCACGTACAAACTAATTCTGCCCTTAGGGTATTCAATCGGCTAACCGTTAATCAGTTAGCCGGTTAATTACTACTCGATTAACTGATCGGTTAATTTAACATTGACTTTTTTCGACTAACGGTTAAGCCGGGTAATTACAGTCGATTAACCGACGTAACAAATTTTTTCATATTTTGTAGTATTACTACTTATTTTACTCATTTACAAAAGGTGATTGTTTAGAAATTAGTTTTCATACAAACAAAGAAGTATTTTCAGTGATCCTAGCTGATGTAAAACTTCAAAATCTTTGGACATGGCTATAAAAGAGTTTAGTAAAGACTAGAGGGAATTATCAAGTTTTTGTTTAATAATTTTATAAAAGCCAATAATAGTACTGGTGCCAACGATTTAATTAAGGATTCGATTTAATGAGAGACGAATTCACACCTACACTCTGAAATATTTCCTTCTAGCAAAAAATACAGTACAAAAACGAAAGCCAAGAAATTTAGAAATGAACTTGTTTACAGAATATTCGTCGCTGAGCTCTGCCAGTATGAGTCAGATGATGACCCGCCAAAAGAAGGAACTATTAGATGTGTTAAGAATTTGAAAAAAAAACAGGATTCTAGTGGCATAACGAATTATTTTATATGTTTTGAGAAATCCAGGAAAATTACTAGGAAACTTAGATATTCTGTATTATGGATTGCATTCGATTTCCTCAACATCTACGATAAGTATAAGAACTTTTTTTTTTACCAAAACTAAAAAGGAGAACCGCTTAAATCCTAAATGTTTTAACCAAATTACTTTTAGGAATTATTATGTATGGTTTTTATTTCACTAATAAACTCAAATTAATAAATAATTATTATTATTATTATTATTATTTTTAAATTTATTATAATTAAAATTACAATAAACTAAACTAAATAAAACAAAGCACTAGCGACTACTGGCTATCGGCTTAATCAATAAATAATTAAAGAACTTTTAATTGTTGAAAACACTTGATTTATGGAATAACTTTATTAATCGGTTAACCGATTAATACCGAAGTTAACCGATTATTAAGCGATTAAGCAAAAACCTCGATTAAATATTCGAGCGATTAACCGATTAAAGCAAACCCCCGATTAAATGAATACCCTAATGACTATACATACATATGTATTGTGGTGTTTCTGCCAAATAGTAAAACTTAAAATTTGTCATACGGTGTATTTTAACTAGGGATGTAACGAATACCAGTTTAGCGAATGCGAAAGCGAATAATACATTTTAATTTTAGCGAAAGCGAAAGCGAATGCGAATGCGAAAGCGAATGCAAATATTACAATTCGTTAAAATATCACATGCAAATAAATTTATATAAGAGTAAGTATATATGTATAATAATTAAAACTAAGTTTCCACAATGTTAGAGAAATCCACCCATTCGTACTTTAGCCCTAAATCCTGGTACTCTGTTCAATATTTCATGTGAAATGCTGTCAAATACATGTGAAGAAAACTTGGAATGAATTTTTCCTAAAAAAATCTTGCAGAAGTAGTACTCTGTTCATCTTGGGAAAAACATATCTTCAACATTTTAAGTTTTCATGAGAAATAATATGAGTGGCACTTGTTTCGCGTGGAATTTACAACAAACAAGGACTAGTTAATATTGTTTGGATTTGAAATTTGTTGTACGAAGTAATGAATGGCGTTCAAAAGTTTGAAGAGACTAGTTAGTCTTAAGCAGAAAATATTTTCGCGCAAATCAAACACTGTCTTTTCTTATTCAAAACTGAAAAATATTTCCAAACACCGCTGGATTTGGGTTTCATTTTGATACTTATGAGAACTTATTGATAGAAGTTTTCCGCTAAAATATTAATGCTTTACATGTATCGTTTTCATGCTGGCTTAAAATAATTTTCGTCTTTAAGTTTAAAACGTAAACTATTTTCGTAAAAGAAATACAACATTTTTTTTTGTCTTGAGTATTCGCTTGAAATATTCGCATACATATTAGCGAATGCAAACGCGAATGCAAATAGCAAAAGTAAGCGAATTATTTGCGAATGCGAAAGCGAATGCGAACATTCGTTACATCCCTAATTTTAACTACATATATAAATTTTCATACACGAGCGTTTACTTAACTAAAAACCTTGAAGTATAGAAACAAATATAAAATTTCGTAGAGTATCTTGCCCTGCTTGTTGTTTCTTTTATCTTATAATGTGTTTACTTATACGAGCTAAGGTTTTAATTGTTTGAAAACAAATTTATTTCAAAGAATTTAATGGCAAAATTTAAATTCTCGTTCAATAACAACATCTCATTTTTATAATAAAAATATGTTATTATGTATGTATGACTTGGTCTTATTCAAACTTGCATTTTTGGAAATAATATAGATGTATTGGTTATTTCTTTCCTTCCGAATTTGCTTTAAAGTTCTAATTTAAGTCTTGAAATAAGGTGAGGCTCCAAATTCAACTAAAACACTAGAAATAAGTCTACACTTAAGAACCTAACCAAACTTTACCCAACTTTCATAATGTGCTTTGACACTTCTCTCATCAATAATTTATAGCCTTGCATAATCGCAACATGTAAATTTCAATAAAATTGCTTAGGTTAAACGTTTTATATTTGCTCTTTAATTCTGAGCTTTATAGCTTTGCATTATCGCAACATGCATGCCAAATTTCAATAAAACATTGAACGCTTTAGATTCGCTTTTTTAATTCTGAGTGTTAGAATTTCGTTAAAATTTTCAAGTTTTCAGATTTTTCTGGGTGGTTACTCACCTAGATCTCCTCATGCGCCAAATTTAAGCTCTCTCGGTATAGCGGAAGTGCTTTAAAGAAGTGCATTATAAAAGCCATAAGATTAATTAAAAATCGCTAAAACTATGGAATGCAAAAAATTTGCGAAAATGCAGAAAATTCGCGAAAAGTTACTAACAGCTGGATGATAACAAAGTCTAATAGTGCCTAAAAATATTCAAAACTGTTAAGAAGCTAAAAAGCACACAAAAAGTGGCTTTTATTGCGAACTTTGCAAAAAATCGCGAAACAAGCCGTAATATTGATTCAAAGTCGCTAAAACTTTAAGGACCGCAAAAAATTCGTCAAAAATCGAGAAAATTGCAACAATTTGCAAAAACGTATTAACAGCGGTGTGATAACAAAGTCTAATATTGTTTAAAAATCGGCAAAACTCTTAGGAAGCTAAAAACTTGCAAAAAGTCGCTTTTATCGCAAACTTTGCAAAAAATCGCGAGAAGTTTCAAAATTATAAACAAGCCATACTACTATTGATCAAAAATTGCGGAAACTGTAAGGAATGCAAAAAATTTGGTAAAAATTGCGGAATGGCGAAAATTCGAAAAACTTATTAACAGCCAGGTAATAACAAAGTATAATATTGTTTAAAAATCTGCTAAACTGAAGCCGAAGCTGAAGCATGCAAAAAGTTGCTTTTATCGCGAAGTTTGCAAAAATTGGCGAGAAGTTGCAAAATCGGAAACAAGGCCTAAAATTTATTAGAAATGGCGAGAGCTAATAAAAGTTTAAATTTTCGCAATTTTTTGCATAGTTCGCAAAAAACCGACTGTTTTCATGATTTTAGTTTCCTACGAGTTTTGCCGATTTTTCAACAATATTAGACTTTGTTATCATCCCGCTGTTAACACGTTTCTGGAGATTTTCCCGATTGTTGCCGAGTTTTTCGCTTTAGCGATTTTCAATTAATGTTATGGCTTGTTTAAAACTTTGCAAATTTTCGAGATTTTTGCAAAGTTTGCAATAAAAGCGAACATTTCTGTGTTTTTTAACTTCCTAAAAGTTTTGAAAATTTTTACACATTATTAGGCTTTGTTATCATCCCGCTTTTAGTAACGTTTTGCTTTGTTTCTTAATTTTCGCAAATTTTTTGCATTCCTTTCAGTTTTAGCGAATTATAACTTTTTTCTATATTCTTATGAATTGAATAGGCTAAAGTTCGTAACGCTTTTTAAGCCAAATTACATGTGATAATTATTAATGAACAAATAACATCAAAGTTAGTTGTAAATATTCTGACAACAACACATAGTTGAACGGAACAGCCAGCCGTTTTCGAAGGCCACTAAACCTTCCTCATCAGCGTTCTTCTGTGTTTTTGGTCCACTGTGTGTGGTGTCAGTTGATGTAGATGTCTGCCTTATATACGTAACTTTATTGCAAATGGAATATGTGAATTTGTTTGATTCATTGCATTTCAATTTGCCAATGTGTTTCGTAATGTATACGCAAGTTACCATCTATATATATATACCATCTTCTATATATATTACCATCTTCTATATATATTACAACAGTCTTACCATTGTCGTTTTGTTCCTTACTAACTATACACATGTTTGTTAATTTGCTTATTTTTGTTCTACTTAAGACAAACTTTTTTGGTTTGTTACTATTAAGTATATTTTTATTTTTAATTTTTGCCACAAGCCAATGACTATTAATTAGTTAATTTAATTATTATTTTTTCGAACTGTATTTGTTTCTTTATTCTTATGAATTGAATAGGCTAAAGTTCGTAACGCTTTTTAAGCCAAATTACGTTCAACTATGTGTTGTTGTCAGAATATTTACAACTAACTTTGATGTTATTTGTTCATTAATAATTATCACATGTAATTTGGCTTAAAAAGCGTTACGAACTTTAGCCTATTCAATTCATAAGAATATAGAAACAAATACAGTTCGAAAAAATAATAATTAAATTAACTAATTAATAGTCATTGGCTTGTGGCAAAAATTAAAAATAAAAATATACTTAATAGTAACAAACCAAAAAAGTTTGTCTTAAGTAGAACAAAAATAAGCAAATTAACAAACATGTGTATAGTTAGTAAGGAACAAAACGACAATGGTAAGACTGTTGTAATATATATAGAAGATGGTAATATATATAGAAGATGGTATATATATATAGATGGTAACTTGCGTATACATTACGAAACACATTGGCAAATTGAAATGCAATGAATCAAACAAATTCACATATTCCATTTGCAATAAAGTTACGTATATAAGGCAGACATCTACATCAACTGACACCACACACAGTGGACCAAAAACACAGAAGAACGCTGATGAGGAAGGTTTAGTGGCCTTCGAAAACGGCTGG
This sequence comes from Tachina lurida, assembly GCA_944452675.1. NCBI lineage: Eukaryota > Metazoa > Arthropoda > Insecta > Diptera > Tachinidae > Tachina > Tachina lurida. The sequence continues at coordinate 46,408,774 of OX101753.1, forward strand.
CTGTTCCGTTCAACTATGTGTTGTTGTCAGAATATTTACAACTAACTTTGATGTTATTTGTTCATTAATAATTATCACATGTAATTTGGCTTAAAAAGCGTTACGAACTTTAGCCTATTCAATTCATAAGAATATAGAAACAAATACAGTTCGAAAAAATAATAATTAAATTAACTAATAACTTTTTTCGCTTTGCAAAAATATATTTTATTTTGGTATTAACATTAAAATTTTATAGCTAACTTTGCTTTTTTACAATAAAAAATATTTCTTCGCACTAATTTGATTTGCATACGTATTTTGCTATATTGTCAACACTGTTTTTGGTTTGCAGCCATAAAAAATAGAAATTAGTTTAATTCGACTACAGCCAGTGCTGCCAGAATGATGATTTTATCATATTTTTGATGATTTTTGGACCAAAATATGATTTTAAGATTTTTTTCTCGAATGATGATTATTAATTTTGCAAATTATAATTTTTACTTTCAATATATACATATGTATGTAAAATTTTCTTTGGTGTTCTACAATGTTTATCAATAGCTATACCTAGAAAGAAAAAAATTTTTGTTCCAGCGATAATATTTGTCTACATGGAAACAGGTTGGTAAGTGGCAGAGAGCACAACTCTTTCTCCTCTTCTGGGGTCATTAAAAAAAAAAAGAATAAGAAAACGTCACTTTACAAGAAAAAGAGAAAAGTAATCTTAGTGAAGTGACGAAAAATCGGTCCGGAATATATTCGAATCTTACACAAATGTATACCAAATCGTTTAAAAGAAGTCAATCGTCGCAAAGGAAAAGCAATTTCCCTCTAAGACAACTGTACTTACCTTATATGATAAGAATATTGGCAATGTCGAATACTTTTTTTGTTTGAATTTCTCAACTAATTTTTCATTTAATGCAATTTTTATATAAGTTCCTTTAATGATCTCATTTTTTGATTGAATACAATTTGAAAATGCTTTCTAAATTCTTTTTGTAAAACAAGATAGTAAATAGTTTTTTATTTATGAAAACAGTATAAAATTGGTGTACGTCGAATAGTTTTTTTTGTCCAATGTTAATATGTCAATTTTGAAATTTTATTTGAAAAAAATTGGACTTGTGATGATTTTTTTCCTCAAAATATGATTTTCTTTCAAACAAATGATGATTTTCTTCGCAAAACTTCTGGCAGCCCTGACTACAACAACAAATGTAGCACGGACAACAACCTGTAGCCCGTTGCCTTGTTGCCTTCAAAATAATCATTCTCATATAAACATGTGTATTCTATTTTTGACATTTTGTAGTCGGTAGCTTGCTGTGCTGAATGTGTTTAATGCTTAAGTAGACAAATTATAACTTAACACATTTTGAGTCTATATATTACTGATATGCAAAGAATCAACATCAGTTAGTTTTGACTCTCGAAATGGAAACTATAAGCACTTTAGTTTTCGTAATAGTAATAGCTTGTTTGCAAAATTTTTGCTTCACTAATTTTCTGGAAAAAGGAAAATCAGACTTACAGCCCGATCAGCTTGAAAAATTATTAACAACATCATGGAAGACACATCATCCAGAATCAACAAAAGAACTTGAAGATTTCGTAAGTGCTGCAGTGTATTTGAGCAATTTTATTAAAAATGTGAAATTCGCCAACTTAGTTTATAAAATTCGAAACCATGAATTGTATCAAACCTTGGATTCTGTGCTGCAAACGGAAGTAGAAAAAATTGGAGAAAAACTGCCTGAGAATTTGAAATATATTTTCTTTGATCCCGACTTTGCCTTATGAATGCTCAGTATTTGACATATATTTACACCGGATCGATGAATAAAAGTGAATACCAAAATCGAAATTATATTTCTTTTTCAGTTAAGGAAGGAACGTATGAAACTTTTAACACGGGTAATTTGAAAATCGAAGCTTTAAATGTTTATACAGGTCTTGAAGATACAGGTCGTCATTACTGCGAGGATCATCGTATATATCACTTCATGAGCAGTGAAACATACATTTGGGATGATAAAAAATATGATAAAAAATATGGGAATGATAATCATATTGTGGTTTCTCTTGATGAGAAATTAATATGTGCTGGTGATGGTGAAATTGAAGAACGTCAAAAAATGGGAGACTATTCAAATCTCCGTCAGTGCCAATGGAAAATCATTAGATGTAAGATTCATAAATAGTAAAAAGATAAATTTGAAACCATAGACAATATACATATGCACATACATACATATGTATGTACATATAAAATTTATTTTTTAAATAATGTATTTGTTTAACATACTTATAGTTGACGACATACATACATACATACATATGTATGTATAAGCATGTACAAATGTATATAAGTATATGTATATATACACAGAAAAAAGTATTCACCAATTAATATTTCCAATGAAGAATTTAACTGATTCCATTAAATTTTTAATTGTATTTATTAATTTGAGTGGAAAAACTTAATTAATATTATCAAATTGTTTATAGGTGAAAATTTAATTAATTTTTTAATTGATATCACAAATATTTTAATTAATATTACAAAATCATTCATATTACTTTTTTGTGTGTATATGTAAGTCAATAAATATATAAACGAAATACTTACGCACACTTAGAATTTTTTTATTTCAGTTTTATTTAACCCCAATCGTGGATTGAGGTGACACTGGGGACTGGTTCAAACTCATAATTTTCAATTCAAATTCATAGGGCCTGTTTCTCTAAATGCGAACGATAGATTCGATCGAACATTTATATTTAAAACAAAAACAAAAAACTGAAATTTGTTTTTGTTTCCAATATTAATATTCGATCGAATCTATCGTTCGCATTTAGAGAAACAGGGGGATAAACTTCTCAAATTTCACATGCCGGAAATGTAATTGTGATGTGCAAAAGTCGTGATTTCTTGCGTGTCATGTATGTAAGAGTGGGATTGAAAATAAAATATTCGTGTTAGAAGTGTGTTCATTTTCAAAATCACTCACGAATTCTTACGTATTTACGACAAAACTCTCACTCCTCTTCGAAAACTTTATTCAATAGAAATCAAATTTAATTTACGGTTTATTAATTTTTTTAAAGCCATTTAGAGAGTTTTGTGATTGACTAATTATGTTACACGTTCAACTCTTAATAACTTATGTACGAAAAATTCATAAAATAACAAGTAAGAGTGCTATATTCGGCTGTGCCGAATCTTATATACCCTTTACCAACGTATGTATGTATGTGTAGTATACAGATACATACATAAGTACATACATACATATTTGTTTTGTGATAAAATCTATAATTTTTTGTTATAGTGCAATTCTTAGTAAGTGACCTCTTGGTTTTTTTCGACTAAGGAATTTGCTTAAGTAAAGATCTTCCTAAAATATGAAATATGTCTAACTGAAAAAAAATTATTTTTAGTTATTTTTTTACCCAATTTTTTTCAATTTCCAACCCTGGAACCATAATATAAATTTTTCTGGTTTTAATACGAGTACTAATTTATTTCTTTCTTAAATCTGGAATATATTTAATTATCAAAGAAATAACTAGCTTTATTTAACTAGTTTTATATATAAAAAAGTGTTTTTTTCCCAACCCTGGAATCATCATTTTAGATTTTTTTGGTTCCTTATATCAATCTTGTTCTTTAAAAAAATATATAAAATATTTTAGGTAAACAAAAAAAAAAATAAATAAGGAAAATACTAGTTTTATTTAGTTACTAATATCAAAATAAATTCAGTAAAGTGCGACTTTGACTCGCGCACGAAAGGTCCCGTACATTCGGGTTTGAAAATTTTTTTTAATGTAGCTTCTTTAAGTTTTTTTTTTCAGTTTAAACGTTTTTTTTAGTTTTGTCGCTTTTTTCTAGTTTTGGAGATTTTTCTCTGTTTTTGGGATTTTTTTCTGTTTTTTGATTTTTTTTGTGATTATTTCATTTTGGCGATATTTTTTTTTTCATTTTGCGTTTTTTTCTGTTTTTGGGGGCTTTTTCATTTTCGCGATTTTTTTTATTTCGGCGATTTTTTTAATTTGGCGATTTGTTTGCGGTTTTTGAGTTTTTTTCATTTTGGCGATTTATTTCCTTTTGGCGATTTTTTCCATTTTGGCGATTTTTTCCGTTTTGGTGATTTTTCCTGGTTTTCGTGATTTATGTTAGTCTTAGAAATTTTTTTAATTTGGTGTTTTTTTTGGCGATTAAATAATTTTTTGATTTCTTAGTTTTACCGTTATTGAAAATTTCAAGAGTTTTGCTCTTACGGTTTCCAAGATACAGCAAGTTGTTAAAATTGCATTAGCTGATGGAACACCCTTTAATTATATATTTCTTTTAAATTTTTGTGTTAATTGTTATAGTCTGTATAAAAATACACTAACCTTACAAATTTCAAGTGTATATACATACATACATATAATTGTATGTATATTACATGTGATTTTAAAATTTTTCATTCTTCGTTTTGGGACACCATTTTAATTTTGAACTCTCATGTATTTGTTGTTGTAGCGGCCAAAGGTCCACACACTGTGTCCAAATTTCAGAGAAAATGCCCTGTGATAGACAGACCGACAGACAGATAGCGTAGGGAAAATAATAGTTTTCCTTTTCACCTTTGGTGTACGGAACCGTAAAAAGGTTAAATTTTCCAGCTGTGGAGCTGTGGTTTTTATTTTTCAAATTTTTTATACCCAACTTTTCTTTCCAAAACATAAAATATGTTTATAAATGAAAATATAAAAAAAATTATTAGACCTAGTTAATTTTATATATCACAAAAAGTGTACGTTTCCCAACCCTGGAATCATAATTTAAAATTTTTCTGATTTCTTATACCAATCTTTTTCTTTTAAGAATGTAAAAGATTTTAAATTTATAGATAAAAAGGAAAAATTAGTTTTAGTAGGTTATTTTTATGTAACAAAAAAGTTAAAGTTCTCAATCCTGGAAACGCCTTTTTGATTTATTTTATTTTCTTTCATATTTTCAATACAAATTTTATTCGTACTGAAATATGAAACAAGTTTATTTAACAAAAAGTTAAAAAAATTGTGTCATCTAGTTACTTTCATATGGCAAAATCAAGTTTAAGTTTTCCAGCTCTGAAACCGTCTGCTCGATTTTGCTGATTTTCAATACCAATCTAAGTTGGACCATTTCTGATACACCAGCTTTTCGGGGAGCTTCGGAAAACCGATTTCACGTACACCAGACGAACGGACAGACGGACAACGCTGATTCGTCTTCCCTATTTATAAGGACCCAGAATATATATGTATATTTTATGGGTCGCATATGAATATTATGGAAATTACACACGGAATGACTAACCTATATATACCCTTTTCCATTTTTGGTATAATAAGTTATAATATGATGTATGTAGGCTTTCATAGTTAGAAAATTCACTATTGTCTCATTAAAGGAGCCTTTAGTATGTACGAAATATCGCAAGAATCGTTTGGTTAGAAATACCTAATATATAATCTAAATTTTAGTGAGAATAAAACCCCGTATATTCTAAGCATATTAACTTATTAAAGTGTGCAAAGCCGAAGTGCATAAAACAGGAGCTTAGTATTCAATAGACATTTACATATAATTTAGCGTTTTCAAATGTCTATTGTAGATTATATCCTTGCGAAAAAGCCAGGTGCATGCAAACATTCAATAGAGTAGCTTGTGTTTTTTTGTTTTAGGTTTTCCCATTTTCCTACTTACTAACTCACATAGTTATACTAAGAGCTTACGATAAATTTTAATGGGTTCAACAATCTCTGCTTTTGGGATTTTTACAATTCGTAACTCACCTAGCACTACTTGTATCAAATGTCAACTCTGTCTAGCGGAAAATTAAATTTTAAATGTTTAATAGATTAAAATCTGCTGAGGCAATGCCTCAACTTAATTTGTTTGTTTTGAGGGCGTGTCTCCGGCTGCCTGATTTAAACTTCCGCAATGTTTGTAATTGAATTCTCATCTAGACTTACTTGTGTATTGAATTGCACCTCTTGAGTGCGAATATGAAATTTAAGAGTCTGTCCTCGCTCCCATGGATAAATCTTCAGGGTTTTAATTCAAACTTACCGTATATTGTAAGCATTTAGACGTTGTCTTGCATTTACTTACTTATCTTTTTATTTATTTCATTTAAATCAGTCTATGGTATAAGCCTTACAGACTAATGACAATATGCACATATTGTACATTATTTTCTGGCGCTACGTGATATTTGCACGACAAAAGGTTGACAAAAAATTTGCAAATCCTGTTTGAAAAAAGTTTTTCTTATATTCGAGAAGTGAATAAATAGTTCTATGTTCAGTGGGAAAATGCTAACAATCAAACCTTACACCACGTCTCCACACGCAATATTTATTTCCGAACAATAGCAATAACGTCGGCAGCGTGACGTCACAAATATCTTCATGTATAAGTTTAACTCTGGTTAAAAAATATGATCTAAAAAGTTCCATGTCAATTGGTGCAGATTAAGCCGTGACTCAAGCCCACTGAAATTCGGGGAAACCCATAATTTTTCTGAAAATCTGTCTTTAATGTATTGTAACTTAAAAGATATGTATTAATTTTACAACAAAATTTTGCAAAAGAAACCAATAAAAAAACCAAAATTTTAAGTAAATTTTATATAAAGAAAACTAATATTATATTAAATATTAGTTTTACAAGCGAGTTTCTTATTATTATCACATAAGCTAATAACACTTTTTTAAGTCTTAGTATACACTATGCAAGTCTTATTGCTTAGCTAATTAGTTTGTAGGAGAGAGAGACGAGGGAAAGAGAAACGAGTACTCAGCTTCCTGTACTGTCAATACGATTTGTTTTCTCATTCGTAATGTTAAAAAAGCACACATGCATACACAAAACTATGCATAAAAAATATGAGCTGAAAAATCAGACTTGGATTGTGTGAACGCCGATGAAAGTTTAAAGAAGAAAGAGTGAAAAGCTTAACAATAAGACTTGTCTAGTGTGAACAGGGACTAACATGCAAAATTGTAGACAGTTGTGATCGTCAGCGCAAAGATAATGAAAATAAATTCTAATATAAATTTCGAATCAAAAATATAAGTTTTTATCGTTTTATATAAATTGTTTTCATTCTGCTATCTCATATTATAATTTTTCTTGGTGAAAATAAATGCTAATTCCCATGTTAATTTCCAAAATTTTTAAGAAATAAGTAATTTATTATAAATCTAACTCATATCTTATTGCATTTTTATATGCTGAACACGAATTAGGTAAGAATATTGATATCCTATAGCTAGATAGGGGGGATGGAACTCTTCTCAGAGGTGGAAAGTTACTGATTGCCACTCACTTGGGAGTGGTCAAAACGAGACTTCCGGTCTTTGACTAAGTATCCCCCGGGCAACGGCATTAACGCAACCGTTTTAAAAGCTATCTAGATTTAGATTGAATACTGAAACGTAAGAACGAACAGTGGGGGATTTTGAAAAAAAAAGTGGAAATAATTCTGCAGTTTCTAAATCAGCCGTCCAATTGTTATGAAATTTCATACAGCATTTAAAAAGATATGGCCAAATTACAGTCGAAAAGGGGTGGGGCCACAAAGCCCCAAAGTGGGCAACCTCGGGTTAATGAAAAATTCAAACTGATGCCAAGCTGATGTTTTTGATCTGATAAAAAAGATTTATTGCAAGTGGATTTCTCTATCCAAGACCTAAAAAAGGTCTGCTACATTTATGCAGTTCCGCTTACAGTTTAGGAAATATTCGAGAAAAAAATTAAATTTTGGCTTTCTTACCAACCTTGTTCCACTGTTCTGCTAGTGGAGAAGTCAAATCTTGTTCGATTTCAAAAAGAAAACTTAGCAAGAGTTAAGAACAAAATGTTTAACATCTATAAAAAAATGAGGTATCAAAACCATCGATTTTTTGCCGTTTTTTGCAGTAAAAAGTGGGTTAATTAATTCGCTATTATTAGAAAATATTGCAGGAGTACCAACCCCATATTTTTATTTATTCAAAAGGTAATATTATAAGAAATATTACTTTATAACGCTTTATAACTTTTAAATTTTTTATAAAAATGAAAATAACGAATAATGCAGGTTAAAGGTCAATTAGTTTTAAGTTATACCAGTTTTTAGGGTTTGATATTGATTTTTTTTGTTGGGTATCAAATTAAACTGGTTACAAAGCTGAAAACGAGTATAACTCAGGAACGGTAGGAGCAAATTCAGAAATTATTCTTTTAAATTACTTAGAACTAATTGACCTTTTAAAAAAACACATTTTTCGCGAATATCTCAAAAACGCTTCATAAGAAAAAGAAATAAATGCCACATTCTTGTTCAGCGACCCTAAATTACCCAGCAAAAAATTGCACATAACCATCAGAACTACTTGCCATATTACCAAATTTTATTACTCGCTTACAAATCACATTACCTAGAATTCAAAAAAATGATGTACAAATTACTAAATGAGGAGAATAATTTTTTAGATTAAATAGATTATGTGAACAAGTTGCCAAATAAAAAAAGTAAGTATGTACTTCTCAAGAATCGATTATTTTAGTCTCACGTTTTGTTAAAATCATTAAGTTGGTAATCCAGTAAGGAACAGCTTCCACCAAAAATGCTTAATTCCAAACCCGATTACCTTTTTTGAAAATTTTCGCTGGGTAGCTAAGAAAATATCTCATTTTGGAGGTTCATTTTTTTGCTGCATAGTGTAATCGATTTTGGTAAAAAAATTAAGCTAAAAAATAATCCGCTTAAGCTTTTTTGGTGGTTATGGCACAATATGTTTTTATACTAATTACGATTTATTCAATTGCAATGCAAGGTAATTGTATTGGAAGACAATTTACATAAACTGAGTTTTATTTTATGACGGCACAATAAAACTCTCTTCTTAAGAGTTTCTTCCGAAGTTGAAAAATAACTGTCTTAGATGAAGTTTTATTTTTTAATTCACAAAATAACTGTTATAAAATAATTGTTTGTTATTTACGGTCCCTAGTTCTTATTCTCAGTGATGTAAGATATTGAAGAAACCATGGTCTATGCATAGAGTTCTTAACTTAATATACGATCATATATTGGAAACCAGTGTGTTGATATGACTTGACTATTACTATTAAATACAATTCCAAGATTCCTTGGAATTGTATTCCTTTGAGGGTGGCGTTGGCTGAAGTAGTTAGTACGTTGACTACAAAACCGAAGGTCCTGGGTTTAATCCCTGTATCCAACAGTCATTAAATAACAACACCACGCATTTTTCTGATGTGCATTGGTGTCCCTTTGTATCAGTTGTTGTAGGAAAGTTCAAGTGATGAAGGCATATTCACTGTTCACGGAACTATACCGACTTCAGCAGATACTAATCCTAATGTAACAACAGAGCGCCCTCCTTCGTTGAGTAGCATAATCATCGGCGAAGTAAAATAATCAATAAAATAGCTACAAAACACAGCTTCAAAAAATTAATACGCCTCATTAACATCAGAGAGGCGCTGCAACACTGCAGTATTAAAAAAAACTACTAACTATTTAAATTTTCTCCAGGTTAATAACGATATCACCACATAAACATAGATAGATGGACATTTGGATTTTTTAGGACTTAAGCAAGAGTAATTTTCAGATGCAGACATGAAGATACTTTTTAAATCATACTTAAGTTTTTTAATATTTTTGGCAATGGATGGAATGGTGCATACATGCACCCAAAAAAAATTAACTTTGGAAAATTATGAGAATGAGAACCTTAAAACTAAATAGTACATATGCGTACCTGATTTTAGGCATGCTCTTTACTGAATACAGCTACATATTGTAAACACATGGAAGATATATTTCATTACCTAGCTATCAGGGATTACCAGTATTTCACCCAAGAATAACACAAGATTCTTGTTTCATTTAGATATGTTCTGACCAAATAAATTTCTAAAGAGAAAAATAAATTCCAAAAATAAAAAAATTGCCATTTCGCTGATTTTTTCTTGTAAAGTGCCAAAAATTTTGATTTTTTGAAATGTTTGTATGCGGAACCCCACAGGGGTGGTTCCAAGGGTTGAGCCAATGCCATAGGTGGGTCGGCCCTCCAAAATTAGTGGGGGTTGAGGAACTCTAAATGGGTCAAAGTGAGATTTTTCAAAATTTTGACCCTTTGGATCAAAAGTCGGGACATCAAAATACATTTTAGAGGAATGGTTCCTTCAGCAAAGTTTCTTATTTTGATCCCTAGAAGACGATTTTCCTTGTAATTTGAGCGATTTTTAAATCGACCAGCCCTAATATATGTGTATACATACATATGTATATACGCACACATATTTGTGTGTTCTATTAATAAAGCCAAGCCAAATTATTTAAAAAATATAATAAGGGTCCCCTTATTCATGGAAACGATAAAAAGCCTCGCAACCTGTGTGTGCAATTGTTCATTTTTACACTCTCGTAAATAAACTTTCACAGGATTCAGACGATGAAAATTATGACGTCTATTTTTCGTGATTCCCTTTTGAAGTTTCCACCAAAAATTGTTTGCGTTCATACGATGATTATTTTTACATGTCAAATTTTTTTTATTGATTTTGATTTTTATTGCTTATACATACATTTACATACCCTGTCGGAGAATGTGTGCTTGACTACAAAAATAATTAATTTAATATTATTATCTTAGACTGACTAAAAGCTAACTGCAATATCATCCAGAACAAGCCCAAAATTAATTCTTTACGTAATCGAATTTGATGAGAGACAACAAATTTATTCTCCTCTGCTTTGAAACTCATTTCAGTTTTATATTAACACTTTTTCGTTGTTATTTTAAATGGTACCTTAGCGCCGAGTGGTAGCGCGTTGAGTACACAACGTGTAATGTTACATGTTCGAACCCAGTAAAAAATTTTTAAATTTACTGACTACCAGGTGATTTAAAAAAGTCAAATTTAAGTTAGCTGAAAGTAGTGCAGAGTGAGACAATTGCCTACCGCCTAGGACATCGCAATGTTAAAATAGTCAGTTGATTACATTGAAAGTAATCCAAGTGTCAGTCAGTACTATTTGTGAAATAGTTTGTTTAAAGTTAACTTAATTTCCGACAGGGTACTTTTTTAATAAAAATTTGCTTTGAAGAACACACCAATATGAGAATATTAATAATAAAACGTAACAACAGGAACACAAATTTGTGTAAAGAAAATATGAAAAAAACCATAGAAAACAGAAATCGAGTCATTTTTTCTACCCCTCTTTCTTCTCTACCCCGTTCGCTATCAAACCAAAAATGACGTCGAAAAATAGACTTGATAAAAGTGTTCGTGTGAATTAGGTGTATTTTTTTTATTGATTTTGATTTTTTATTGATTTTATTGTTTATACATACATTTACATACCCTGTCGCAGAATGTGTGCTTGACTACAAAAATAGTTAACTTATAGTTAGCTTTTCTTAGACTGACTAAAAGGTAATCCAGAACAAACCCAAAACTAATTCTTAACTTGAGTACGTAATCAAATTTGATGAGAGCCAACAAATTTATTCTCAGCTACTTTGAAACTCATTTCAGTTTTATATTAATATTTTGCTGTCGTTATTTTAGATGATACCTTAGGCGAGTGGTAGCGCGTTGAGTACACAACGTGTGATGATACATGTTCGAAATTTTGTTTTTAATTTACTGACTACCAGGTGATTTAAAAAAGTCAACTTTAAATTAGTTGAAAGTAGTGCAGAGTGAGACAATTGACTACCGCCTAGGACATCGCATGTTAAAATAGTCAGTTGATTACATTGAAAGTAATCCAAGTGTCAGTCAGTACTATTTGTGAAATAGTTTGCTTAAAGTTAACCGAATTTCCAACAGGGTACTTTATTAATAAAATTTTCCTTCGAAGAACACACCAATATGAGAATATTAATAATAAAACGTAACAACAGGAACACAAATTTGTGTAAAGAAAAATATGAAAAAACCATAGAAAACAGAAATCGAGTCATTTTTTCTACCCCTCTTTCTTCTCTACCCCGTTCGCTATCAAACCCAAAATGACGTTGAAAAATAGACTTCATAAAAGTCTTCGTGTGAATTAGGTGTTTCAAAAATTTTATGGAAATTAACTAACACAAACCTTTTAGGTTCGCCCAAAAATTTTAAATCGTAAAATTTAACTGTGCAATTGTGCATTTTGTAAACAAAAACTTTTTTGAATAATCTCACCAATTTTTTTGTTGCTTTTTTATGCGTTTTTAGACACAAGTTACAATATGGGAAATATTCAAATTTAACATGAGTTTCAAATGTACATACATACATATGTATGTATGTACACATTTTATTTAAAATTTGTCATACAAAATTTCATAAAATGGATTACAAATAAATTTTATTTTTTTTAATATAAATCAGCAGCCTTATTTATAAAAAGTATTAAGGTTTGAAAAACCTTTATTAAAGCCTTAATAATTTTTTATAAATAAGGCTGTGATTTTTTTGACATCTTTTTTCACGCTGACATTAGCTGTTTGCCCAAAAATTTAATAAATTCAGTAAAGTGCGACTTTGACTCGCGCACGAAGGGTTCCGTACGTTGGCTTTGAGTATTTTTTTTAATAAAGTGTTTTTTACGTTTTTTCAGCTGAAATAATTATTTTTGATTATTTTTCGCTTTTTTCTCGTTTTGGCGATTTTTTTAATTTTCGCGATTTTTTTTTTTAATTTTGGCGATTTTTTTAATTTTGGCGATTTTTTTAATTTTGGCGATTTTTTCATTTTGGCGATTTTTTTATTTTGGCGATTTTTCCGGTTTTCCGCGATTTATTTTCGATTTAGAAATTTTTGTTTAATTTGGTGCTTTTTTTCGTTTTGGCGATTTTTTTTTTATTTTGGCGATTTTTTTTCGGTTTGGTGATTTTATAATTTTAAGATTTTTTTGTTTTACCGTTTTTGAAAATTTCAAGAAGTTGGCTCTTACGGTTTCCAAGATACAGCAAGTTATCAAAATTACATTAACTGATGGTACACCCTCTAATTAAAATTTTTTAAATTTTAGTATTAATTGTTGTAGTCTGTATAAAAATACACTAACGTTACAAATTTCAAGTGCATATAGTTTTATTGTTAAAACAACCCGTTGTTGTTGAGTGACTTTATTTTTCTGACTTTATTAAAAATCTACAAACTAAAATTAAGGCTAAAATTCACAAACATAATTTTTGCTTACTACTAGAATTACACTAAACTAAAATGAGATTTGCCTGCAATGCAAATTCACACGGTAAACTAAGTTGAAATTCATATTGTGTGAATCTGCATGCAAAGCAAATTCACATACGTTATAAAACCTTAAACAACTATTAGGGTGGTTCGCATTGGAAACAGTTATACGTGACTCTTCCACCCTCAGTTTCAGCAGTCCCTGCTGAAAACAGTATACTTTTGTACATAACTATTTAATTAAAGATAATATTTAAAGTCCATTATACATTATTTTGAAAAAGGGAGCATAAATAGTTATATTTATTTATATATTTTTTTTTTATATAGTTTTCAATTTGAGAATGTTTCACAATTAATAATTAAAGTATAAATTTTTTATTTTTTATTTTTTATTTTTTTTTTTTAATAATTTTATAATTATTACTACGTATTATGTTTAATTTCTTATATTAGCATAACAAGACTGTACTGCTCCATCACCTTCGACTTTGGCAATGTCAGCAGTGGAAGTCATTTCGATTTTAATTCCAACATCCCGTTTGGTTTTCCTATACTTGCATTTCAGGCACAACGCTATCGAAATTCCGAGGAGAAATAAAAATAAACCCGTACTGATACCATATGATACATTCCTATGATACTTCAATTCCCTGATCTCTTTTATATTTTCAAAATATGGCATTGAAATTTTCTCGAAACTAATAGTTTCATTAACAGTCAAATTAACATTGTTTGTAGGATAAAAGAAAGTGTTTCTAATTTCAGTTTTCTTATTAAAGTATACATTATCCCCGATTATTATTTTGCAATTTCCAAATGATAAAATATAGTTTCCGTTAAGGGTAAGGGTTCTGTTGTCACAGTCTTGTGTTATTTTCGTAGAGATTGCGTTTTTAACTAATATAGTTTCATCGTCTATGTATTCTACTTCAGTTCTGTTATTAAATTCGAGTTTACAAGTGTTTCGATAAACACAGTTTGTAGCAGGTTTTAATTCTTTTATTAAAATGTTTTTATCGTAAGTATATTGTCTTTCATTTATTGTTACTATTAGTTCATTTGCCTGGACAATTTGAAAGTGTTCTCTATTGGGTATTGGGGTTACTAAGAGAACTTCGACACTTATATAGTTCTTGGGTATCTTTATTGCAATTACTATACAGTTTGATACATCTAACATTATTCCTACTCTAATCAGTTTTAACTTTATGAAATCTATCTGGAATTTTTCAATTTCCTCGGAAGTCAAAATACTTGGATGGGCTATACCATTACGTGCTGAAGCAATACTGTCAAGTATTATGTTAATTTTGTTCTCTAAGTATCTTAATTTAAGCATTTGGTCATTATACAGAAGATGTTTCACAATTTCGCTGTTACGGTTCTTAATTTCACGGAAAGATTGCTCGATTTTAGTTCTGTCTTTTTCTATGGTTTCTTTGAGAATAGTAATACTGTCATTGAGATGATTGTTTATAGAAATTTGTTGATTAAGGGTTTGTATAGCGTTATGACTGTTTTCGTCAGTAGTTTTTAGGTGTTCTAGAATCTCCTGTCTGTCTTCTTCGTCCATTAGTCCAAAACCCCATTTGTAGATCGAACCCACAGCATTTAATAAACCTCTTTTGCTTCTCAAATTATCTAATGGAGTAATACTTTTTATTTTAGTTTTGATGATTCGGATTTCGCTCTTTAAAATATCTTTATTATATATGTCTATATTATTTATATTGTTTTCTAACTGGTTAATAATGTCTCCTATTTCATATGGGTTTATTATATGTACTATTGTATTTGTTAAGTTTGCTATTTCCGTATTAAATAGATGTATTCTGGCAAAGCCCGATTGTTCACCAACAGGATTCACCTGCAACCCACACAGCACAATGCATCTTCTTCCAAATATCACTTGCAAAAGGACCATCAGTGTAACATGAAACATTGCCATCTGGGGGAGAGATAAAACGAAGAAGTTCTCAGTAAAACTTGACATTCAAGAAAGGACATAAAACACGTTCCGCCTATTTCTCGTCTAGTGTTTTTGATATTTTTGTCGTCTTTTCACTTGAGTTTTATAAATCTTTTTAAATTTATTGTCGTTTGAAGATAAATAATTTCCCTGTGTGCTAAAGTTTTGAATTATTTTATATTTAGGTCGTGATTTGCTAACTCTGTTATTGTCTACAAATTTATTTGAAAAATCACCCACTTGATATCTTTCTTGGTTTAATACTTCAATCCTCTTTCTTTTTGCTTCGTGTTGCTCCCTAGTAAAATCCTCCAAGTCGTCCCTTGAAATGAGGTTATTAAGGAAGTCAACTGGTTTACGTTTTGTCGTTGAATGGATAGTGTCATTATAAGAGGATATTGCTTTAAATACGTTGCCGTGTAAGTCACTCTCGTTATTAGGATCGGCGTTGAGCAGTCTAATATGTTCATTTAATGTGGAGTGCAGTCTTTCAACATCCGCATTCCCAGTTTTCAAATAAGTAGTTGTTAAGTGAAAGTCTATTCCATTGTCTTTAAGAAACCGTTTGGTATTTAACGTGTCGAACTCGTTATACATTATGATTAGCCCTGGCCTTCCCAAGTATTGAATTCGCTTTTGCAATCCGTTAATAATAGAAGGCCAGGATCTGTCTTTTAGCTTTTCAGCCGTGGCGTATTTGGTAAGTTTATCTATGCTTGTAAGGTATATTACGTTCCTTTGCGGATACCAAAGGTCTATGTGTACTATATCATTTTGTCTTTTAGGAGTGTCTGTAACGTTAAAGGCATGCTTTAGTGGACTTCTATCGAACTTTGCTAGATTACATACCTCGCAGTTATTTATAAATTTTTGAATCTCTTTTTGCAGGTTTGGGTAAAAACAAACCCTTTTTAAATTTGTGAATACTTCGTTTATTCCACGATGATTGTTTTTAAGGTGTTCAGTTTCAATTTTCCTTAGAACAATTTCTTTGTCTGTAATGTCTTCCAGCAACAATTTGGACCTCAAAATTCTCAAATTTTTGTTATTTGCAAAGTACATTCTATAAATATCTTGAAATTTCAGAAAAAGGTTGTCATTAGGGCAAAAAATGGCTACCAATCCCCTTTCTGGGAGATATTGTAGCATTATATTTCTTAAATCGGTTTCCCTTGTTACCGTTACATGGTTTCTTAATTTTTTCTTATGTATTATCTTTAACTTTGATGATTCTCTGGTTCCGTAGTCGAAAATAATCTGATTCTTAAACAAATTCAAAGGTTTTTCCGTAATAGATATAAAATTGGTATCATCAGCTTCTGCACTGTGAACCGTTTCAATGTCATTCTCAGCATTGTCCTCCAATGGGTCAAACAACTCATTCAAATTAATACAGATAGTTGATTCCGCGGTTGTATCATCCGGTCTGTCATTTTCTCTACTGTCGTACACTATTCTACTCAAGCCGTCTGCAACTACATTTTCTCTTCCCTTTATGTATTCGACTTGAAAGTCAAATTCATTTAATTTTATTTTCCAGCGCTGCAGCTTAGAGTTTGGTTCCTTCATATTAGTTAGCCATACAAGCGGTCTATGATCAGTTCTTACTGTAAATTTGCGACCGTACAGGTATGGACGGAAGTGCTTCGTTGCCCATACAATGGCGAGAAGCTCCTTCTCAATAGTACTGTATCTTTGTTCGTGTCCATTAAGGGAGCGGCTAGCATATGAGATTGGTTTGTTGTCCTGCATAAGGACAGCGCCTAAGGCGTAGTTACTGGCATCGGTTACCAAAGTAAAGTGTTTTTTAAACTCTGGGTGAGCTAATACAGGATCGTTTTTTAGTAATAGCTTCAATTTATTAAATGCATCTACATATTCAGGGTCCTTAACATTAATCTTTGCATTCTTCTTTAAACATTTTACGAGAGGATGAGCTACCTTGGAATAATCTTTTATAAAGCGCCTATAATAACCGGTTATCCCTAAAAATGATTTTATTTGTTTTCGTGTTTTAGGCAGTTGGATTTTGTCAATAGCCTCAACTTTCTTTCCGTTTGTTCTAATTCCCTCAGCAGTAACAGTGTGGCCTAAGAACTCAGTTTCCTTTGATAGAAAAAGACATTTATCTGGTTGAATTCTCAAATTAGCCTTCTGTAGACGATTAAGGATTTTATTCAACGACTCCATATGTTCTTCTAAACTAGTAGAAAATACAAGGATATCGTCCATATAAACTATACATATTTTGTTTATATATTCTCCCAAAATCTTGTTAACTAACCGCTGGAATGTCGCTGGTGCATTACGAAGGCCGAAAGGCATTCGCAGAAATTCATAGTGACCGTTCGCGGTCGAAAACGCAGTTTTGTGAATGTCGCCAGGATCCATTTGCACCTGATGGAATCCTTTAGCGAGATCAATTGTAGAAAAATATTGACAATTTCCCAATTTGTCAAAAATATCTTCAACGTTAGGCATGGGGAATCGGTCCTCAATAGTTATGTCATTCAATTTTCTGTAGTCTATTACAATTCTCCATTTCTGTACATTGTCTGAATTTAGCTTTTTTGGTACAACCCAAATAGGGCTGTTATACGGGCTATTTGATTCCCTAATAATGCCGTCTTTAAGCATTTCGTCAATCTGCCGATTTACCTCCTGCCTATGAATCTCTGGGTAGCGGTACATTTTGGAATATATTGGCATGTCATGTCTAGTATTAATTTTATGTTTTATGTCATTCGTGAACGGCAATTTTTGTTCCGCCTTATAAAATATTTCCTTATGCCGTAGCATGATGGGCCTCAACTTGGACACTTCTAATTCATTTAAGTGTTCTGTTTTGATGAATGCAAGAAAATTTTCCCTAACTATTTCATTATTCCCCACATCCATGACGTTTTCTTTATAAGACATGGTGTGGTAAATCTCCTCATATTTACTCATGTACAACGGCAAAGTCGCATTTCTGGTAATTAGCTGTCGATTCGGGAAGTCGATTATACTATTTAAATTTTGTAAAATATTGTTGCCTATTAATCCATCGTATTCATTACTTAATTCACACTCTAAAAATTCACAATAACGATTTTCCATTTTAAATTCCTTGAAAAGAGGGAATCTACAAAGCGATCGCAAAAGGAATGTTTTCCCCAAGGCCTTAGCCTGCAGAGATATTGGTGTTTTCCACTTTGGAGAACACACTCTTTTATCTATAATACTAAATTCTGCCCCACTGTCAACAACGAAACGCAATTTCCTGACTGAGGTATCAACAATTAAATAGGGTAGTTGTTTAAAGCTTCTGTCGAAAAATTTACATTGGAGGAACCAATATCCATGGGAACTATATCTTGAGATTTGTTCCTATTCCTGCTCTGATTTGATCCAGTGCCATTCCCTCCATTATAATTTCCTAACTGGTCATTGTTATATCTGTGGTACTTTCCTGATTTGTCGTTGTGACTCCTGTAAAAATTTCCTGATTGGTTATTATTTTGTCTGTAAAAATTTCCTGATTGGTTATTATTCTTCTTATTAGTATTTCTTGATTGAAAGTTGTTCTGTCGGTTAAAGATTCTTGATTGGGTGTTGTTATTTTCATAATAATGTTGATTTTTTTGATTATATCGATTTGTTGTTTGGTTTTGATCATTGTGTTGTCTATAATCTTTGGAATTGAAGCTATTATTATATCTAGTATATTGGAATCCATTGCTATTTTTTTGTACTCTATAGTATAAATGTCCTGCTTCTCTAATAATTTTAAATGCTTCCTCAATACTATTGGGGTTTCTTGTAAAAATCATTGTTTTTGTTGGTTCGGGTAAGTTTTCCCGAAAAACTTGAAGTGCGATTCTATTTAGTGCTGATGTGGAGTATAAGTTATCACTGAAAATTAAGTTTCTGTTCTGTAGCCTACTTAATATTTCCGTTATTTGCATGTAAAATTGTTCTATAGTTTCTGTCATACGACACATTTTAAGTTTGTCCATTAGGCTGTTACTACTTTCTTTTTCCCCGAAATTAACTTTTAGTACCTCTTTAATTTCTCCCCATTTGTCCGGGTTTCCTTGTCTATGTAGTGCTTCTTTACATTGTCCTACTATTTTGCCCTTTAGATAGTCCATTAAAATATTTTTATGTCCAGCGTCAAACCCTTCTATAGTAGGCAAGATGTTTTCTACCTGCTTAATGAACTCAGGTAGCTGGTACCTACTGGAGCCATCTAACGAATTTATATTCTTAATACATTCTAAAACCAAACTAAATCTCTGTGCATCCATTTTTCTTACAGTCACAATTATTTAAATTTTTTTTTTTTATTCACCTTAAAATTTCAATTAATTTATAGCAAAAACAGCCCGTTTCACAAGACCTCAATCACCGAAAATAAAACTTAAGCAAATAACAAATTTTCATTCAAAGTATTGACAACTATAAGTCCTTATACAACAAAATTAAATTAAATAATAAAATTAAACTGAATTACTCTGTGGTCTGCAATCGACGCCTCCTTCTCCTGAGGTGGATGCTGATTGGCCCCTTGTTTGTTGATGTTGTTGGTATAAATCCTTTTCGCGTTTCAACGAAGATGCAAGCAAATATCGTAGGCAAAACTTCTTTAGTTTTATATTTTTTTTTTTTTTTGTTATATTTTCTCTTCTTTCCAATATTTTTATGTTTCAGTTTATATTTAATTAAATTTATTTATTTATTTATTTTATATTTTCAATGTTTTCACGTAGAGCTTTCGTTAACTTCAGTAATCTTTTTTAGTTTTTTCTTTTTGCTTGCTTCTCAGTTTCCATATTTTCTTTTCTATTCAGTTTCTGCTCATTTTTGTTTTTCTTTTTTTTTGAGTTCGGTCTTCTAGTGATACACTTTTTCCTTTCAATATTTTAGGTAACGGAATCTATGTAGTAATCTGCAGAATTTTATAACCGTTTTATTCTTAGTTAAAAAATTTTAATTTTAAGGAATAAGTACAGTTTGCACTTTTGGTTTTTCTTAACAAATTTATCGTTCTTGAACGCGTTTTTTTTTTCTTTTAATTAGTTTGAATTCTTTTAGGCACTCCGTTCTTCACTGGTTTTATACATACATATTTTCATTTGAAACATTGTACAGATTCACTGTTTTTTCTTTCTTTACACAATTTTCTTAATTCATTTATAGTTCTCCTTTTTTTATCACTTCAGTAATCATTACTTTCAATATGCCAATAATGATTTTTTATTGTTTTTCCTCGTCGCCAGTTTTATTGTTAAAACAACCCGTTGTTGTTGAGTGACTTTATTTTTCTGACTTTATTAAAAATCTGCAAGCTAAAATTAAGGCTAAAATTCACAAACATAATTTTTGCTTACTACTAGAATTACACTAAACTAAAATGAGATTTGCCTGCAATGCAAATTCACACGGTAAACTAAGTTGAAATTCATATTGTGTGAATCTGCATGCAAAGCAAATTCACATACGTTATAAAACCTTAAACAACTATTAATGCGAACCGCATTGGAAACAGTTATACGTGACTATATACATACAATTGTATGTATATTACATGGGATTTTAACATTTTTCGTTGCTCGTTTTGGCACACCCTTTAATTTCCAACTCTTATGTATTTGTTGTGTAGCGGCCAAGGGTCTACACACTCTGTCCAAATTTCAGGTCCGTAGCTCTTACGGTTCTCGAGAAAATACCCTGTGATGGACAGACGAAGAGACGGACAGCGTAGCGAAAACAATAGGGTTCCTTTTTCACCTTTGGTGTACGGAACCCTAAAAAGGACTTAACGAAACAAGCCTCCAAAAATTTCCGAATTGCACAAATGACAATTTTAAGAATTCTTATGAAAACACTTATTATATAAAGAATATATTTTATTGAAAAATTTTTTTATTATTTATGAAGCTTACATCTCATGTAATACCACTGGCATTCCTGAAGATTTAAATAGTCTTCTTTTTTTTGACGTTCTTCATCTTCACCATCACCATGACCAGCACATATTAATTTGTTATCAATAGAAAACACAATACGATTATCATCCCCATATTTTTTAACATCCCAAATGTATGTTTCATTGCTCATCAAGTAATATATACGATGATCCTCGCAGTAATGACGAACTGTATCTTCACGACCTGTATAAAGATCTAAACCTTCGATTTTCAAATTACCAGTGTTAAAAGTTTCATATGTTCCATCCGTAACTGCAAAAGAAACATAATTTCGATTTTGGTATTCACTTTTATTCATCGATCCGGTGTAAATATATGTTACATATTGAGCATTCATAAGACAAGAGTCGGCGTCAAAAAATATATGTTTCAAATGCTTGGGCAACTTTTCTAAAATGCTTTCTACTTCAGATTGCAGCACAGAATTCAAATTTTTATAAAAGCCATGGTTCCGAATATTATGTAGTATGTTGGCAAATTCGGCATTTTCAATATTTAAATGATGCTTGCTCCAATCCAGTAGTAAATTTAAAAAATCCTCGAGTTGCTTTGGTGATTCTGGGTGATGTGTCAGCCATAATATTGGTAATAACTTTTCAAAATCAGTAGTAGTGAGCTGGAACTCCAAACCTGATTTTTCTTTTTTCAGAGAATCAGTAGAGTTAAACTTTATTAAGCAACTTATTACTATCACGAGAACAAACGTCTTTGTAGTTTTCATTTCGAAAGTAAAAACTGACTGATGTTGATTTTTCAAGTTCAGCAATATACGAGTACTCGTATAGCCCAAAAATTTTTAAGCGTAATTGTATGTTACTATTTGTGTACTTGTTTTAGCTGTAGTTTGTTATTGAGTTTTATAATAATAAAAAACAAGATTAGCACTCTTGCTTTCGGCTGTGGTGAATCTTATATACCCTTCACCGACGTTTTCATGTAGGATATATGTAAGTACATACATTAATACATAAGCACAATATATATGTACTTACTTAGGACTTCATAAATGAACAATTTTTCCACCAAATAATTTAATTCAATATTAATTAGCAGGACTCAGACTCTCATAGAAATGTCTGTTTTTTTTTGTTATAGACAAAAGCGTATTAACAAATTATCCATCAGTATAATAAGATGTTAAATAATTTGGGATCGATTTGTAATATCATGTTTTTCATACACTAAAAAAATTATCTAAAATTTGGAAATGTTATAAATTTGGGTAAATTTCTAGTTCATTAGTGAACTAGTTTATAATACTTGCATTTTTATACTTAAGTAAAATTTTTCTAAGATAAAGTAAAATTTTCCCATAAAATTCGGAGCTTGCAAAACATTTGTTTCGTTTTTTATCTCAAATTTAGTAAATCTTTTTATGTCTTTGTTTTACATTTGCGTAAACCGGGGAATCACTAATGTCATTGGCACCAATACAAATCTGGTTCAGAGTTGAATAAAGAAATACCTATTATTCAAATGCAATTCTTGTTGCCGTGTTTCGCTTCTTCTGTCCGGGTCCGGTTATTAGAGTGTCCGATTATGGAAATGCACTTTGTATGGAAAAACTAATGAAGATGTTGGATCTACAAAACTTGTCCGGTATTAGAGGTGTCCGGTTACAGCAGGTGTCTCTTAAAGAGGTTTCACTGTAGAGAAATAAGATGTAAAATATGAAGCCGTATAAAAATGTATGCATATAGGATATCTCACATGAGATCGTTTTTGTAATAAAAAAAGCTTGCATTTTATTAACTCGATACTTTTCTCTCTTTTTTTACACTGAAAGGAAACACTTAATTCAGACAATTAAATCGTTTTTCATCGTCTGTTTAAAAACTTACATATACCTTGTTCGAAGGAAATTTTTTAATCTTAAAATTTAAATTGAGTTTTTGTTTTAAATGTAACTGTAAGAAAGAAAGAATTCTTTCGACTCCGATAAACAAGAAGTAAAATGTCCATGTTTTTTTAATATAAAATAAAAATTTGAGCTATTCAAATCTAGTCTGAAATTTCACAAAAATTCCATTAAATGGAGGTCATACCATATCTCCTAAAAAAAGTGGAATAAATTGTATAAGTATCAATGATTGCAATGATATAATCGTTTCCTAAAGTAAATAATTCGATGCTAAGCGAACTTGAAGTGATTTTTCGCCGAATTAGTGAACAAATTTTGAAAAGTGTAGTGAAAATTTTAAGCTGTAAGAACTCTGAGTTGACGAAACTTAAATTGATTACAAGTAGACGCTATTATGGAAACCCTGCAGAAAATATTTTAGGAGAAATAAAATAAAAGACACTTAGACATACTGTGGCTCAGGGTATTCAAAATTCGGCGCAGCGCAGTATGGTACTGTAACCTGCTTGTACTTAACGATAAGAAACCGCCTGGAACTTTTTCAAAAAGAATGAGAAACATGCAAGGCAAATTCTTATTAAAATGAAGGTAGGTCTTATTAGAAAATTGTCTACTAATTGTGGTAACAGTCGTCAATTGGTTTTTATATGATTGCTATGTAATAACTTTATTCCATTTGCTTAAATTCAATTAATAATTCTTAAAAATTTGTCTTAGAACTGCTTTTTTGTTAACTTTTATTTTAAAAGAATGCTTACATTAATAAAACAATCGAAATTTCACCAACTTTCATTTAATAAATGTATTTAATTTAGAAAATTAGATTTTCCCGGGAATCCCGGTAACTTGATTTTTTAATTCCCGTTTCCCGGGAAGTGCAAAAGTCCGGGAAATCCCAAACCCTAATATATATTAAAAAAAATCATATATTTTCGGACAAAATATGCTAACTCTACAAAATATTTATTTTTGGATCGACTAAAATAAGCTATCTCAAAAAAATACGCAAACCAGTGTAAAATAAATGTTTTTCAGACCTATAAAGTAGCAAGCATATTTAAACCATATTATGGTTTATAATAATGAGCGAATTAACTACTGAAAAGTTAGCTTTTTTGAGTTGACGTATTTTTGAATATAGGCTCTAGATATATACCAGCTGAATACACAACAAGCAATATGTTTTTGATAACTATTTCATTTCATAAAAGTCTGTTACAAACAGCAAATAAATACATTAAAAGTAATTCAATATTTGTTATACTATACAGTAATTAAAGAGAAATATACACAACAAATTACATAATAAAAAGCAACATAAAAATCTTAAACTAATAAGGTCATTGGAACTTAAGTTTTTATTACTATTGTTTAGGAGAGGTTTAAGATTATTATTTCCGTTTTTCTATATACCTTCTTTAAATAATAAAATTGCAGCAACGGTATCAGACGATAATTTATTTTATTTATTTATATATTTATTATATTATATATAGTTATATATCACTACATAGTATAAAACAAAGTCGCTTTCTCTGTCCCTATATCCCCATGTGTGCTTAAATCCTTAAAACTAAGCAACGGATTTTGATGCGTTTTTTTTTAATAGATAGAGTGATTGAAGAGGAAGATTTATATGTATAATAACATCCATTAAATAGTGGAGAAATACTGTTATTTTTGAGGTTTCTAATGTGATGTCGTAAATAATTACATTTTTTCCGCTTACAATGCAAACATAGGCTGAACCCTACGAGATTTATCCAAATAATGTGCTAAGTATTGTACACATTGAAAAGGTCTACAGTGAACTCCGCTATGGTATATGTCTATCTTTTATGGATATCGCACAATTCGTTTGTATTTTTTTTAATGTTCGCACACGCCTAACTGGGTCATTTTTAAACCGATTTTCGAAATTCTTTTTTTGTTTGAAAGGGTTTGCCTGCAGTTAGGTCCGATCATTTTTTTTTAATCTGCAGGGAAAATGTCCTCCCGTATTCCATGACTCTGCTATTTGTGAACCGATTTCAAAAATCTTTTTTGGTTTGAAAGAATTTTGCTTAAAGTCAGAACAAATTTCGTTGGAATATTTTGAGCCCCCCTCCCCCACTAAAAAAAAAATTATTAATGATTACATAACTTCTCTATTTATGGACTGATTTTTAAAACTCTTTTCTTTTTGTTTAATACCATTTTCATACTTGCGTCCGTTTTGTAATCTTTTGGATTGACTCTTAGTATTGGAGTCAGTTTTTTTTTGCCAGAATTATTTTGTCATTTACTTTTTACGACAAATAATGGCTAATTTTCGAAGCGATTTTAACCAGTACAGCATTAAGCCTTATCTAATTAAATATCTTAAATACATTGTTGATTTCATATACTATAGAATGTTACTGCATATTGTAAAAGGACCTACATCCTTTGCACAGCTAAGCTTTAAAAAAAGGTGAGATCTACCGGAAAAATTGCGTTAGCTGTTGCGTTATCCAGCATTGCCGCTACGCTTTTGTAAGGAGGCCAAACCGCCCACTCTACATTCAACTCCCGCTGAAAATTGCCACCGATGACAATAACAGCGTCTCTAGTATTTCTAAGCAGAGCAATACAGGGAAATTGATGCGTGACTGCTCATTAATAGTCTGGGACGAAGCTACCATGTCAAACAAGACGTCTGTGGAAGCACTGGATAGGACAATATGCGCGATTTGCGCAACAAAAATTCACTTCTGGGTGGATGTACAATTCTGTTCTCAGGAGATTTCCGTCAAATTCTACCTCGACTCGAGGAATACGTGCTGACGAAATAAATGCTTCCTTAAAAAGATCCAACCTTTCGGGATATGTAAATAAATTAAATGTAATTAAATTAATATGAGGGTTTCGTCATCTTCGCGTAAGAACAGGCTATTTCCAGAGATGCTGCTAAAAGTCGGCAATGGAAAGTTAACACAAAGTGAAAGAAGGATTAACCTAGAAAACATTTGTGTTTTCATAGACAACATCCAAGAGTTAGTCAACAATGTCTATCTTGACATTGATAACATAAGTTATAAGACAATATCTTGGTTTAAAGAATAAGCGATTCTGTCACCAGCTAACGAAGAAGTAAATAAGGTAAATAGCTTGATTATTTCAAAGATTGATGCACCGATGAAAATATACTACTCGGGCGATACTGTTCTCGATTTGGAAGAAGCTGTTCATTTTCCTACATAATTTCTAAACTTTTTAAACTCGTCTCCTCACAAAATTGTGTTAAAAGTAGGTTGTAAAATCACTGAAAACTTTCATAATAGAGTGCACAATACTCACAGGATGTGTTACCGGAGAAGATGTATTGATTCCCCGAATCGCTCTGATACCATCGGATTTACCCTTCCAATAAAAACGTTTACACTTTCCGGTAAATACATCTTTTGCAATAACCTTCAACGTTGTAGGCTTAGATTTTAGCGTTGACTGTTTTTCACATGGCCAACTGTCTGTCACTCTTTCAAGATTAACTTCTAGAGAAAACCTGTTTGTTTTCTCTAATGAAAAGAAAGCTGTAAACATTGTATATAAAGACATTTTGTAATATATTAACTGTTGTAAAAATAAAATAAATAGGTCAAAATGTAAAAAATAAATAAGTAAAAATGTAGTGTATGAATTTAGATATTCCAAAGATAGCAGGAAATCTTCATGGTTTAAGGAAAGAAGAATTGTTTTACCCTAAATTTAACGCGTGCGGGCCACGGGCAGTAATGCATAAATCAAAATTACTGGATCGATTTTAATAATTTTTTCATTGAATGACATAGGCTATATATTTTATACCCGTGCGAAGCCGGAGCTGGCCGCTACTTTATTATATAAAACAAAAGAATTTCAAATTACCCGTAAACTACACCTGACAGATATTACCCATGCGCTACACATGCACATAAAAATTACACCTGATTCGGGTAATTACCCGTGATTCGGCAACACTGCACACCAGTCCAAGAACGAAGTCTCTAGCTCTTCTGGGAGCTTCGGAAAACCGATTTCACGTACAGACAGACGGATAGACGGACATCGCTTATTCGTCTTCCTAATGCATAAGGATCCAGAATATATATATTTTATGGGTCGCTTATTGATATTATAGAAATTACAAACGGAATGACAAACCTATATATACCCTTTTACCATTTTTTTGGTAAAGGGTATAAAAAGGCTACTAATATCAAAAAACCTGATAAATTTCGTTTTATTTTTATAAATACATATGTATATTCTTTACAAAAACTATACTTAAGACTTGCAAATGTATCAAAATGTGCACATCATTTTAAAACGCAATCAGTTTTCAGGAAAAAAGATGAGGAACCTAATAGATATACATACATATGTATATAGTGGTGTTTCTGTCAAACAGTAAAAATTTAAATTTGTCACACGGTGTATTTGTATAAGTTTTCATACACGAGCGTTTACTTAACTAAAAACCTTGAAGTGAAGAAAGAAATATAAAATTTCGTAGAGTATCTTGCCCTGCTTGTTGTTTTTTATCTTATAATGTGTTTATAAGATACGAGAAAGTTTATAGTTTTTATACCCTTTACCAAAAAAATGGTAAAAGGGTATACATATATAGGTTTGTCATTCCGTTTGTAATTTCTATAATATCAATAAGCGACCCATAAAATATATATATTCTGGATCCTTATGCATAGGGAAGACGAATAAGCGATGTCCGTCTGTCCATCTATCCGTCTGTCCGTCTATCCGTCTGTCCGTCTGTCTGTACGTGAAATCGGTTTTCCGACTTCGTTCTTGGACTGGTGTATCAGAAATTTTTCAAAATAGATTGGTATTAAAATTCAGCAAAATCGGGCAGACGATTGCAGAGCTGGAAAACTGAAACTGGATTTTGCCATATAAAAGTCACTACCGAAAACAAATTTTTATTTTTTTTTAATAAATAAACCTATTTTACACTTCAGTACGACCAAAATTAATATTTTAAATTAAAAAAATATTAAAAAAATTAAAAAGACGTTTCCAGGGTTGGAAAACTTTAACTTTTTGTGTTATGTAAAATTAACTATGTCTAAAATTATGCAGGGTATTTTCTCGAGAACCGTAAGAGCTAGAGACCTGAAATTTGGACACAGTGTATAGACCTTTGACCGCTACAACAAAAAAAAAAAAAGAATTGGAAATTAAAGGGTGTTCCAAAACGAGCAACGAAAAATATTAAAATCTCATGTAATATACATACAATTGTATGTATATACTTGAAATTTGTAAGGTTAGTGTATTTGTATACAGACTACAAAAATTAACACTAAAATTTCAAAAAATTTAAATTAAAGGGTGTTCCATCAGTTAATGCAATTTTGACTATGCAATTTTGACAACTTGCTGTATCTTGAAAACCGTAAGAGCTAAACTCTTGAAATTTTCAAAAACGGTAAAACTAAAAATCAAAAAATTATAAGATCGCCAAACCGAAAAAAATCGCCAAAAACCAAAAAAAAAATCGCCAAAATGAAAAAAAAGCACCAAATTAAAAAAAATGTCTACGACTAAAATAAATTGCGAAAAACCCGAAAAATTGCTTAAATGAAAAAAATCGCCAAAATGAGAGAAAATCGCCAAAATGAAAAAAATCGCCAAAATGAAAAAAAATCGCCAAAACTAAAAAAAACCCCAAAACAGGAAAAACTCGCCAGAAACAAAAAAAAATCGCCAAAACGATATAAAGAACCAAATTCAAAAAAAAATGTCTAAGACTAAAATAAATCGCGAAAAACCGGAAAAATGGAAAAAAAATCGCGAAAGCGAAAGAAAATCGCCAAAATGAAAAAAAACCCAAAATGAAAAAAAATCGACAAAACGAGAAAAAACAGGAAAAAATCGCCAAAATTAAAAAAAAATCCAAAATTAAAAAAAAAATCGCCAAAATTAAAAAAAAAATCGCCAAAAAGAAAAAAATCCAAAAACAGAAAAAAAATTGCCAAAATGAAAAAAACCCCAAAAACAACACAAAATTGCCAAAATAAAAAAATCGCTAAAATGAAAAAAAAACCCTAAACAAAAAATCGCCAAAATGCAAAAAAAACCCAAGCAACAGAAAAAATATCCAAAATGAAAAAATCGCAAAAATTAAAAAAATCACCAAAATGAAAAAAAAAAATTGCTAAAATGAAAAACAGAAAAAAATCGCCAAAATGAAATGACAAAATTGCCAAAATAAAAAATTCGCCAAAATGAAAAAAAAAACCCTAGGCAAAAAAATCGCCAAAATGAAAAAAAATCGCCAAAATGATATAAGTCTCCAAAATGAAAAAAAGCCCCAAAAACAGGAAAAAATAGCCAAAATGAAAAAAGGCCTCAAAAACAGAAAAAAATCGCCAAAATTAAAAAAAACCTCCAAAAACAGAAAAAAATCGCCAAAACGAAAAAGAAGCGACAAAACTAAATAAATCGTTTAAACTGAAAAAAACTTCGAAAAAGCAAATAAGCCACATTAAAAAATGCTCAAAACCGAATGTACGAATGGAACCCTTCGTGCGCGAGTCAAAGTCGCACTTTACTGAATTTTTTATACTCTTTACCAAAAATGGAGAAGGGTATATATGTATAGGTTTGTCATTCCGTGTGTAATTTCCATAATATTCATATGCGACCCATAAAATATATATATATTCTGGGTCCTTATGAATAGGGAAGACGAATAAGCGATGTCCGTCCGTCCGTCCGTCCCTCTGGTGTACGTAAAATCGGTTTTCCGAAGCTCCCAGAAAAGCTAGAGACTTCGTTCTTGGACTGGTATGTCAGAAATTGTCCAACTTAGATTGGTATTGAAAATCAGCAAAATCGAGCAGACGGTTTCAGAGCTGGAAAACTGAAACTTGATTTTGACATATAAAAGTAACTAGATAACACAATTTTTTTAATTTTTTTGTTAAATAACTTTGGTAAAGGGTATATAAGATTCGGCACAGCCGAATATAGCACTCTTACTTGTTTTTATCTTATAATGTGTTTATAAGATATGAGATAAGTTTATAGTTTTTTGAAAACAAATTTATTCCAAAGAATTTAATGGCAAAATTTAAATTCTCGTTCAATAATAACTTCTCATTTTTATAATAAAAATATGTAATTATGTATGTACCTATGACAGATGTATTGGTGATTTATTTCGTTCCGAATTTGCTTTAAAGTTATAATTTAAGTCTTGAAATAAGGTGAGGGAGGCTCCAAATTCAACTAAAAGACTAGAAATAAGTATACACTTAAGAACCTAACCAAACTTTACCTAACTTTCATAATGTGCTTTGGCACTACCCTTCCAAACATAAGATGCATACTTTAGTCAATTAAAGCAAGTACTGTTCGATTCACAATTACGGACTGGTTTTTCAGCACGGACATGCATCCTGTCATGTCATTTGAGTCTCAATTCAGCTGATGTGAATTCTTTAGCCCAGCTTGGATAAGCAACTCGCCATGACTCTCTTAGTAAATTGTAATTTAAACTATGTCTTTATAAAATTTTTTGCACACTATCGGTGTTCGAAAAGCATGTATTGTGTGTTATGTACTTATGCGCTTTAGAAATACTGGTTGCGAACTCTCCATTTTCTTGTTGAGGTCATTTCAGAATTTTTTTATACTATTTTTAATGATTCACTAACCACGTCTTTTTATTTTAGACCCATATTGATAGGAATTATTTTCCTACATAAAATCACCTAGAAGAGATTGTTTCATGCTGAACATTTTTGTAGTTTTGGCATTCATTCGTTTTACGATTTTTTCGATTTGGCAAAGTTTTGTTTTTTGGTTTTTTCGTTTAGGTGCGTTGTTTTCGCTTTAGCGATTTTCTCTTGATTGGAAAAACCTAACTCTTTCTAATAGCCCATTTAGGCTGACGCCAAATTAAGTAATTTCGTGATTTCGGTCGAAATCAAGTTAAAATTAAGTAATTTCCCATATATTTTGACATATTCCAAATTAAGTTATTTTACTTAATTTCGATGAAATTAACAAGAAATTACAATATACAACTCTGTTTTTGTACTAAAACTACTTTTTTTCAAACATGAGTAAATTTAAAACTATGAGAAACAACAATTTAAAGAAATAAAAATTTTGACATTCAATATTGAATTAAAAAAGATTGAAAGTTATTAAATTATTAAGGCTTTCTAAAGGCTTAATCAGCCAAATTTTTTATGGAAATATTTTTTTTTAAATCCTTAAAAACCCATAAGGTCTCAATAGTTGTTCAAAATTTATATTTTTTTTGGCGTTTATGGCACGATCTGTTAGCATGTGTATTTATTTTAGATTTGGAATATTTTGGCAAAAAATATCGATATATCGAAATATCGATGTTTTCCAAAAATATATATCGATACTGTTAAAAAATATCGATACGATATATATCGATACATTTTTTGCATTTGCCCATCCCTAGCTACAACTATGGTAGTTGTGAACAGCCTGTTGTAAGTATTACACTTACACTTTTAAAAATTTCGAACATTTAAAAGGAAGAAAAGAAGGAATAAAAATAACGAAAATAGTTTGAAATTAATAAAAGCAAAAAAAGAATAAACAAGTAAGAGTGCTATATTCGGCTGTGCCGAATCTTATATACCCTTTACCAACGTACGTACATATATATGGTATACAGACACATACATACATATTTGTTTTGTGAAAAAATTTATCATTTTTTTAAAGTTTCCATCTTTGGAGCTGTAATTTTCTTTCAGAAGCATAAAACATATTCAATTTATAAAGAAAAAGAAAAAAATTGTTAGACCTATTTAATTTTACATAACACAAAAAGTGTGAGTTTTCCAACCCTGGAGTCATAATTTTGGATTTTTTTGATTATTGATACCAATCTAGTTCTTTAAAAAATACATAAAATATGTTAAGTGAAAAAAGCAAAAACGAAATAAGGAAAAACTTAAGGTCAGATTTTGTAAATTCAAACGATTTTTTCGTTTTGAAATTTGTATGGAAAAATATTTTTTGAAAAGAATTTTCGTTATTTTTCATACAAATTTGAAACGTTTAGAAACAAAATTTTTTACAAAATCTGCTTATTAGTTTCATTTAATTCCTTTAATATTAAAAACTTCAGTAAAGTGCGACTTTGAATCGCGCACGAAAGGTAGGCTTTTTTGAAGTTTTTTTTTTAGTTTAAACGATTTTTTCAGTTTTGTCGCTTTTTTCTCGTTTTGGCGATTTTTTTCTGTTTTTGGAGGTTTTTTTATTTTGGTGATTTTTTTCTGTTATTGGGATTTTCTTCATTTTGTAGATTTTTCTCATTTTGACGATTTTTTTTTCATTTTTGCGATTTTTTTCTGTTTTTGGGTTTTTTTTACTTAGGAGTTTTTTTTTCATTTTGGCGACTTTTTTCTGTGTTTTGGGGCTTTTTTCGTTTTGGTGATTTTTTTTCATTTTGGCGATTTTTTTTTATTTTGGCGATTTTCTTTCATTTTGGCGATTTTTTTTTATTTAAGCAATTTTTCCGGTTTTTCGCGATTTATTTTAAGAAATTTTTTTTAATATGGCGATTTTTTTCTGTTTTTGGGTTTTTTTTTCATTATGGCGTTTTTTCCTGCTTTGGGGTTTTTTTATTTAGGCGATTTTTTTCTCTTTTTTGGGGTTTTTTTCATCTTGGCGATTTTTTTTCATTTTGGCGATTTTTTCATGTTTTTTTGGGGTATTTTTCGTTTTGGCGATTTTTTTTTTGTTTTTCGCGATTTTTTTCGGTTTGGCGATTTTATAATTCCTTGATTTTTTAGTTTTACCGTTTTTGAAAATTTCAAGAGTTTTGCTTTTACGGTTTCCAAGATACAGCAAGTTGTCAAAATTGCATAGTCAAAATTGCATTAACTGATGGAACACCCTTTAATTTAATTTTTTTGAAATTTTAGTGTTAATTTTTGTAGTCTGTATAAAAATACACTAACCTTACAAATTTCAAGTGTATATACATATAATTGTATGTATATTACATGGGATTTTAGAATTTTTCGTTGCTCGTTTTAGAACACCCTTTCATTTCCAATTCTCATGTATTTGTTGTTGTAGCGGCCACAGGTCTACACACTGTGTCCAAATTTCAGGTCTGTAGCTCTTACGGTTCTCGAGAAAATACTAATATAGTTTTAGACATAGTTAATTTTACATAACACAAAAAGTTAAAGTTTTCCAACCCTGGAAACGTCTTTTTAATTTTTTTTATATTTTTTTTAATTTAAAATACCAATTTTAGTCGTACTGAAGTGTAAAATAAATTTATTTCTTAAAAAAAAATAAAAATTTGTTTTCGGTAGTTACTTTTATATGGCAAAATATAGTTTACGTTTTCCAGCTCTGCAATCATCTGCCCGATTTTGCTGAATTTCAATACCAATCTAAGTTGGACCATTTCTGATACATCAGTCCAAGAACGAAGTCTCTAGCTTTTCTGGGAGCTTCGGAAAACCGATTTCACGTACACCGGACGGACGGACGGACGGACAGACGGACACGCTTATTCGTCATCGCTATTCATAAGGACCCAGAATATATATATTTTTTTGGTCGCAAATTAAAATTATGGAAATTACACACGGAATGACAAACCTATATATACCCTTTTCCATTTTTGGTAAAGGGTATAAAAATTCGGCATTATGCGAAAAATATGCTGCAGAAACGTTAATGGTGGATTCGGGGGATTAAAAAATAAGGAAAATTACAATTTCATAAAAAATCAAAACATTTCAGGCGATTCTGAAGAAGACAATCACTTTTATTCCAGCTTGCTTCCGATTTTGCAACTTTTCGCGACTTTTTGTATGCTTTCAGTTTTGCCGATTTTTTTAAATATTAGACTATGTTATCATCCCGCTGTTAGTAGTTGTTTTGCGAATTTTCGTCATTTTCGCGATTTTTATTGAATTTTTTGCATTCTTTACATTTTAGGCGATTTTTAATCAATATTATTGCTTGTTTAATTTTTGCAACTTCTCGCGATTTTTTTGCAAAGATCGCGATGAAAGCGACTTTTTACATGTATTCAGCTTCTTGGCAGTTTTTCTGATTTTAAAAAATATTAGACTTTGTTATCATCCGAATTTTTTGCATTCCTTACAGTTTTAGCAATTTTTAAAATTTTGCCAATTTAGCGATTTCTTGCAAAGTTCGCAATAAAAGCGGCTTTTGCATGATTTTTAGCGTCCTAACAATTTTGAAGGTTTTAAAACATTGTTAGACTTTGTTATCATCCTGCTGTTAGTAGCTTTTTGTCAATTTATGTTATTTCGCGAATTTTTTTATTTATTTGCATAGATAATTGCACTAATTTTTATTAATTTAATAAATATTATTTATTAATTTAATAAATAAAAATTAAGATAAATGTAATTAAAAAACATTAGCACTTTTATAAGCTTGTGCATTCCTGATGCCATTCTACGACATTCATCAAACATAGGGAAAAATGTTGTAGGTGTCGTAGCAAACTTTTCTATGGAAATTACCGACAACATTTTACAACTATTGTACAGCTTGACGATCTACTACACTTACAATAGGTTATGAATTGAGCAATACTGTTTTCTTTGCCTTGTAATTTTAAATTAAAATCGTTAAGAAGAGAAGTGATGTCTGATAAGCAGCGTGACCATATTAGCTTATTTTGAGCTAAATTTAGCTTATTTGTTTCAGATTTAGCCTTAAAATTTTCATTTAGCTCTTAGCTTATTTTCTAGCTTTTTTTAAAAACTCATTTAGCTTTTTTAGCCTTTTTTTAGTCTAAATTGCGTGTTCTCTAAAAATATATTAAAAACATAAACAACTTATAAAAATTATATATTTTTAGCATTGTAAAATAGTTTACAAAAAATACAAAATGTAAATTATACGACAATTTTATAACAGAAATGGAAAGAAGAAAAATAGTAGATAATGGCAGAATGGTTAGAGTTCCAATAGAAAAAGTTAAATTCATATTAGTGGCCAAAACACTTTTTGAGTTTTTTGGGTATAAAATTATTTGACTTGAGTTGAACGTTCATTCAGCGGCAGCAATTAACTTAAAACAAAAACCTGAAATAGCCTTAAGCCTGGATAACACTATGTACCGATTTTCGTCGGGCTACCTCAATAAAGTCATAAGTAATAAGCCAAAATGGCATTATTACTCAATTAATTCTGGAATAAGTCTATATGGGCTCATTACCAATGCAGTGTGGCGCAATTATGTCCTTATATTTCAAGTAGTCGATAAATTAGAGCAAAATCTTTACTTATGACTTTATTTCACTGATCTGACGAAACTCGGTACATTGTGCAGATAGTGTGATCCATGCTTTACCTTAAATAGCATTAATTCACTTAAAAAGCTTTCGTATTTTAGTATAAATGTTTTCACATTTTTAAAAACTTTTTAAAGTTATTTTGGGAAGTTTTTGTTTTGTTCTTCATTAAATCTAAAATATAATAATTAATAAATAATTTCATTAAGCAAATATTCTATATTTATAATAAAAAAATATGTTTGTGTAATATTTAACGTTAGTTTAGCAATAAGAAACTATTGAAAAGTGATCAAAGAAGTGGAAAAAAGTTTAGCTTTATTTTCTAGCCTAAAATATAACTTTTTAGCTTATTTTAGCTTTTTTTCAAACGTGATTTAGCTTAATATTATTTTAAAATCTGGTCACACTGCTGATAAGAATGCTAAATCTGAAATGAATCGATAGTCTTAAAGAGAACTAGATAAGAATTTATCTATGTTCTCATTTTCTAGAAACTGAAGAACTTCTTCCCATAATTCAAATTATCTGTTAAGACAAAAGCAGCCTGGTGGATAATACACTGAAATAAACTAACATTTAAACCATGCTTTTATAACTGTGCGAAAAATCTTGCAGAGATCATTTATATCAGTCGTTTCAATAATACAAAAGGAAAAAAATTCACAATTATTTAATTTTTTCTTAATTGCAAAATCTACAGAAATTCCTAATTCAGTAATACAAAGGCAACGATTGTCACGTGCACCCTGTTGCCGATAAGGCAGTTGCTTAAGTGGCAACTTTTAGCAAACAGCTATTATAAAAATAGGGGGAAGATAAATAGAAAAAAAAAGAAAACTGAAAAGAAAGAGAAAGAAAAGATGAGGAAAAAAATAAGTTTTTTTGTAAAAAATTGCTGGAAGAAAACGGAGTTGTCTGACGTGGATTTGGAAAATAACCGATCGTTAACAGACATCCCTAAACACGGGCTTCAAGCGTTTTTTAGCTGTCAAAAGTTATCATGTCCATACATTTTGTATGGAGCATACCGAAATAACGCGGCGGCAACGCTTTGCTATTGGAAAATCCGATTTTGACAACGCGTTTTACAATGAAGTTAGTTGCAAAAGAAAAAAATTGCCTTCTGTTTGTCATCATCAGAGTTACCATATGTATCTTATTTTCGAAGTTTTTCGGTATGTTAAAAATATTAAAAGATTTCTTTGTTAAAAATAAGGTTTTTAAGAATATGATATTTAATACTTTTAGTTTATTATTTAATGTGCTTTTGACTACAGTACTGAAATATCGAGCCTTATTTTCGATTATATCGTAAGCGACAAAAATGAAAGTTTTAAGGAGAAGTTTTTTTAATATATTCAAATATGTTTTTGTACGTAAATTGTCGCTTACGATAAAATTGAACAGCCCGTACCTTAAAAGTTATCAACAATTTTGGCATTTTGATATTTCTAAACTATGAATAGGCCCTTAATATTTTAATTTCAACAAAAAAATATATTTTCGATAACATGTCGCTTACGATAAAATTTAAAATAAGGCTCGATATTTTCTTCTTTCCTTCATTTAAAGTATGAATTATGTGCATACATATCGTCGGTTGGTTTCTGGTTTGCTGCAGACATAATGTATTTTGTATATACTGTGCCGCAAACCAGAAACCAACCGACGATTTGTTAAAAGAAAGATTTGCTGGCAATGAAAAGATGTGACGAGGACTAGATACCGCCTAGGTTATTCTGTTTTTGTTTATTTCTGTCTTTAATTTTAAATATTTTATTTACTTCTATGTTTTGAATTGACTTTTTAAAATAAAAAAATCCTAAAATAATAAAAACAATATTTATTGTCAGTATATCAATCATGTATGACTGCTCAATTATGGCGGATATATGTATTAATCAATTATGATCAGTCAAATTAATATTTATGCTATAATTGATTAGTAAAAATCACTGGATTGAGCAGTTCGACTATATGTTATATTCATTAGTAAGAGAGAGATGCAACATCACACGTACAGAAAAGTTTCCATCACATTTTTAATTTTTCCCTTAATAATGTGATAGAAACTTTGTTATACGCAATGATGAATATAGCCTACATGACTTCCAATCAAATGACTGGTCAATTGACTGATATTATTCTTGTAGGGTTAGTTCATTTGAAACAAAATAAAATTTTCCTGAATTTGAATTCAGTAAAATCAATGCATATTAATATATGCAAAAATATTTTTAATGAGAAAAAAAAATTGTTTTTGTTCGACTTAAAGGTTTTTGATAAAACACAAGCAAGTTTTCCAAATTTTCTAAATAACTAATTATTTAAAACTTGTTTATTTTATTTTAATTTAAGTAACAAAATAAATATTAAATTAAATATTTCAAAAAGCAAAATTTCACAAATAAGATTTAAAAAAAAGAAGGAAGATTAAAAAAAGGGGTCAAAATCCTGGCGATAGTGAAAATAAATGAAAGATAAAACTTAAAACTAATGAAAAAGGAGAAAAATTAGAAGTTAAAATCTTAAAGGTAATAAAAAGGCTAAAACTTAAAACTTGTTACTATAGAAAACTAAAAATGAAAAGTCAAAAACTAAAATCAGAAACTAACATCAAAACTTAAAAACCAAAAGTAAAAATCAAAAACTAAAATTTAAAATCAGAAACAAAAATTTAAACCTCAAAGACTATAAGTGAAACTCAAAAAAAAAACCAAAAGTAAAAACCGAAAACTAAAAAATAAAACTCAAAAACTAAAAGTAAAAATGAAAAACCAAAAGTAAAACTCAAAATCTAAAATCCAGAAACTAAAAAATCAAAACGCGAAAACTAAGACAAAAAGAAATTTCACCTGCAACACGCTGCATCCAACGAGGGAGCTGGTGTACGTTTCCGGACGCCGTGGACGAGGCGCCAGGTAGCTGTGCAATGAATAATAAACTTTTTTTGGTATTATTAGGTCTCATAATTTATATATTTATAATTTTTTTTATATGATTTAAAGGATGTTTTTTTTATATTAAAGTTTTTGTGCATTAAGTATAAATATATATATATTCGTTTTTTTTTAATGTAGGGAAACAATTAAAATTCTTTTATTTTAAAAGTTTTTACCCCCTTTTTGGGTATATTTCTCCACCGGAGATTAGGTTGAGCTCACCCTAGGTTGGTAGGTAGAAGTTTTTGTTGAAAGGGTACTTGCCCTTAGGTCCGGAAGAAATTGTTTTCCTTCCATTCAGAAAAATCTAAATTGTAAAAAAAAGATTATGTAAAATAGTTTTTTTAATTTTTTTATTATTCATATTTTCATATTAAATCTTTTTCTTAAACTTGTTATAATAACATATATATAACTATATAATTTAGAATAAAACCAAAGGGCAATATGCTTTATAACGTTTTTAAAAGAAAAAGTATATGGGTTTAAATCGCTCTAACAGTATGAGCAGATAAGAAAACAGAATGGGCGGTAAGTAAAGGAAAGGGGAGGGCTGCGAACAGAAATTAGGGACATGTCAAATACTTCTGGGCATGTCACGGAGAGGTCTGGAGATCTCTAAGGGGAGGGCAATTTCCTGGTGTTCCATCTACCAGAGGGTTTGATGACAAGCAAGCGGATGGATTCGTATATTTGCTTCGGGCCTCATAATTTTCTTTAATTTCATTTTTGTGCCGAACAGCTGACACCAAAAGGCTGGTATTTTTTTTTATTCTTATTTTGTTTATTGTTGATTGAAGCTACTGAACAGGTTGACTGACAAGGATCCCCCCAAAACGGCGAGCCCTAGCCGGTGCTTACGCCAGAATACCAGCGCGGTCAGTAGCCTGGCAACCATGCAACAATTCAAGACGAATTGCTACACGATTACAACAGCTGTAACGAAGACAACAACAATAAGGTAAAATAACAATAATGGCGCCCAACGTGGGGCCCGAGGCAAATACAAGTCAAATTCTTCTTACATGGCTAAGTATGCCCGTTAAGTGTTTGTCCGATTAAGTGTTTAAGAGTCCTTAACACGTTGCAACGTTTAACGGGCGTAATTAATTTTCCATTATAAACAGAAATTATTTTTCAATAGATAACATATTTAACTATCATCCATACGTAAGTCCCGATACAAAAGCTCTAGTGACTTGGATCGCGTTGCGACGTATGTGACTGTTAGTTATTTTTGTTTTTTTTTTAATTTCTTTCACTTCGGGGCTTAAATAATTAAGCCATAACTAGGGATTTATAATTTAATTGCTCGAAGGGAAGGAAATACTACAAGTATTTCAAATAATAGTTACAAAACACATTGATAGCTGATCTTCATGAGGAATTCAGTAAAATAAATGCCATGAAGTAAAAATATTTAAATTTTTTTTTTACTAGTCCTTGAAACACCATTGAGGAAGTCAGGTGTCAAGTTGCAGTATGAAAAAAAGGGGAGAAAATAATTGGTTAACTTTGTGAACCACTTTTACATACTTTCATTTAGATATGTTTGTCTTGTGGAATCCATATAGCAAACGAAAATAGTTTTAACGCAATAAGCTTGTGATCAAACCTAAGTAAAAACAAAAAAATCGTTTCTTTAGCAACCTTCCTTTTCCTGAATTTTACCGCCTAAAATTGTATTGAAATATATATACATATACAAATAACAAAATTAAAATTTTTTCTGAATAAAACTTATAAACTAATGCCCTAATTCTGTTCGACGAATGTATTGTCTTGTCTATGGACGAAAAAAAGAAGCAGTTTTGATTCTTTAAAACGATTATTATTTATTGTCTATGCTAGAAGGTTCGTGTATTTGCTATATGATTTTGTTCTAAACATTATATCCAAAACATATTTTTTCATATATTTTTCAAACTATTGTATAATAATTTAATTGAATTTTTATGTTTTAAAAACATGGCAATAACATTTATATTTTTCATTGTCAAAGACAACAACCATTTTTGAAGAAAATAATTTAGAAACTTCAAAGACAAGAACTCAGAAGCATTTTCAAACAAAAACGTCCTAAATCTTCTTACTTAAAAATTACATATTATTAATTATTTAACGGATATACTTTTATATATATATATAGATATATTTTATTTTTAAATTGAATTTTTCTAATTATTACAAAAAAAATAAAACAAAAAACGAACTTTTTTTGTTGGTTGGACAGTAATCAACCACCAAAATATTAATAAAAATATAGTATATATAAAAGTATATATATAAAAATATACTCAACTAACATATAAGGATATATCATAAAGTAGAGCTGATAAATTAGAGCTCAAATATATAGATCGATTGGAGTAAATATAGATCTATATATATATACATATAAATCACTTTTAGGGATTTTCAATTTTTTTACATTTTCTTTAACGTTTTATATTCAATTACTACTCCTTATTTATAAATTAGGAATATTATAAAATTAAAATTATACTTAAAGATACTGATGGTATTAACTCGTTCCGTAAGAAATCAATTAATAGCAGAAGGAATAGACGTCAGCTTAATAATGAATAGGGAAGATATACCACAGACTTCAGGTAACGTAACAATACAACCTCGTGCCTCTATAAACGTTGTGGCAGACATCAACGCAAACAATAATCTGGCAGAGCCAAATATAACACCGGCAGTGCAGCAAAGTGCAGCAAAGTGCAGCCATGGCACAAAGTATAACAGAAAATACGAACAATGGTGGTAGTAATTCGGTAGGCAGCATCTCTTCTCCAGAATACAGCAATATTACAGCGAGGAATAGACCGGTTGAACAACCCACAGAATATGGTTTGAATAGTAGTGTAGGGGGAAATATTGCGGGATTCATTAGGGAAGAATTGTCAAGGCAAATACAGCAGCTCCAAGTGGAAATGCAACAGGGGATAGCACAGGCTGTACGCCAAGCAATAGGCCCGGCTATTAATCAATCTGCAAGTAGACAGGTATCCGTACAAAGCGATCAAGAATTATTAGCAGCAACGACGCCACCGTTATATAGACCAGAAAATCAGGAGTATAACACTCATGCAAATTTTGGTAACTTACCTAATTTGAATCGAAGACCCGTACCTGAGTTCCGATCAGTTCCGCCAGTTTCACAAGCAAGTATGGGGCAACAACAACAACAGCCAACAGGACTGAATGGGCAACCATCGCCTGGACATTTTAATATGTCGTCTAATAGGGCTGGAGGAGTTAATAACCCGTCATATGGAAAGGCGGACTTGTCTAAATGGGGTATTAAGTTCGATGGAACGTCTAAGACGATAAGTGCAGAGGATTTCATTTTTAGATTAGAAACCTTAAGGGAAGACTACAATGTTTCGATTGTAGAGGTGAAGCGCAGTTTCCATTCACTACTTGAAGGGCAACCGTTAGAGTGGTATTGGAATCTAAAAAAATTAAATCCTTTTCAAACCTGGGACGATTTAGTAAGCGCCTTACTAAACCAATATAGGCGCTATGAAAATGAGTTCCAAATCCAAAAGAAAATTATGGATCGTAGGCAAGGGACACAAGAGTCTTTTGAAGATTTTTTCAATCAACAACGAACGCCTTATTCGGAACAAGAGCTCGTCGAAATATTGAGGGGAAATCTTAAACCTTCTTTATCACAATTATTGTTTTCAATGCGAATAGCAAATTTTTGTCAACAGGCCAAACGAGCCGAAAGTTTAGTATCGAGTTAGAGGATGCAATATCAGGCTAGGCAATTCAATGCACCCAGAGTTCATGAGCTAGATTTTGAGGAGCAACCTGAAAATACTAGCAACATTGAAGCGTTATCGAGCAGTACCAGGTATACATGCTGGAATTGTAAACGTGTAGGTCACGGGTTTACCGATTGTCCCTCGCCTACACGTCGAATTTTTTGCTACAAGTGTGGAAGGGACAATGTAGTAACACCACAATGTCCTAAATGTCAGGGAAACCGAACATCGAACCAGTCCAGCACTGGGACGGCTTGTTCGATTCAAACGCAAACTCAGTGAATAAAACCACACCCACTATCGAGCCTATGAATAACATCATTATATTAGAAAACCGCAATAGAAAACCGATTGAAGCGGTACAACAA
This sequence comes from Tachina lurida, assembly GCA_944452675.1. NCBI lineage: Eukaryota > Metazoa > Arthropoda > Insecta > Diptera > Tachinidae > Tachina > Tachina lurida. The sequence goes on from OX101753.1 coordinate 46,451,219, forward strand.
AAGGTTCGATGCATTAAACCCCTACACGTACGGGTTACCGAATACAATCAAGCAAAGGTAAGAATTTTTGGTGAAGTTTCGAACAAAATTAGAAAGGCAAGACAGCATTACAAGCGCAGGAAACTGCGCAGAAAAGAGATAATGTCAGCAGCATTGTATGAAGCGGATGATACGCGGCTGTACGCCAAAATCCACCTGAATGGTACTGAAGTTGAAGGTCTTCTGGATAGTGGGGCTACAGTTACATGCTTAGGGAAAAACTGTATGGAGACAGTACAGAAGGAAGGTATGCAAATACATAAATATTTCTCCTACATTAAGACCGCTGATGGCAGCCCACACAAAATGTTAGGATTTATTAAGGTGAATATCACGTTTAACAAAATGACACGAGAAGTTGTCTTTTATTTAGTACCAACACTAAATCGACCACTATTTTTAGGTGTTGATTTTATGCGAACGTTTGGACTATTCACTTCAATTAGTAGTTTGTCCAGCAATGAAGTGGATTTAGAGGAGGAAGGAAAAGACGCTAACAGCATGGTGGACACCCCTGAACTATCACCTCAAGAGCAGCGACAATTAAAGGAGGTGGTGTCTGGGTTTCCTTGCTACACAAAGCGAGGTCTAGGTCAAACTCACTTGGAAATCCATTCTATTGATACCCGTGAGGCTACTCCAGTGAAGGATAGACATTATCCGGTCTCTCCGGCAGTGCAGCAGTAAATGTACGCGGAGCTGAATAGGATGCTTGACCTTGGGGTCATTGAGGAAAACGAAAGTCCTTGGAGCCACCCTGTTACTCTCGTCCGCAAAGGCGAGAAAAACAGGCTGTGCTTGGACGCTCGTAAACTCAATGCTCTCACGGTCAAGGATGCCTACCCTCTCCCGCACATTGAAGGTCTCCTCAGCCGGTTGGGAGACACGTATTTTATCTCCAGCGTCGACTTGAAGGATGCCTTTTGGCAGATACCACTAGAGGCATCCAGTAGAGAAAAAACTGCCTTCACGGTGCCAGGTAGACCACTCTACCATTTTACGGTCAAGCCTTTTGGATTGTGCAACGCAGCTCAAAGGCTATGCCGTTTAATGGATAAGGTGATACCGGCTGCACTTCGTGATAGAGTTTTTGTCTATCTGGATGATCTTTTGGTGGTGTTTCCAGACTTCGTGACGCACCTGAAGTTGCTAGAGCTGGTAGCAATACAATTGGGACAAGCGGGTTTGACAATAAATGTATCTAAATCTAAGTTTTATTTTAAAGAACTTAGATACTTAGGCTACATAGTAGGAATAGGACAAGTTAGACCCGACCCTGAAAAGGTGAATACGATTTTAAAATACACCTATCCAAAAACTGCGAAACAGGTGAGAAGTTTTATGGGAGCCACCGGTTGGTATCGTCGATTCATTCCTAACTACGCCACAATTTCTGCTCCAATTTTCAATACGCTGAAAAAGGGAAAAGTCTTCAACTTTACCGAAGAAGCCAAAAATGCATTTGACCACTTGAAAACAGAGCTCACTACTAGCCCTGTGCTTACACACCCAGATTTCGACAAACACTTCTTTATCCAATGCGATGCGTCTGATATAGGTATAGGCGTAGTTCTTTTTCAAAAGGATGATGACGAAGGTGAGCATCCCATAGCTTTCTTCTCGCATAAGCTGACAAACGCTCAAAAGAATTATTCAGTAACGGAGAGGGAATGCTTGGCCGTGGTGCTTGCCATCAAAAAATTTATATTGAACTGATGCCATTTACTGTGATTACTGACCACAGTAGTCTTAAATGGCTGATGTCTCATAAGAACCTGAGTGGCAGACTTGCGCGTTGGAGTCTCCACTTGCAAGCCTACGCATTTGGAATAGAACATCGTCCTGGACCGAAGAATAAAGTACCAGATACTTTATCCAGATACGACATGGAGGAGGTTTCAGCACAGTTTGGTAGTTTAGTCGATATGGAATCGGACGCATTTAAAACCGATTGCTATGTCGACTTAATTGCCAGGGTTGCAGAAAACTCTGACCAGTTACCTGACATCAAGGTTATAGAAAACCTCGTTTGCAAACGAACATTACCTTATGATGGGATTTCTCTCAATGAAGATTTTGCGTGGAAGCTTGTAACGATTGCTATTGAGGATGGAAGATAATGGGAACGGGGCTACCTACTAATATCGGCCGTGCTCGTCGCTGGGGGGGGGGGGGGGGTTAAGTTTGCTCCCAATAGAGATAATTAAATCAAAATTCAATCGTACTAATGAGATTTAAAAAAATTTAGGTAGCTAATAAACAAGGTGATAATTCAGAAAAAAAATAAAAAAAAAATAAAAAAATAAAAAAAAATAAAAAATAAATAAAAAAAAAATAAAAAAAATGTTGATGATTGATGTGTAACTTATGGTGTTAATCGCTACACATGTTCTGACCCACCCACCTTGCTGACTTAATCGAATTTGTCTATTGTCAGCCCAATCAAAATTTTCACTTTACTCTTACCTAATCTTTACCCATTTGTACAAACTTCACCTTTCGCAAGAAATAAATGACAAATTAGTATTTCATTTTAAGTTTAAGACTAAACTAAAACAAATTTCACATTTTTTTATTATTTATGTATCAAAAGTATTCTAAGCAATCATAACGAAATTAATGATAATATAGATTTTTATAGATAATATGCATTATATAGATTTAGTTAAAGTTAAGTATTTTCAGTACGTTAAATTAAACTGTTACAGGATGAAACATAACAAGATTTTATAATCAAATCAAAGTTACGGTCACTTCAATAAATTTTAGGATATTTTTATTATTTCAATTTAAAAACTGATCTTTGTTCGATCTAAAGTATTTAAAAAAAAAATACTTAGATCAATTCACGTATTTGAAATGGTATTTAAATATGAATTTTTTATTTGTTCAAGATGTTAGTTTATGTGCTTGTGATGTTTAACAATTTGTTTAAGAAATAAAAATATAAATAAACTTACAGTTCAATTATTCCTCGAAGTCATCAGGCGCCGGAAGACGAAGAGAGTTTCTGAAACAAATTCTTAATTTCTCATGTACGTGATGTGTTTTATGTCTGATAGCTTAACTTTGAATTGAAATAAATATTTTTATTAAATTTTATATAAGTGATCCGCGTTGATTTATATATTAAGTTATGTTAAGTTCAGAAACGTTAAGTTAATTAAAGTTAAGTTACTTTAAGTTAATTTAAGTTAAGGTTTAAGTTAAGGTAAGTAAAGTTAATAAGAAAATATTTTTTTTTATATAGAAAAATGCGTATTTAAAGAAGATTTAAGACAATTAATAAAATTTGTGAACACGTAAAAAAATTATGATGGTCCGTATTCATGTAAGTTTTCAAATCAATTAATTAACATTTAAATGGGAACACACGTAAGAAGTCTCCCATCTTTAAAGCATTTGCTAATGGTTGAATTTAATATAAGGATTTAATGTTGTACCCACAATTTCGGGTAACTTCCCCTTCCAGAATTTCAACAGGAATTTGGCTTGGACCTGGTTTTTGGAAGTTCTTAGCCGAGTTAATGAACATGTGCTTGCCCGCAGCTAAGATTGTTATTGAACTACCACCACTTCACAGCTTATTTATTGATCAAGAAGCAAATAAGTCCACTGGAGCAAAATCACCTTTGTTTCTTTATTCCAAATCCAATACGAACAACAATTATTTCTCAAAAAGTTTTGGTTCTTATATGGCCAAAATTTCTTCCGAGTCCCAATAAATAGTTTTCCCTTTCAATTCAATTTGTATTGATAATTGTTCACTATTTAAAAAATACTTTTCTCTTCAAAGTTTCAAACCAAATAATAAATTCAGAATTTGATTTTTATTTTTTTCCAAAAGAAACAAAGCCTGCCTGATTCGTAAAGAAAAATTATTTTTTTGTTTTCAAGTATACAAACAACAAGTACACAGTTTTTTTTTTTTTTAAATTATTAAATTGAAAATGAGTATAACAACAAAATCTAAGCAACATACCGCGTCACAAAGCAGTTTAAGAACAAGGCTTACTGCAGCACTTAAACTGAAAACCCGGATATAATTTACTAGTAATAGCGATCATTAATTCCATATGTCTTTGATATGGTATACACCCACATGATTTCCGTTAACATCTTCAAGCTCATAATTTACGGTTCCTAATTGTCTTTTTACCACTGCTTTTACTCCCGTAGGAGCAAGTTTTGCATTAAAATTATTTATTAGTGAACTTTGAGCAAAGTTTCGTCGTATCACTGTTTGACCAACATTGTACTCTCGATGCCTTGTTCGTAAATTATATGATTTGAAATTCCGAGCGTACGCCTCTTTTATCTTCTTTTGTATTGAATCGCGTAAAATTGTGAATTTATCTTGCCTTTCAATTTCCGTATTCGTTTCAGCCAAAATTTCTAAATTTCTCAACATTGCATAGTCTTTCCCATGTGTAATCATGGACTGTCCGAATACAAGTTCGTAAGGCGTGCGTCCAGTTGTTTGGTGAACACTGCTACGCAACGCACAATTAATGCTCGCTAAATATACATCCCACTGACGTTGATCGTTGGATACGAATGTTCGGAGGGCTTCATTGATAGACCGATTGACCCTTTCACTTGCGTTTGACTGAGGACTGTGGACTGCAGTAAATTGATGGACAATACCAAATTCCTCAATTAATTTCCTAAACTCCTTTGATTTAAATTGGCTACCATTGTCAGATACAATAGTCTCTGGTACCCCATAGCACGTAAAGATTTCATTCTTCAGATAGTCAATAACAGGTTTAGTTAATAATTTCCTTAGAGGTCTTAAAAAAGTAAATTTGGTGAAGTGGTCGAGAATGATAAATATTCCTATGTTTCCATTTTTGGTCCGTGGAAAAGGGCCAATAAAATCTAAATATAGACGCTGAAATGGCCTTTCTGTGTTGACCATTTGTCCCATAGGTGGTCTGAGAGAGAAAGTTGGAACTTTAGAAGTTTTACAAGAAACGCATCCAGTTACATAGTTCTTTACATCGGATACTAACTTGGGCCAAAAGAAATATTTTCGTATTGCATAAACTGTTTTGGCTATTCCACCATGTGCAGCATTAGGCACATCATGCGCAGCATAAATAACGTTCTGTCTCAGTTCTACTGGAACGAATAGTTTCCACGACTCAGATTCATCATCTCTTCCGTTTGTAAAGCTGGTTCGTTTATAAATAAATTTATCTAGTACTTTAAAATCAGGTAACTGGGACTTAGCAAACTCATTTCTCAAACGTGTGTACTCAACACTGTCAAAAGCGTTAGAATTAAGGTCAATAGATGGGAGAATTTCCAAATCTAGTTCAGCCAATGATGTTTCGGTTTCAAAACCCCGGGACAAAGCATCAGGTACAACATTATCTTTTCCCTTTCGATGTTCGATTGTAAAATCAAAGCCTTGTAGCTTAAGTGCCCATCTAGCTAGTCGTCCAGATAAGTCCTTTTGCCGCATAAGCCACTTAAGGCTTGCGTGGTCGGTGATGACTTTAAATGCGTGTCCCTCTATGTAAGCTCTGAACTTTTTTACCGCCAAAATTACCGCTAAGCATTCTAACTCAGTAATTGAATAGTTTCTCTGAGCTTTATTTAATTTTTGAGACATGAAAGCTATCGGTTTCTCAAATCCTTCTTCGTCTAGCTGAGCCAAAACTGCTCCTACTCCAAACGTACTAGCGTCGCATTGGAGTATAAATGGGTTCTCAAAATTAGCGTGAACCAATATGGGCGCAGAAATTAATTTCTGTTTCAAAATCCCAAATGATTCTTGAGCTTCCTTTGTCCATGTAAACGTTTTTCTTTTAGTTAATAATTCAGTCATATTAAAAGTTATCGTGGCATAGTCATCGATAAATCGACGATACCAACCTGCCATCCCGAGAAACTGGCGAAGTTGACGTACGGACTTCGGTACGGGAAATTGAGATATAGCTTTCACCTTCTCAGGATCAACTTTCAACATACCTTCGCCGACAATATAACCCAAATATTGCACTTGCTTAATACAAAAACTACTTTTCTTTACATTGATGGTCAAATTCGCTTTCCTGAGTTGAGTAGATACTTCCTGAAGATGTTTTATGTGTTCGTCAAAGTCTTTCGAAATAATAAGTAGGTCATCAAGATACACGAAAACATTGGACTTTAAGTAATACGGAATGACTCGGTCCATCAGTCTGCACATTGTCTGCGGTGCGTTACACAATCCAAACGGCATTCTCGTAAATTGATACAAGGGCCGATTAGGGACGGTAAACGCAGTCTTAGGTCTAGAACTTTCATCCAATTTAATCTGCCAAAAGGCATCTTTCAGATCTACTTTAGAAATGTAGTAAATGGGAGGAAGTCTCGAAATAAGTCCTTCAATGTTTGGAATCGGGTATACGTCTTTTGTCGTCACGGAATTTAATTTACGGCTGTCCAAACAAAATCTAACTTTTCCAGGTTTAACAATTAAAACACCAGGGGAAGACCATGGAGATGTTGGGCACTCCTCAATAACCCCTAACTCCAACATGCGGTCAATCTCACCACACAAAAGTTTCTCCCTTGCTGGTGAAATAGGGTAGTACCTTTGTTTAATGGGGGATGCTATACCTGTATCAATATTGTGTTCCAAAAGTCCTGTGCAACCCAAACCGTCTTTTTCTGAATTCGGAAAACATTCGACTATTTTATGTAACTGTTGCCTTTGCAACGATGTCATAGAAATTCCTCCCGTATCATCTTGCGAAACAATTTCATCAACTTGGTTGACTACTATTTGTATATCAAAATCCTTCCAAAAACTCATGCCGCATATAACATCCTGAGTGATTGATGGTATTAACAAAAACTCAGTGGGCTTACTTTTACTATTATATTCGATCCCCAAAATCACAGTTCCTAAAACTTTTTGTCGTTGTCCATCTGCTGTTTTGACCATTCCCGAACCACTTTCATATACTTTAGACCCCACAATTTCTGAGCAGAGTTTACCTCCTATAACATTGACATTTGCGCCGCTATCTAGCAACGCAAAGTGCTTATTATTTTCTATAGACAATAAAATGTAAGGCCTATTGTCAAATTCTCTATTAACTACGGATGAAATAATATATTTACTGAATTGCTTTCCTCGTTTAAAGTATTCTCTAATTCTACTAGATGATCTGTTAGGCTTAAGTTTAATGGTGTTGTCATTAAAAATTCTATTCCTTGCTTCATCATATTCTCTAAGACGAACATGGTAAGGTCTTTGTAATGGGTGTTTAGTCAGCTTAATTTTGTCAGGTAATATTGTATGAAGAGGTATTACAGGTCTTGTAAGCAGGATTTTATTAATTGGCTTAGTCATTACGCTATGCTCTAATTTTGCATCGGATGTCCGTCTTTCTTTGGACGAACATCCCTCAATACGTTTCCCTGCTTATGTGAACATTTCGGACATTTTGGTTTATATATATTTTTTTGTCCACAACCATAACAAAATATCGACCGCGGCTCTATACAATCGAAGAAGCTGTGACCAGGCATATCACAATTCCAACACTGACCCGATCGTTGCAATAAGCAAACATCTGCTTCCTCTTCTACTGAATCATCCTCCAAACTAGAAAAACCGATACCATTATTAATTTGTGATACCTGTCCCTTTTGAAATGGGCGTTTATTAAAGCTAGTCATAGCCATATCTTTGACAAATTTTTCATGTCTTCTCACCGCGCGTCTAAGTTGATCAATACCAGTAACTTCTAGATGAAGAAGCTCGTGTCTCAACTCAGGTCTTAAATTTCGTTGGATAGTCTCGCACAATTCGGTGCCTGACAAAGGTATCCGTAATCTATCACAAAGAGTCATAATTGCATCACAGTACTCGTCAAAGTTTTCGTTTGCCCGTTGTTTTCTGCGTAGAATATCATCTTTTATATCGAAGTCTGTATGGTAGTCCTTATATTGGCGTTTTAAAGCACCACACAATTCCTCCCAGACTACATAATCGCAACTGCGATGGTATCGCCAAAACCATTTTAAGGCTTTGCCTTCGAACAAGATATGTGCGTGTTCACACAGCAGACCAAAGTCACCACGTAGATTTGAGCTCGTGAGAGAATTAACTCTATAAATAAATTCATCTACTGTCGTCTCCGTAATGTCACCCGTAAAGCGAATTCTCCAATTCCTAATCAAATTAAAAACTTTTTCCGAACTTGCATCAACGTTTCCATCTTTGTTTCGGCCACCATCATTGCCTCTAGCTACATTTGGGGCAACCTGTTCCCAATTTCCAGTACGAGGTTCCATAGTTCGATTTAAGGAATTATCAGAACGTATCGGTATAATTGGTTCTTGATTACTCAAATGCAATTCCCTAAAACTTTCTGCAATCATGTTACTCAACTCCTGTCTAATACCTGATATTGAATCATTTACTATACGACGGATTCTATTGTCTTCTTCATTACACTGTTCCTTGCGCGTTTGCAAACGTGTTCTTGGTCTTCCAACTGAATTTGTTGGATACTCTAAACCACCACACGCACCTTGCCCAAGCAAATCTGTCATATTAGCAGACTCCTGCTCAATTTGTGCTGGTATACTTTCAAGGCTTCGAACCAAAGGCATTTTTATAAAAAAAAAAAACAAGAAATATATATATATATATATATATATATGTGCGTGCAGAAGTTAATTAAACCTAATTTAACCTAGAAAAAACAAATCTTTGAAAACCAAAAATATGATAAAAAAACTAAATTAAGAGTTAAAACTTTTAAATCAAGTTAAAAGTCTATAACACGTAGGGAAGTTCAAATAAAGCGTGTTAATACAAAAATAATAAAAAAATTATAATATTAATTACAGTAAGTAATGTATGTATATTTTGTCTAACAGTTATAAAAATTATATTTATTGCTACTCGGTGAAGTATATATATACAAATGATCATCGGTATAGATCGGTAGTAAAGTACACCACAAAACAAAATCACAATAAAAGCAAAAAAAAATTAATAAAAAGAAAATTTATAAATCAAACACAAAAAAAATTAATAGACGAATCATCAACACATGAAAATAAACTAAAGAAATAGAAATAAAACACGAAAATCCATTATTGCTGGTAACATTTCGACATAAAGCCAAAATGAAAAATCCAAAACAAAATTGAACCACATATTCCAATTATTATCGATAATTAACTGCAGGAAAGTAAACGATTTAAAACCATAATACTTTACATCCAAGCAGAAAAAAAATCATTCCAAATAAAAAAGTGAAAAGAAAATAAATCAAACTAATATATATAGTAAGGTTGAAACGAATATTATACCGATACAAATAAACCAGTATAATATATCGAGTTCCACACCACACATAGCAATGTTTATCAAGGAATTGCATATTATGTCAGTAATACGCAACTATGTCCAAGAAAACAAGTAGTATTGAAAGAAGTCAATACCAATAAAATTGAAAGTAAAGAAAAAAAACATTCGTAAAAATCACTAACCACAGCAGATTCTAAGGCCCACAGCATCTAGATGTGATTGCACTATAAAAAATTTAAAAAGAAATACGAATGCTGAGGCCCCACGTTGGGCGCCAAAAATCTCTGTAACGATTGCTATTGAGGATGGAAGATAATGGGAACGGGGCTACCTACTAATATCGGCCGTGCTCGTCGCTGGGGGGGGTTAAGTTTGCTCCCAATAGAGATAATTAAATCAAAATTCAATCGTACTAATGAGATTTAAAAAAATTTAGGTAGCTAATAAACAAGGTGATAATTCAGAAAAAAAATAAAAAAAAAATAAAAAAATAAAAAAAAATAAAAAATAAATAAAAAAAAAATAAAAAAAATGTTGATGATTGATGTGTAACTTATGGTGTTAATCGCTACACATGTTCTGACCCACCCACCTTGCTGACTTAATCGAATTTGTCTATTGTCAGCCCAATCAAAATTTTCACTTTACTCTTACCTAATCTTTACCCATTTGTACAAACTTCACCTTTCGCAAGAAATAAATGACAAATTAGTATTTCATTTTAAGTTTAAGACTAAACTAAAACAAATTTCACATTTTTTTATTATTTATGTATCAAAAGTATTCTAAGCAATCATAACGAAATTAATGATAATATAGATTTTTATAGATAATATGCATTATATAGATTTAGTTAAAGTTAAGTATTTTCAGTACGTTAAATTAAACTGTTACAGGATGAAACACAACAAGATTTTATAATCAAATCAAAGTTACGGTCACTTCAATAAATTTTAGGATATTTTTATTATTTCAATTTAAAAACTGATCTTTGTTCGATCTAAAGTATTTAAAAAAAAAATACTTAGATCAATTCACGTATTTGAAATGGTATTTAAATATGAATTTTTTATTTGTTCAAGATGTTAGTTTATGTGCTTGTGATGTTTAACAATTTGTTTAAGAAATAAAAATATAAATAAACTTACAGTTCAATTATTCCTCGAAGTCATCAGGCGCCGGAAGACGAAGAGAGTTTCTGAAACAAATTCTTAATTTCTCATGTACGTGATGTGTTTTATGTCTGATAGCTTAACTTTGAATTGAAATAAATATTTTTATTAAATTTTATATAAGTGATCCGCGTTGATTTATATATTAAGTTATGTTAAGTTCAGAAACGTTAAGTTAATTAAAGTTAAGTTACTTTAAGTTAATTTAAGTTAAGGTTTAAGTTAAGGTAAGTAAAGTTAATAAGAAAATATTTTTTTTTATATAGAAAAATGCGTATTTAAAGAAGATTTAAGACAATTAATAAAATTTGTGAACACGTAAAAAAATTATGATGGTCCGTATTCATGTAAGTTTTCAAATCAATTAATTAACATTTAAATGGGAACACACGTAAGAAGTCTCCCATCTTTAAAGCATTTGCTAATGGTTGAATTTAATATAAGGATTTAATGTTGGACCCACAATTTCGGGTAACTTCCCCTTCCAGAATTTCAACAGGAATTTGGCTTGGACCTGGTTTTTGGAAGTTCTTAGCCGAGTTAATGAACATGTGCTTGCCCGCAGCTAAGATTGTTATTGAACTACCACCACTTCACAGCTTATTTATTGATCAAGAAGCAAATAAGTCCACTGGAGCAAAATCACCTTTGTTTCTTTATTCCAAATCCAATACGAACAACAATTATTTCTCAAAAAGTTTTGGTTCTTATATGGCCAAAATTTCTTCCGAGTCCCAATAAATAGTTTTCCCTTTCAATTCAATTTGTATTGATAATTGTTCACTATTTAAAAAATACTTTTCTCTTCAAAGTTTCAAACCAAATAATAAATTCAGAATTTGATTTTTATTTTTTTCCAAAAGAAACAAAGCCTGCCTGATTCGTAAAGAAAAATTATTTTTTTGTTTTCAAGTATACAAACAACAAGTACACAGTTTTTTTTTTTTTTTAAATTATTAAATTGAAAATGAGTATAACAACAAAATCTAAGCAACATACCGCGTCACAAAGCAGTTTAAGAACAAGGCTTACTGCAGCACTTAAACTGAAAACCCGGATATAATTTACTAGTAATAGCGATCATTAATTCCATATGTCTTTGATATGGTATACACCCACATGATTTCCGTTAACATCTTCAAGCTCATAATTTACGGTTCCTAATTGTCTTTTTACCACTGCTTTTACTCCCGTAGGAGCAAGTTTTGCATTAAAATTATTTATTAGTGAACTTTGAGCAAAGTTTCGTCGTATCACTGTTTGACCAACATTGTACTCTCGATGCCTTGTTCGTAAATTATATGATTTGAAATTCCGAGCGTACGCCTCTTTTATCTTCTTTTGTATTGAATCGCGTAAAATTGTGAATTTATCTTGCCTTTCAATTTCCGTATTCGTTTCAGCCAAAATTTCTAAATTTCTCAACATTGCATAGTCTTTCCCATGTGTAATCATGGACTGTCCGAATACAAGTTCGTAAGGCGTGCGTCCAGTTGTTTGGTGAACACTGCTACGCAACGCACAATTAATGCTCGCTAAATATACATCCCACTGACGTTGATCGTTGGATACGAATGTTCGGAGGGCTTCATTGATAGACAGATTGACCCTTTCACTTGCGTTTGACTGAGGACTGTGGACTGCAGTAAATTGATGGACAATACCAAATTCCTCAATTAATTTCCTAAACTCCTTTGATTTAAATTGGCTACCATTGTCAGATACAATAGTCTCTGGTACCCCATAGCACGTAAAGATTTCATTCTTCAGATAGTCAATAACAGGTTTAGTTAATAATTTCCTTAGAGGTCTTAAAAAAGTAAATTTGGTGAAGTGGTCGAGAATGATAAATATTCCTATGTTTCCATTTTTGGTCCGTGTAAAAGGGCCAATAAAATCTAAATATAGACGCTGAAACGGCCTTTCTGTGTTGACCATTTGTCCCATAGGTGGTCTGAGAGAGAAAGTTGGAACTTTAGAAGTTTTACAAGAAACGCATCCAGTTACATAGTTCTTTACATCGGATACTAACTTGGGCCAAAAGAAATATTTTCGTATTGCATAAACTGTTTTGGCTATTCCACCATGTGCAGCATTAGGCACATCATGCGCAGCATAAATAACGTTCTGTCTCAGTTCTACTGGAACGAATAGTTTCCACGACTCAGATTCATCATCTCTTCCGTTTGTAAAGCTGGTTTGTTTATAAATAAATTTATCTAGTACTTTAAAATCAGGTAACTGGGACTTAGCAAACTCATTTCTCAAACGTGTGTACTCAACACTGTCAAAAGCGTTAGAATTAAGGTCAATAGATGGGAGAATTTCCAAATCTAGTTCAGCCAATGATGTTTCGGTTTCAAAACCCCGGGACAAAGCATCAGGTACAACATTATCTTTTCCCTTTCGATGTTCGATTGTAAAATCAAAGCCTTGTAGCTTAAGTGCCCATCTAGCTAGTCGTCCAGATAAGTCCTTTTGCCGCATAAGCCACTTAAGGCTTGCGTAGTCGGTGATGACTTTAAATGCGTGTCCCTCTATGTAAGCTCTGAACTTTTTTACCGCCAAAATTACCGCTAAGCATTCTAACTCAGTAATTGAATAGTTTCTCTGAGCTTTATTTAATTTTTGAGACATGAAAGCTATCGGTTTCTCAAATCCTTCTTCGTCTAGCTGAGCCAAAACTGCTCCTACTCCAAACGTACTAGCGTCGCATTGGAGTATAAATGGGTTCTCAAAATTAGCGTGAACCAATATGGGCGCAGAAATTAATTTCTGTTTCAAAATCCCAAATGATTCTTGAGCTTCCTTTGTCCATGTAAACGTTTTTCTTTTAGTTAATAATTCAGTCATATTAAAAGTTATCGTGGCATAGTCATCGATAAATCGACGATACCAACCTGCCATCCCGAGAAACTGGCGAAGTTGACGTACGGACTTCGGTACGGGAAATTGAGATATAGCTTTCACCTTCTCAGGATCAACTTTCAACATACCTTCGCCGACAATATAACCCAAATATTGCACTTGCTTAATACAAAAACTACTTTTCTTTACATTGATGGTCAAATTCGCTTTCCTGAGTTGAGTAGATACTTCCTGAAGATGTTTTATGTGTTCGTCAAAGTCTTTCGAAATAATAAGTAGGTCATCAAGATACACGAAAACATTGGACTTTAAGTAATACGGAATGACTCGGTCCATCAGTCTGCACATTGTCTGCGGTGCGTTACACAATCCAAACGGCATTCTCGTAAATTGATACAAGGGCCGATTAGGGACGGTAAACGCAGTCTTAGGTCTAGAACTTTCATCCAATTTAATCTGCCAAAAGGCATCTTTCAGATCTACTTTAGAAATGTAGTAAATGGGAGGAAGTCTCGAAATAAGTCCTTCAATGTTTGGAATCGGGTATACGTCTTTTGTCGTCACGGAATTTAATTTACGGCTGTCCAAACAAAATCTAACTTTTCCAGGTTTAACAATTAAAACACCAGGGAAGACCATGGAGATGTTGGGCACTCCTCAATAACCCCTAACTCCAACATGCGGTCAATCTCACCACACAAAAGTTTCTCCCTTGCTGGTGAAATAGGGTAGTACCTTTGTTTAATGGGGGATGCTATACCTGTATCAATATTGTGTTCCAAAAGTCCTGTGCAACCCAAACCGTCTTTTTCTGAATTCGGAAAACATTCGACTATTTTATGTAACTGTTGCCTTTGCAACGATGTCATAGAAATTCCTCCCGTATCATCTTGCGAAACAATTTCATCAACTTGGTTGACTACTATTTGTATATCAAAATCCTTCCAAAAACTCATGCCGCATATAACATCCTGAGTGATTGATGGTATTAACAAAAACTCAGTGGGCTTACTTTTACTATTATATTCGATCCCCAAAATCACAGTTCCTAAAACTTTTTGTCGTTGTCCATCTGCTGTTTTGACCATTCCCGAACCACTTTCATATACTTTAGACCCCACAATTTCTGAGCAGAGTTTACCTCCTATAACATTGACATTTGCGCCGCTATCTAGCAACGCAAAGTGCTTATTATTTTCTATAGACAATAAAATGTAAGGCCTATTGTCAAATTCTCTATTAACTACGGATGAAATAATATATTTACTGAATTGCTTTCCTCGTTTAAAGAATTCTCTAATTCTGCTAGATGATCTGTTAGGCTTAAGTTTAATGGTGTTGTCATTAAAAATTCTATTCCTTGCTTCATCATATTCTCTAAGACGAACATGGTAAGGTCTTTGTAATGGGTGTTTAGTCAGCTTAATTTTGTCAGGTAATATTGTATGAAGAGGTATTACAGGTCTTGTAAGCAGGATTTTATTAATTGGCTTAGTCATTACGCTATGCTCTAATTTTGCATCGGATGTCCGTCTTTCTTTGGACGAACATCCCTCAATACGTTTCCCTGCTTATGTGAACATTTCGGACATTTTGGTTTATATATATTTTTTTGTCCACAACCATAACAAAATATCGACCGCGGCTCTATACAATCGAAGAAGCTGTGACCAGGCATATCACAATTCCAACACTGACCCGATCGTTGCAATAAGCAAACATCTGCTTCCTCTTCTACTGAATCATCCTCCAAACTAGAAAAACCGATACCATTATTAATTTGTGATACCTGTCCCTTTTGAAATGGGCGTTTATTAAAGCTAGTCATAGCCATATCTTTGACAAATTTTTCATGTCTTCTCACCGCGCGTCTAAGTTGATCAATACCAGTAACTTCTAGATGAAGAAGCTCGTGTCTCAACTCAGGTCTTAAATTTCGTTGGATAGTCTCGCACAATTCGGTGCCTGACAAAGGTATCCGTAATCTATCACAAAGAGTCATAATTGCATCACAGTACTCGTCAAGTTTTCGTTTGCCCGTTGTTTTCTGCGTAGAATATCATCTTTTATATCGAAGTCTGTATGGTAGTCCTTATATTGGCGTTTTAAAGCACCACACAATTCCTCCCAGACTACATAATCGCAACTGCGATGGTATCGCCAAAACCATTTTAAGGCTTTGCCTTCGAACAAGATATGTGCGTGTTCACACAGCAGACCAAAGTCACCACGTAGATTTGAGCTCGTGAGAGAATTAACTCTATAAATAAATTCATCTACTGTCGTCTCCGTAATGTCACCCGTAAAGCGAATTCTCCAATTCCTAATCAAATTAAAAACTTTTTCCGAACTTGCATCAACGTTTCCATCTTTGTTTCGGCCACCATCATTGCCTCTAGCTACATTTGGGGCAACCTGTTCCCAATTTCCAGTACGAGGTTCCATAGTTCGATTTAAGGAATTATCAGAACGTATCGGTATAATTGGTTCTTGATTACTCAAATGCAATTCCTAAAACTTTCTGCAATCATGTTACTCAACTCCTGTCTAATACCTGATATTGAATCATTTACTATACGACGGATTCTATTGTCTTCTTCATTACACTGTTCCTTGCGCGTTTGCAAACGTGTGTTCTTGGTCTTCCAACTGAATTTGTTGGATACTCTAAACCACCACACGCACCTTGCCCAAGCAAATCTGTCATATTAGCAGACTCCTGCTTAATTTGTGCTGGTATACTTTCAAGGCTTCGAACCAAAGGCATTTTTATAAAAAAAAAAAAACAAGAAATATATATATATATATATATATATATATATATATATATATATATATATATATATATGTGCGTGAAGAAGTTAATTAAACCTAATTTAACCTAGAAAAAACAAATCTTTGAAAACCAAAATATGATAAAAAAACTAAATTAAGAGTTAAAACTTTAAATCAAGTTAAAAGTCTAATACACGTAGGGAAGTTCAAATAAAGCGTGTTAATACAAAAATAATAAAAAAATTATAATATTAATTACAGTAAGTAATGTATGTATATTTTGTCTAACAGTTATAAAAATTATATTTATTGCTACTCGGTGAAGTATATATATACAAATGATCATCGGTATAGATCGGTAGTAAAGTACACCACAAAACAAAATCACAATAAAAGCAAAAAAAATTAATAAAAAGAAAATTTATAAATCAAACACAAAAAAAATTAATAGACGAATCATCAACACATGAAAATAAAACTAAAGAGATAGAAATAAAACACGAAAATCCATTATTGCTGGTAACATTTCGACATAAAGCCAAAATGAAAAATCCAAAACAAAATTGAACCACATATTCCAATTATTATCGATAATTAACTGCAGGAAAGTAAACGATTTAAAACCATAATACTTTACATCCAAGCAGAAAAAAATCATTCCAAATAAAAAAGTGAAAGAAAATAAATCAAACTAATATATATAGTAAGGTTGAAACGAATATTATACCGATACAAATAAACCAGTATAATATATCGAGTTCCACACCACACATAGCAATGTTTATCAAGGAATTGCATATTATGTCAGTAATACGCAACTATGTCCAAGAAAACAAGTAGTATTGAAAGAAGTCAATACCAATAAAATTGAAAGTAAAGAAAAAAAACATTCGTAAAAATCACTAACCACAGCAGATTCTAAGGCCCACAGCATCTAGATGTGATTGCACTATAAAAAATTTAAAAAGAAATACGAATGCTGAGGCCCCACGTTGGGCGCCAAAAATCTCTGTAACGATTGCTATTGAGGATGGAAGATAATGGGAACGGGGCTACCTACTAATATCGGCCGTGCTCGTCGCTGGGGGGGGTTAAGTTTGCTCCCAATAGAGATAATTAAATCAAAATTCAATCGTACTAATGAGATTTAAAAAAATTTAGGTAGCTAATAAACAAGGTGATAATTCAGAAAAAAAATAAAAAACAAATAAAAAAATAAAAAAAAAATAAAAAAAATGTTGATGATTGATGTGTAACTTATGGTGTTAATCGCTACACATGTTCTGACCCACCCACCTTGCTGACTTAATCGAATTTGTCTATTGTCAGCCCAATCAAAATTTTCACTTTACTCTTACCTAATCTTTACCCATTTGTACAAACTTCACCTTTCGCAAGAAATAAATGACAAATTAGTATTTCATTTTAAGTTTAAGACTAAACTAAAACAAATTTCACATTTTTTTATTATTTATGTATCAAAAGTATTCTAAGCAATCATAACGAAATTAATGATAATATAGATTTTTATAGATAATATGCATTATATAGATTTAGTTAAAGTTAAGTATTTTCAGTACGTTAAATTAAATTGTTACAGGATGAAACACAACAAGATTTTATAATCAAATCAAAGTTACGGTCACTTCAATAAATTTTAGGATATTTTTATTATTTCAATTTAAAAACTGATCTTTGTTCGATCTAAAGTATTTTAAAAAAAAATACTTAGATCAATTCACGTATTTGAAATGGTATTTAAATATGAATTTTTTATTTGTTCAAGATGTTAGTTTATGTGCTTGTGATGTTTAACAATTTGTTTAAGAAATAAAAATATAAATAAACTTACAGTTCAATTATTCCTCGAAGTCATCAGGCGCCGGAAGACGAAGAGAGTTTCTGAAACAAATTCTTAATTTCTCATGTACGTGATGTGTTTTATGTCTGATAGCTTAACTTTGAATTGAAATAAATATTTTTATTAAATTTTATATAAGTGATCCGCGTTGATTTATATATTAAGTTATGTTAAGTTCAGAAACGTTAAGTTAATTAAAGTTAAGTTACTTTAAGTTAATTTAAGTTAAGGTTTAAGTTAAGGTAAGTAAAGTTAATAAGAAAATATTTTTTTTTATATAGAAAAATGCGTATTTAAAGAAGATTTAAGACAATTAATAAAATTTGTGAACACGTAAAAAATTATGATGGTCCGTATTCATGTAAGTTTTCAAATCAATTATTTAACATTTAAATGGGAACACACGTAAGAAGTCTCCCATCTTTAAAGCATTTGCTAATGGTTGAATTTAATATAAGGATTTAATGTTGGACCCACAATTTCGGGTAACTTCCCCTTCCAGAATTTCAACAGGAATTTGGCTTGGACCTGGTTTTTGGAAGTTCTTAGCCGAGTTAATGAACATGTGCTTGCCCGCAGCTAAGATTGTTATTGAACTACCACCACTTCACAGCTTATTTATTGATCAAGAAGCAAATAAGTCCACTGGAGCAAAATCACCTTTGTTTCTTTATTCCAAATCCAATACGAACAACAATTATTTCTCAAAAAGTTTTGGTTCTTATATGGCCAAAATTTCTTCCGAGTCCCAATAAATAGTTTTCCCTTTCAATTCAATTTGTATTGATAATTGTTCACTATTTAAAAAATACTTTCTCTTCAAAGTTTCAAACCAAATAATAAATTCAGAATTTGATTTTTATTTTTTTCCAAAAGAAACAAAGCCTGCCTGATTCGTAAAGAAAAATTATTTTTTTTGTTTTCAAGTATACAAACAACAAGTACACAGTTTTTTTTTTTTTTTTTTAAATTATTAAATTGAAAATGAGTATAACAACAAAATCTAACCAACATACCGCGTCACAAGCTTTGGATTCCACCAGAGTTAACAGAAAATATAGTTCGAAATGCACATGAGCCACCGCAAGCCGCCCATGGAGGTTATTAAAACACTCAAAAGGGTGAGAGAATATTTTTATTGGCCAAATCAAAATGCCCAAGTCCGAGCTTTCATTACAAATTGCCAGATTTGTAAAGAATCTAAGTCGTGCAATACCACTTTACGTCCGCCAATGGGGAATGAAGCGTTAACAGAACGCCCATTTCAACGTTTATATGTAGATTTTTTGGGACATTACCCTCGGTCTAAAGCAGGCAACTGCTACATATTTATTGTGTTAGATCATCTAACTAAATTTGTTTTATTGAAGGCCTTAAATAAAGCCTTAAGGCCTTAAATAAAGTAGCAAACAAATAATAAGGTTTTTAATTACAGAAGTTTTCCATAAGTTCGGCACACCAGAAACTATAATTTCTGACAATGGAAAACAATTCACCAGTAAAGATTTCGCAAATACCTTGCAACATTTTGGCATAACGCACATGAAAACAGGATTGTATTCACCCCAAGCCAATGCGTCGGAAAGGGTGAACCAATCCATTTTGTCATCGATCAGATCATACATAAAAGATGATCAATCAAACTGGGATAAATACTTATCCGAAGTAGAATGTTCACTGCGATCGTCTGTACATAGCTCGATAGGAGTGACACCCTATTTTGCCTTGTTTGGAACAAACATGATAGGCCATGGCAGCGTATACAGGCTTGCGCGAAAATTAGAAATGTTGAACGATCCCGAAATTAATATTGTACCTAAATCCATATATGGAAAGCGTTCGAGGAAAAATTAGAGAAAGCCTACATAAAGAGTATGAAAAAGGTGCTAAAAGTTACAACGCGCGATGTAGACAAGTCAAGTTCATTCCAGGGCAAGAAGTCTATAGACGTAATTTCCAACAAAGCGACTTTAAAGCTGGATATAACGCGAAATTAGGACGAAAGTTTCTGAAATGCAGAATAGTACGTCCAATTGGTAATAGTTTGTACGAGATAGAAGATCTGCAAGGGAAATCGTTGGGGGTATTTCACGCCAAGGACCTAAAGCAATAGGCCCTAATATCCTTGGTGGTTTTAGTCCCAACGTTTCCATATCGTCGAAGCCAATACGTTTCATGTTAATTTTTTATTTTATTTTTTAAACTTATAGTTTTGCTTTTTGAGTTTTTTTGTACAATACCAGTTTGTATTTAATTAATATAAATGCGTGCATACATTTATGTATATATTTATGAATATGTATATTTATTTCTTTTCGTTATGCCAATGGGTGAATTTTTATCGTACACAACGAATAAATTAACTAATTTGCTTTTAACCTAAGCCTACGTTTCTAAGCTGACTACTTAGTGTAATCGTCATCGCTCCATTGGTGCAGCCCTATAATCACTCTGGAGAACAATGCTATTAAGAGCTAAAAGCTGTTAGTCACCTGGAGCGATAACATTCGTCTGAGACTCTTACGGCGAGTTAAAGCAAAATTTTTCAATTTTAGAAATCACTGATTGTGAACAATCAGTATTGTAGATTGTATAGATTGTATTTTGAACATACCGTGCCGCAAACTAATAGCCAACCGACGACAAAACATCAGTGTTGCCGAATTCTGCGATATTATATATACATGGAACAAACCAATTTTTCCACAACTATATTTGAATTACAAAATATACATACATATATGTATGTTATTTTAATATAGTTTTGCTAGAATTATTCAGCGGAAAGAATATTATAGTTTACACTTTTGATAATCACGTTGCATACATAAATATTTTGACACATTTCGTGTTATATTAAAAATTTATATAAAAAGTATTTTGTTTGTCATTTATATATCGCACACTAAATCATAAAGAGTCAGATGCTGAGTAGTTGCAAACAACTGTTGATACTGTACAAATGACGCAAGCATGTGACATAAAAACAAGCATAACGATATTTTATATTCTTCAAGAAGACTGTATTGCAAAAGAAATTGTTGAGGTCGTTATAGATTTCTTCAATTAACTGGTTTCTAAAAAAGAAAAGTCACTTCTATAATTTTGAGTTGTGACTCTTTATGATTTAGTATGCGATATATTAAATACATGTAAACACTTAAGTATGGAACTAAACGTGTGGCAAACCTTTAACTGATGGCATAAAATCTTCCACAGGCTCATCAAAATTTCATAAATGACACTTTATAAGATATGACATTTTAATGCCTTTCGATAGAGAAAAACATACCGCATCGATTGCCCTAAATATTTGTTTTAATTAGAAACTCTACATGTCGAAAAAACTTGACGTATTAGCTTAATTTCTTAACCAATGTATAGAAAATGTTAACAGTATTTTGTCTCTCCTGTAAAATTTTATTGAAGTGAGTTAGCAGGTTTGCACTTTGCGACGATATCTTACGATAATCGTTGATTGTAACCACTATTTGAATTAATCAATTTTAAGGATAATATAACCTTTTTGTCATTTCTCCTATAATTGTTATGTCCCTAGTTATAACTTTTTACATTTTATTTTTATTACTAAAATAATATTGCCCGCAAGATAAATCATTGGGAGAATTACGTCCAAATAAAGTTATATGTACATGTATGGAAGCATTTATGTATTTAAATAATTGTTTGTCTTGCACGTATATGTAGAATTGAATTTCAAAACTCGCTACATGCAAGGTTAAAAAACGTTTAGTCCTAATTTACACTAAGCAAGTCTTATTGCTAAGCTGATTAGTTTGTCGGAGAGTGATACGAGGGGAACATATAAGTTTCTTTTCCCCTCGTCTCTCTTTCCTAAAAAACTAATCAGCTTAGCAATAAGACTTGCTGAGTGTAAATTAGGACTTAATAAAGCAAGTGTGTAATTTACAGTTATGTATTTTCGTTATTTTGTTGGATAGGTACATATGTACATAGTAAATTTTTGCAAAAAAATATTTTACTTAAACCATATACATATGTATAGCAGCACTACTTGGCAACGGAAAGTACGACAACTACACAAAGCAAAAACAAAAGTTACACATTGGGCTGGTTATGGTGCAAGGGACGAGTTTTGTTCTGTTCCATGTAAGCAAGAAATTTTATTCTCACTACACAATGCAAAAAAAGAGTTTTGGAATCATTGAGCAATTTGCTTGTTATTTGTCAGAAGTCACTGCTATGGTGATTTATTTATATAGTACATGCTAGTAATGTACATATGTATCTATTTAGGAATAGAGCGCCGAAAATAAAATTACAAAAAATTTTGTTTGCGTAATATCTAAAATTTGGATTAGTTTTATCCCTGCAAAATGAATTAAGATTCCGGCAACACTGAATAGAATACAAGATTAAACCAAAGACTATAAATATATAAAGATGTTCTACGTCCATACATTGTACTCAGCGTGACCATATTAGCTTATTTTGAGCTAAATTTAGCTTATTTGTTTCAGATTTAGCCTTAAAATTTTCATTTAGCTCTTAGCTTATTTTTTAGCTTTTTTTAAAAACTCATTTAGCTTTTTTAGCCTTTTTTAAGTCTAAATTGCGTGTTCTCTAAAAATATAAAAAAAACTTATAAAAATTATATATTTTTAGCATTGTAAAATAGTTTACAAAAAATACAAAATGTAAATTATACGACAATTTTATAACAGAAATGGAAAGAAGAAAAATAGTAGATAATGGCAGAATGGTTAGAGTTCCAATAGAAAAAGTTAAATTCATATTAGTGGCCAAAACACTTTTTGAGTTTTTTGGGTATAAAATTATTTGACTTGAGTTGAACGTTCATTCAGCGGCAGCAATTAACTTAAAACAAAAACCTGAAATAGCCTTAAGCCTGGATAACACTATGTACCGATTTTCGTCGGGCTACCTCAATAAAGTCATAAGTAATAAGCCAAAATGGCATTATTACTCAATTAATTCTGGAATAAGTCTATATGGGCTCATTACCAATGCAGTGTGGCGCAATTATGTCCTTATATTTCAAGTAGTCGATAAATTAGAGCAAAATCTTTACTTATGACTTTATTTCACTGATCTGACGAAACTCGGTACATTGTGCAGATAGTGTGATCCATGCTTTACCTTAAATATCATTAATTCACTTAAAAAGCTTTCGTATTTTAGTATAAATGTTTTTACATTTTTAAAAACTTTTTAAGATTATTTTGGGGAAGTTTTTCTTTTGTTCTTCATTAAATCTAAAATATAATAATTAATAAATAATTTCATTAAGCAAATATTCTATATTTATAATAAAAAAATATGTTTGTGTAATATTTAACGTTGGTTTAGCAATAAGAAACTATTGAAAAGTGATCAAAGAAGTGGAAAAAAGTTTAGCTTTATTTTCTAGCCTAAAATATAACTTTTTAGCTTATTTTAGCTTTTTTTCAAACGTGATTTAGCTTAATATTATTTTAAAATCTGGTCACACTGATTGTACTGCCAGTGCTTAATTTGCTGGTGGATTTACTACAGTGTGCACACTTCTACCGATATTCGGTAGATTCTACCGAATATGTTTGTGAATTTAACGATCTACCAATTCTACCGAACAAGGGCTGAAATCTACCGAATATTGAACGAACATTTTGATTAACAATGATGCTACTAGATCAAGTTGATCACACATACGGAAAATTAATCACATGTATGTTCTAAATCTGGAAAGCTTTCCGCGGAGAAGAGAATATGTTTAACGAATTGTTATTTAGTAATTTAAGTCGATATATGTGTAAATTGGATATTTTGCCACATAGCAGTGCGGTAATTTTCTGCCATGAAAATCATTAAAACAGAACAAAGAAATCGGTTAAAAACTGAAACTATAAGTAACCTAATATTTGCCAAAGAATTGTGCCTTGGGGATGAAATATTTATTCCTCCCAATGATTTAATAATTTTTGCACAAAAGTTTAAATTCATAAATGGATCTTACATATAATCTTTGTAGCAGCAAATATTTGTCAAATAAAAGTTATTTTAGTAGCTTTATAAAACATATGTACAAAAACTAATTTCCAGTTATTTATGTACATCATGTTATGTATGCATATCATATCTATATAAAGGGAAAGGGCAAATAACTGGGGATGACACTTTTTTTGGGAAATGCTTCATTGTTTATGGCAGTTTAATTTCCAATCACATGTGAAGTTTTAAATGCGCTTCTGGGACCTGTTTAGTTTGATACTCCTTGCACTTGTCACGAGAAATCGTTCGATCGACAACTTGTATTGCAAACAACAACAAATTTTCTAAAGTTATTGTTGTTTGCAAAACAAGTTGTCGATCGAACGATTTCTGGTGATATCGTGGGCCAGGCCGTTACTCTTTATATATAAGTACATATATTTTGTTATTTTTTATGTTTCTTTGAATTGTTATTTTTTATGTTTCTTTGAATTGTTATTTTTTATGTTTCTTTGAATAAAAAATATTTTCTACCGAATTTCATTCAAATCTACCGATTTTTTTTGTCGATTCTACCGAATTAAAAAAAAATTAAGTGTGCACACTGATTTACTACTAAAGCTTAAATTAGACGTGACATAGCCATAACGCCATAGCCATAACCAAACCAAAATTCAATTGATTTCTATGGTGAGAGTGAGAGTGAGAGAGACGCGCCATAACTCTCACCATAGAAACCAATTGAATTTTGGTTTGGTTATAGCTTGAATTAGACGTGACATAGCCATAACGCCATAGCCATAACCAAACCAAAATTCAATTGGTTTCTATGGTGAGAGTTATGGCGAGTCTCTCTCACTCTCACTCTCACCATAGAAATCAATTGAATTTTGGTTTGGTTATGGCTATGTCACGTCTAATTCAAGCTTATGGCTATGGCGTTATGGCTATGTCACGTCTAATTTAAGCTTAAATCCATTTGTTTCAAAGAGAGTAATTTATTTTCTCAGAGCACTTATTATTCTCATGTCTTCGCTATTCATCTGCATACGCATGCATGTGTGCGTGCCTTTGTATGGGTAAGTATGAATGGATGTGTGTATTTAACCCACTGGTGGGCACTGTCAATGTAGTGGTAAATTTTTTATGTGTTGAGGTTGCGAGCTACCCACCAAACACAAAGTCAAGCGTTTGAAAGATTATGGTGCATTATATATTTATACATAAATAGACATATTTTCTATATTGAAAAAAACGCTGATTAAGTAAAATTATTAATTGCAAATAAAACTTTTTCTAAATAAACAGTGAAATAAAAAAAAATTAAAAAAGATAGGACAATAATTTATCATGTTTTCCATAAAAAAAAAAAATAAATAAATAAAAGAATGGTTGCTTGGTGGAGCACAAAGGTTCAAATTCACAAAATAAAATTATGTGCTTGGATGTATCAAACTTAATAAGCTTTGATATTTGTCGGCATGGAAGATCATTTTCAGATGGGAAACATATTAAAAACATTTTTGATTTTTATTTAAAAGGTTTTCCCTTTCCTTACCATTAAACTTATTCATATTACTATGAAAAGCATCATAATGTCTTTTAATGACATATTCCTTTTTTTCCTTAAGCTTTGATAACATAAAAGGCATTGTATGTTACCAAATGCATTATTTATAACAAAATAATTTTCGCATATCATCATCAATTTCAAATGAAACACTTATGTTTGCTGGACAAATATTCTTGAAAAAAATATAAAAAAATATGTAAGCATCCGCCTGATGTGCATTCATCGCTGTCTCATCGACGACTAAATTAAAGACGGTTAGAATACGTGTGAATATTCTCTTCACAATTGTGCCAAGATAATAATAATCCAATTTTCCTGTGTACTTTCGAGAGCAACGAGACAACGTTTCTCACATTTACAACTGTTTACGCGCATAGTGTAAAGGTCCCTTGATGTTCATTAGTGTAAACGTCCCCTGATTAATTACACTGTGCTACAAAAGTTGAGAAAAAAAATATTCAGGGATTCTAATGTACCAATTCTATTTTGTTGGAGTCCATGGATGACGAAAATACCGTTGGTTTTTTTAGGTCACTTCATAAAGTGATTTTATAACGGTAAATGTAGTGAAAAACGGGGTTTCTTAGCTTTTCAGTTTTAAACAGTTGTAACTTCTTTGTTTCCCAACGGATTTCTTTTAACTTTTCGTTGGTTAAAAGGCTCGAATATTATCTTTCAATAAAGATATATTTTTTGTAAATCGACTAAGAAATGGCTAAGTTACAGTCGTTGAAGTGTACAAAAAACCAATTAAAAAAGTATTCTTTTGTTTTCCTCAGGCTATAAGTTGCTTATGAGTTACAAAAGAATACTTTTTAATGGATTTTTTGTACACTTCAACGACTGTAACTTAGCCATTTCTTAGTCGATTTACAAAAACTATATCTTTATTGAAAGATAATATTCGAGCCTTTTAACCAACGAAAAGTTAAAAGAAATCCGTTGGGAAACAAAGAAGTTACAACTGAAAATCTAAGAAACCCCGTTTTTCACTACATTTACCGTTATAAAATCAGTTTATGAAGTGACCTAAAAAAACCAACGGTATTTTCGTCATCCATGGACTCCAACAAAATAGAATTGGTACATTAGAATCCCTGAATATTTTTTGTGTATCACAGTGTTATTGTTCATTGTACCTTTCTATGTTTTGTTTTTCCTTTTTTTTTTCGTTAAGTTGTTGTGACTTTGTTTATATGATTTTCTTGTACTTACTTACTTACAAATTGTCAACCCAAATTAACACAATTGTAAATCCAGGTAGCAGTCATTCTCAACCCCCACTCGATTTCAACCCTTCAACTTCTGCCGCGGCTCATAATGTACATACTTATACCGCACATCTCAATTCCAGCTTAAATCAAACTGTCATTTTAGGCTCAGCAGTTTGCATATTGCATATAAATGACATTAGATGTGCAGCCCGAGCCCTAGTTGACCCTGGTTCACAAGGTACCTTTATTTCAAGAAGGTTACAAAGGAAGCTCGCTATTCCCACATTTTCTGTACCATTGACAAGTGTCACAGGAATGATGGACTGTTTAGCTGGTAAATCCTCTACCATGTGTAATCTTACAGTCAGTTCGCCGATTGACCCCAACTTTAAACTGAAAGTGTCTGCGTATGTCGTAGAAAAAATCACCGGTCAGTTGCCTTCATATAATATCTCTGATATTGTAACTTCATCCTTCCCCGACATTACACTGACCGACGTCATGTGTACCCGTATGGATATACTTTTTGGAGGAAATGTGTATCCCAAAATTTTAACCATCCATCCATTTGGATGTTAAAATACATTCAAATGGCAACCTGATCGCCCAGAGAACCGTGTTCGGGTGGATCGTCACAGGCGAAGTTTCTCAGCCTCACCCCTTACACTCCGTAGCATCGTTTTGCACCCATATCGAGTTAAATACTCAGCTCGCTCGTTTTTGGGAACTTCAAGAAGTTCCACAAGCGACCCACTTATCGGAAGATGATGAATATTGTGAGAAACTTTACCAGGCTACGACTTATAAAAATCCTGATGGCCGGTATGTAGTCTCCCTTCCATTTCGTCGAGAATTCTCAAATGAATTGACATTAGGGGATTCTCGGAAAAGCGCCTTTTCCCAGTTTGTGCGAAATGAGGCTCGTTTATTGAAAAACCCAGAATTAAAATCACAATATGATAATGTAGTTCGCGAGTATTTCACAATGGGACACATTAAAGCCGTCAAGCACCCCGATTCCACTGTAGATAAGTATTATTTACCTCATCATGCAGTGTTTAAACCCGATAGTGTAACCACGAAACTCCGAGTAGTATTTAATGCTTCGAACCCCTCCTCCAATGGCGTGAGCCTGAATAGTGTGTTGTACCCAGGCCCTGTCTTACAGACAGACCTTACCGTTTTGCTGCTGCGGTGGCGTTTCTTCCAGTATGTTTTTAATGCGGATATTGAGAAAATGTATCGTCAGATACTAGTTCATCCCAATCAAACCCAATATCAGCGGATTCTGTTTCGTGATAATCCTGAAGCTGAAATTAAGGACTATGAGCTTAGCACGGTCACGTGAACTGCGCGCCGTACTTAGCGATTCGTACTCTTTTGCAATTGGCTGACGATTGTAAACCCATAAGTCCTGCGGCGTCCGAAATATTGAAAACTCAAATGTATGTTGATGATGTTCTTGCTGGATCACATGAACTCGAAGAAGCTTTTAAGAGGCGTAATGAACTAACCCATGTTCTTGGTTCGGCTGGTTTTGTTTTACGAAAGTGGACAGCCAATCATTTACGACTCTTAGAAGACTTACCCCGGGAGAATCTGCTTGATGCAGACTTTTTAAAATTTTCGGATGCCAGTACTACAAAAACCCTAGGCTTGCGATGGGATGCTAATAAAGATAGCTTCTATTTCAAACTCACATCGCAGCCACGCCAGGACATTGTCACGAAACGGTCTGTCTTGTCTGAGATAGCGAAATTGTTTGACCCTGCAGGATGGTTCTCACCTAAAATTATTGTAGCTAAAATCATAATGCAACAAATTTGGAAGGACAAGACAGACTGGGATGAAAGTTTGCACCCCCTAACCCTATCTCAATGGCGCGCATTTTTAAACGATTACAGTAATGTTGAGAAAATTAATATTCCAAGATGGGTTAATTTTCTACCAGAAAATGAATTTGAACTTCATGCGTTTTGCGACGCCTCTGAAAAGACATACGGCGCTGCTCTTTATATTCGAAATATATCACCCCATGTAATTACGACGCATTTACTCGCGTCAAAAACGAAGGTAGCTCCCGTAAAAGCTGAAACATTACCCCGTTTAGAGCTATGCGGAGCGGCTTTGATGGCAAAAATGGTAGAATCATTATGTACCCAATTAAATCTAGACAGGAGTAAGGTTTATCTATGGACTGATTCTACTATTGTTTTATCCTGGCTTAAAAAACCCCTGTGCCATTGGCCCACCTTTGTTAAAAATAGAGTAGCGTTGATCGTGAATAAAGTTGGCAATGAGAATTGGTCACATGTAGATTCCAAGGACAACCCCGCCGATTTGGCAAGTCGTGGAACTCTTGCACGAGATCTAATTGATAATTCTCTTTGGTGGCATGGCCCTGCATGGTTAAGACAACCGCGAGAGTGCTGGCCACAATATACCCCTATTGAACACCAACACCTTGAAGTTCAGTCGTTTTCCGTTCAGCTTGAAACCCCGTACGACATACTGGAACGTTTTTCAGATTTACCCCGCGCAATGCGCATTATTTCGTATATGTTCAGGTGCTTAACGTATTTGAAGACCCGAAATTGCTTATATGACACTCTAGATTTAATCCAGTCTGAAGTAAAATTCACTCGAAATCGCTTGATTCTTATATGTCAGCGAAATTTTATACCCGAATATACTCCACTCTCAAAGGGTATACCGCTGTCTACAAAAAGCAGTTTACTAACGTTAAACCCCTTTATCGATTCCAATGGCTTTGTTAGAATTAATGGTCGATTGGCTAGATCACATGGCTTAACATATGATGAGCGATATCCAAAAATTTTACCATATTCTGCCCGCTTTACTCGCTTATTTGTTGAACATGGGCACAAGTGCTCTGCTCATGGCGGTCATTCATTAATGCTCCGTTTAATTAGAAGTGAATTCTGGGTCCCGAAGCTAAAAAATCTGATCCGTACAGTAATTCATAATTGTAAGGAATGCACTATTTACCGAAAAAAGTCCGGTCAGCAAATTATGGCTGCCTTACCCCCTGAACGATGCTCTATGTCGAGACCATTCACCCATACCGGCTTAGACTTCGCAGGCCCGTTCGACATAAAATCCTACATTGGTAGGGGTTGCCGAATTACAAAAGGCTATGTTTTAGTTTTTGTTTGCTTCGCTACAAAAGCTATTCATTTGGAGGCAACTGGTGATATGTCGACGGAAACATTCCTTGCAGCCTTTGCTCGTTTTTTCTCACGTCGTGGATACCCTTCTCATTTGTATTCTGACAACGGAACTGCATTTGTCGGTGCTGCTAATTTACTCGAGGTTGACCGAAAACAGTTTTTATCTGAAATTAAGCGGAAGGTACTTGTACGGAACAGTTTTCAGCCTGTTGAATGGCATTTCATTCCCCCCGGTGCTCCTCATATGGGCGGCTTATGGGAAGCCGGCGTAAAGAGCGTCAAAACTCATTTACGTAAAATTTCTGGAGTTCAGAAGTTTACCTTTGAGGAATTTACAACTATGTTGACCCGTATAGAAGCTTGCCTGAATTCAAGACCGTTAACTGCCATGACTGATGATCCCTCTGACTTAGTTCCCCTAACGCCAGGTCATTTCCTGATTGGTGCGCCTATTCTGTCACCCCCTGAACCCGATCATTCTGATCTCTCCTTGAGTGTTGCCAATAGGTGGCAAAAGCTTAAAATTCTTCACCACCATTTTGCCCAGCGGTGGAAAGAAGAGTACCTCAAAGAGCTTCATCGTCGAGTTAAATGGAAATACCCCCAGAAAGATTAATAGAAAAGACGTACGTGGGACATGACTCTAAAGTCCGTACAGCGGACGTGAGAACAGCTTCAGGCGTTTTCACCCGGCCTATTGTGAAGCTTGTTCTCCTACCCAAATCAGAAACTCACTAATTCTGCTATTTTTCGTTTTCCCTCTTTTTCTATTTCACCCTTTTCTAGTACAATGTCTTGTGCATCCCGTCGCCTTGAAGTTCACCGCAAACCCGTTGAAGGCCCTTCGACCTCTACTTCCTCTGAAGAAAAAACCCCACGAGCAAAAACCTCACGCCCTGAAAAATTACGAGACTGCCGCTTGTGCAAAAGCGATCATGCATTACGAAAATGCATGAAATTTCGCAAGATGTCGGTCAAAGAACGATGGGAAACTGTGACGAAGTTTAGATACTGCTTCAACTGTCTGGCTCACTCACACATGCGGGATAAATGTATAAGTCGCGAACGGTGTCGTGAATGTAAGGCCGAGCACCACACCCTCCTCCATCGGCTTAAATCCACGGCTTCTACATCTGTCCAGAAGGCTGTGACAAACCCCCCAAAAAAGAACAACAAAAGGAGAGCTAAAAAACGCAGTAAGGCCAAGACTGCCAAGCCATGCCATCAATGCGCACACCATCAACAACCACAACTACTACAACCTCAACCCCCTTCAACCCAACGACAACAGCACCAATTCACTGGAGCGAATCAGCCGGCAACTATTGTCATCAATGTTATGTCCGGGCAAATTATTTAAATATATCTTTAGTTTTTTTTTCATTATATTTTAATATTTTTATTGTTATATTTTTTATTATTTTTTATAATATTTTTTATACTTTTTTATATTTTTTGTCATAGTTTATTACATTTTTCCTGAATTCATATATATAAATGTAAATATCTATGATGAATTATTTTTTTGAAGAATATTTTATTTTTTTATTATTAACTCCCTATGATAGGCCCGCGTTATCCCTAGTCCTCTTTGTTGCAGTATAGCAAGGGGGGCGGGATGTTTACGCGCATAGTGTAAAGGTCCCTTGATGTTCATTAGTGTAAACGTCCCCTGATTAATTATTGTTCATTGTACCTTTCTATGTTTTGTTTTTCCTTTTTTTTTCGTTAAGTTGTTGTGACTTTGTTTATATGATTTTCTTGTACTTACTTACTTACAAATTGTCAACCCAAAGGTACGTTGAAATAAAACCCCATTTATTTAAAATTGAATATTTTATTAAAACCCCTTTTTTTATTTAAAAATATTTTCGAGAAATATTTCGAGGAAACAACAACTATAGTTTTATTTTTATACCCTTTACCAACAAAAATGGTAAAAGGGTATATATAGGTTTGTCATTCCGTTTGTAATTTCTATAATATCAATAAGCGACACATAAAATATATATATTCTAGATCCTTATGCATAGGGAAGACGAATAAGCGATGTCCGTCTGTCTGTACGTGAAATCGGTTTTCCGAAGCTCCCAGAAAAGCTAGAGACTTGGTTCTTGGACTGGTGTGTCAGAAATTTTCCAAAATAGATTGGTATTGAAATTCAGCAAAATCGAGCAGACGATTGCAGAGCTGGAAAACTTAAACTTAATTTTGTCATATAAAAGTAACTACCGAAAACAAATTTTTAGTTTTTTTAATAAATGAACATATTTTACACTTCAGTACGACTAAAATTGGTATTTTAAATTGAAAAAATACAAAAAAATTAAAAAGACGTTTCCAGGGTTGGAAAACTTTAACTTTTTGTGTTATGTAAAATTAACTATGTCTAAAACTATATTTTTCTCGAGAACCGGAAGAGCTAGAGACCTGAAATTTGGACACAGTGTGTAGACCTTTGGCCGCTATAACAACAAATACATGAGAATTGGAAATTAAAGGGTGTTCCAAAACGAGCAACGAAAAATATTTAAATCCCATGTAATATACATACAATGGTATGTATGTATTTATATACACTTGAAATTTGTAAGTTTAGTGAATTTTTATATAGACTACAAAAATTAACACTAAAATTTCCAAAAATTTAAATTAAAGGGTGTTCCATCAGTTAATGCAATTTTGACTATGCACTTTTGACAACTTGCTGTATCTTGGAAACCGTAAGAGCAAAACTCTTGAAATTTTCAAATACGGTACAACTAAAAAAACAAAAAATTATAAAATCGCCAAAACGAAAAAAATCGCCAAAAACAAAAAAAGTCGCCAAAACGAAAAAAGCACCAAATTAAAAAAAAATTTCTAAAGCTAAAATAAATCGCATAAAACGGAAGAATTGCTTAAATGAAAAAAAAATCGCCAAAATGAAAGAAAATCGCTAAAATGAAAAAAATCGCCAAAATGAAAAAAATCGCCAAAACGAAAGAAAAACCCCAAAAAACAGAAAAAAGTCGCTAAAATGAAAAAAACCCATAACAGGAAAAAGTCACCAAATTGCCAAAACGAAAAAAAAATCGCCAAAATGAAAAAAATCGCCAAAACAAAAAAAACCTAAAAAACAGACAAAAATCGCCAAAATGAAAAAAAATCGCCAAAATGAAAAAAAAACAAAAAAAAGAAAAAATCGCCTAAATAAAAATAAAAACAAAAAAAAATCGCCTAAATAAAAATAAAAACAAAAAAAATCGCCAAAATGAAAGAAAATCGCCAAAATGAAATAAAATCGCCAAAATAAAAAAAAATCGCCAAAACGAAAAAAAACCTAAAAACAGACAAAAATCACCAAAAGGAAAAAAAATCGCCAAAATGAAAAAATTGCCAAAACGAAAAAACCCCAAAAAAATCGCCCAAATTGAAAAAAAAATAAAAAAAAAGAAAAAAACGCCTATTTAGGTGATAAGCCCAAAAACAAAACAAAAATCGCCAAAATGAAAAAAAAATCGTCAAAATGGGAAAAATCTCCAAAATGAAGAAAAGCCCAAAAACAGAAAAAAATCGCCAAAATGAAAAAAACCTCCAAAAACAGAAAAAAATTGTCAAAACGAGAAAAAAGCGACAAAACTGAAAAAATCGTTTAAGCTGAAAAAAACTTCAAAAAAGCAAAAAAGCCTACCTTTCGTGCGCGATTCAAAGTCGCACTTTACTGAATTTTTTAATATTAAAGGAATTAAATGAAACTAGGTTCTTTCTTATTTCGTTTTTGCTTCGTTCACTTAACATATTTTATGTATTTTTTAAAGAACTAGATTGGTATCAATAATCAGAAAAATCCAAAATTATGACTCCAGGGTTGGAAAACTCACACTTTTTGTGTTATGTAAAATTAAATAGGTCTAAAATTTTTTTCTTTTTCTTTATAAATTGAATATATTTTATGCTTCTGAAAGAAAAGTTTGGCGTATGAAATTTGAAAAATGAAAATTATAGCTCCAAAGATGGAAACTTTAAAAAAATTATAAATTTTTTTACAAAACAAATATGTATGTATGTGTCTGTATACTATATATATGTACGTACGTTGGTAAAGGGTATATCAGATTCGGCACAGCCGAATATAGCACTCTTACTTGTTGACATCACTGATTTATAGTCTTTGTTTATAGTCTTTGATTAAACCAACCCAAGAACATTGCAGACGGACGACGCCATGCACTCTTTATACTTATCTATTGATAATTTTAAGCCAGGATTGCCAACTTTTACAAATGTAATGTAAAACCGTTCTTCTTGTATTGAGTTTGGCAATAAAGTGTGAATAAAAATTTCTAAAATTGTTTAACCTGTTTAAATATGTATGTACGTAGAAAACAAAAGAATATTGTTTTTGTTGTATTTATCCTTTCTTGAATTTTAGCGGTAATTGTGGAATTTAATGTTATGGATTTGCAAATTGTAGCCAATGTATTCTAACGGGCTTTATTTTACTACATTTTATAGTTAGGAAGTAAAGAAAACTACTCGTAACCAATTTTGCCATTGAAAATGTCAAATTACACACAAACACACAAATGCGATAAGCAAGGTATTTTTAAGCAATTTGAAGTTAAAAATCAGACAATATTATGGTTTCTAAGGTATTTATTTCAAAATTAAATTTCATTTTTATTCGGCAGTCTTAGAAGTTAATAAATCACAATGTTATAATATTTTATTTAAAAGTATTGCAATATATATTAGGTTATATATAAAATAAAAATAGCACAGACTTCAGTTAAAATTTACACGAAAATCTCTTTCATATCAATAGTTAAATTCATTGAGATGCGTTTATTTAATTTGGTAAAAGTTTAATAAAAAAGTTAAAATGATATTTTTGCTTGTTTTGTTGACTAAACAATGCATTTTTTAGCTTATTTTATATATTAAAACTTATGTGTTTTACACAAATACATACACTTGTATATATACATACATATATGTATGTAAACATATGTAAATTAAAGCTAATCAATAAATAAAAATATTTTATTACCCCTCTGAAACTAAAAATCGATATTTAAATAATAAATTAAAGAGGATTCCCAAAACAATTAAGGGATCTAGAGATAACCGTTCACGTATAGGACCATGTCTAAAATAGATAAATTTTTATATATTTTTTTGGAATGCTTACGTTTTTTTCGCAAGGCAAATAATTAAAAAAAGATACTTCATCTGATTGATTTTTCAAGCCGCGTTCAATGGTGCATTTAACTGTACTGTTCGTACCATCAGCAATGTATTATTCCATTAAAACTAGGATTTTTGAGCATCGTTATAGCCTGTGCCACTTATATTAAAATAAATTCTATAATTTCTTTAACTATTACTTGACTCATTTGAGTCATTGTTAACTTATTGCTATAAAAAGTTTTCCCAAAAAATTCCCTCAAGACCTTCCAACAGAAATAAGTTAACAATGACTCAAGTAGTTTGGCGTTTCTTAATATTTTTTTATAACGATGTGCGCTAGGGCGTGTAAAATTTCATTTTTGCAAAATTACAAAAAAGCTGTTTCCTTAATATACATACATATTTCAATATTTGGAACTTAAATGCATTGTTTTTTGTTGTAATAAAGTACCTATAACACTCTAAGGCACATACTTATATGTATATGTAAATATATATTATATACATACACACAAACATGGCTTTAAGGTATAGCTTTCAATTATTTATGTATTTAAAATAAACATTTTAAAATTTTCTATGGAAAAAAGTGGTTACAAATCCTGTTCGTTACCTGCTAACACACACGCATTATTATTATTATTAATAAAAAAGAAACCATAAAACTTTGGAAAATCCCACAGCCCATTGTAAATGCATAAAATTTAAGTACACAATTACTCTTAAAATCTAAGAGTATAATGGTAAAGAAAACATTCGACTTACAATTTATATTCAAAAAACAAAAACAAATTTTCATATTTCATTGTTGTTTTCAATACAAATTGTAAGTCGAAAGTTTTATTTTGCAGTTCGGAAATAGGCCATATATACAAAAAAGTAGGATTAATTCTTGTCTTCCCTTTTTTTTACCGAACTTAGCAAGAAAAGTGGGATAAAATTACCTGACTAAAGGTTGGCAGTCCTGTAGTTAAAAAAAAATCTGTATATGAAGTGCACAGTGGGCAGTTAAAAGCAAAAACTAAGTGCGAAATTGTACGGATAACTAAGACTTTTCGTGTTTTTAATAATACATACATACATACGCACATGTTTTTGGAAATTGGAAATTGTTGCAATCAAAGATATCCCGTAGATTTTTAAAATTAGAGAATTTGTTTTCAAACGGCAGATTTTGAACATAATATAAAATCAGAAAGTTGAAACTAATGACATTTTGGGGTTTCAAGTTCGTAATCAAAAGTAGAAATTGATAATATGCCTGACTTATATGTTCATAATTCGTATAGCCGACACATGTAAGCAAACGATTTTAAATAATACAGTGTTTAATATCAGTTGTGGCTATCTTGGTAATATACATATTGTTACGTTTTTATTCTCTGTTAAAAACGCTTTTCCGTAGATTCGAAGATTTGCAATAAATAAAAGACCCCAGTGTACTAATTAGGGTTAAGAATGATACAATCTTTATTTACTATAAATACCACTAATCTAAATCTAATTCAAGAGCTTAAATACAAACACAAAGTTACTTCAATATTCACAACTGGTTACCACTACTCCTTCCTCGCTGTTGTATAAGCACGTCTTAGACTACTGGCTGCGCTAGTGTTAACACAATTCCGCTTTTCTGTTGCTCGTCACACACAAGACTCACTCTGCCGACAATTCCAGTTGATACACCAATAACAACTCTATGGCAGACTCTCACAGTTGATACACTAATCAGGACTCGCTGGCTTCACTTACACGTCTATTAGCTTCGCTGCTCCCTTACTCTTCACTCAAGGGACTCCACAATAAACTCAAATCACGACAGACTCTAACTGTCACTATAGACTGTACTATAGTCTCTTCAATTTCCAACTCACGTATTGTAAAGCACAGACTCAAATATCAACTCACGGTTGTATCACAAATCACGGACTGCGCACAACTTAATTGTCAACTCACTTGATTAACAACAGACTTCTTATTAGCAACTGCACTTATTCGCAACTGAGCTTCTTCGCAACTGAATTATTCGCAACTAACTTTTGATCGCGACTGAACTGCTGTTGGATGCGTCAACCCCTTTTTATACTTCGCACAACAACCACTAGAATTTTCATTCAAAGTCTAGACCGAATCATCATTATCTTCAATGTTGTTTACAAAGCGCGTAATTAAGTTCATGTGGTAGCTATGTACATACGTGTGTATATGCATACATCATTAAGTGGTTGTTTACTTTTATTTCTGCCTTTAGTTGGAATTGCCAGGCATGTATGTATGTATGCATGTAGCTATGTATACCTTCTTAATAAGCAGACCCTTGTAGTTGTTGTTGGTTTTTTTTCGTTTAATCACGTATGTATGTGCTACGCATGTGTATATAATTGTTTGCTATAGTGCTTGTATGTTAATACGAGTGTACGTTTAGTTATCTATTTAAATACTTCTGGATGTTTCTTTATATTGGCCCTGTTCGAATATTCTTGCGTAATACTTATTAATCTTGTCGACGGCCATTTCCGTAACAATATGTACATATGTATCTACTTAAAAGTATTAATAGCATTCACGATATGCTTCAAAATATATATATAGGCAACGAGTTAGAATATTTGCAGTATGAAAGTGTGTAGAATTCCGTCAGCTATTATTGTTATAAATTAAAAATATTTATTAATCATATGAGTGAAGGTGGATTAATAAGCAAACCGTAAAATTCGTTAAAATTAAAGGTCTTATATATTTTTATATATTATATTTTTTTATATTTTCATTAGCATTCACAAATTTAGACAATAATTAAAAAAATTTAATTTTTCGCTTTCAAAATTTATGGAGAAAAATTATAATTTGTTCCACTGTGATGTTTTCCCAGTTTTTTTGCTTGTTTTTTTTCAGCCAATAGCAATGCATTATGCGTCAACAAGTACCGTAGTCCTTTAATAGATGCATACATACATACTTATCTGTATCATACCTGATCGATGCTAGCCAGTGCTGTCAGATTGATTTTTATCCACAGCGCTGACACATTTGTCGTTTATCGTCAATATTATACAACATTAACGGCCTGGCCCACGATGTCACCAGAAATCGTTCGATCGACAGCTTGTATTGCTTTGTATTGTATTGTATTGTTATTGTTGTTTGCAATACAAGTTGTCTATCGAACGATTTCTGGTGACATCGTGGGCCAGGCCATAAATATTAGCTACACAACATTTTTTATTTAAAATATATATTTTTAGGTTTTTAGAAAAATGTGGTTCATTTTAGGAAATATTCGTTAATTTTAGGGTACGAAATGCTTCGTAGATATGTAGTAGTTGTGATATTTCTTTATTTTACGAAATATTTGTTGTCTGCAAACAAAATTTTGTATTTCAAATTTTTTTTCGTAAATTTAAGAAACACAATGTTAATAATACAAAATAAATTAGTGAATCATGAAAAGCAAGTTTGTGTTATATGCGAAATTTTGTATAAAATAAAAAAATACGTGGAATATAAAAATCTTCAAAAAATTTATATATCCTTGGAAAATAGTAAATTAATCTTTAATTCCTAGAATTGAAGGTTGTAATAATTATGAAAAGAAAAAGATAAATTAAGGGAAGTTTTTACAGCCTCTGCATTCTTCATACGTCACATACATACACATACATACATGAATATTTTGCAATGAAACTCACGAATCAAACTGGGACACAATTGGGACGAAGACGAAGTTTTCATTGCGAACTTTTGTCATGGAAAATAAAATATATTTGTTCATATTAAAATTAACACAACGCCTCCATAAAACGAAATTTGTAGAGCGTGACGAGCTCTGCGATAGATTTATTTCTATTTTGTACACCGACGAACTATGAAATACAAATTTTCTCTCTCTCTGCCTTTGCAAATGCTTCAAACAACTTTATAAATTATAACAGCTGAATTCGTTGAGTAAATTCGTCGTTGTTGTGTTTCACACGACGAATTTACGCAGCAAACTCTGCGCGGACGAAATTCGTCGTTCGTACCAGTTGTGTTCCTAGCATGAACTAAAACCAAATTTTTTATTACAATAATTTTTTATACAATGACAGGAAAATAAATGGGGCATATAATATAAAGTAAAACAAAACAACAGTTTTTATTATATGTTTAAATTGTTTTTTGTAAAATTCACGAAACTTGTGTAGGTTTAAGAATAATTTTGTACTGTAAACAAAATGATAACAAAACAAAATTTATTTATTTCACGAAATTTCCAATTTTGTAAGAATGTTTTATTTCTTCCTAAATTCAATGAAATAAACGAAAAATGTGGTACTATATACGAAAATAATTGTAGGAAATCGTTTTTGTAACTTAACGACATTCGTAAAATTATGAAACATACAAAGTCGCGGGATCTACGAATAAATACAACCCTGATATGATGGAGCTTATAAAATATTTCAAAAGACAATAACAATTCTTCACACAAGCGTTGTACTTTTTTCGTAGATCGCACGACTTTGTATGATAGTGAGAAATGGCCTTTATCCTGCAAAGCTACAAATATTTTAGTAAAATTTAAAAATTTTTAGTTTATTGTACAAAAATTAAATTACGAAAAAGTGTTTCGTATTTTTAAGCATGGAATATTTTGGAGTGTATTTCATTTATAAAACAGACATACATACAAACATACTGGAGTATAAAATATACTAAAAATTAATTACATCAATATGAATCTTATTTTCAGTTATTTATATCCTTATCATGATGCATAAGGCTATTGATGCATCATTATCCAAAATGCTAGTTCCAAATTAATAAAAGGAAGTTTTCCCCACTATGTTTTATAAAAACCACACTTTAGATATAGAAAACAAATCTCTTTTCATTAATTATTTTATGTTGTAGAAAACCTTCCTTGTGTAAAATTTGCCATGTTTTTAACATTAATCTACATTGTTTAAATTGCATATATGTGTTTAGCTAAAATAATCGCAAATGAGTTGAAATATATAAATGAACAAAAGGCTCGTCAAAATTTTTATTTTAAAACAAAGCTTTTGGCGATTTTAGAGACAAATCGTTACATCCGACAGCACTGGCGGTGGTCATACTCTCAATTTTCTATAATTGGGACAATGCTATCAACTTTTAAATTTCGAAAAGCACTGCAACTATGAAAAGCACTTAACTTATATAAACAGACGTACTCAATGTAATTGGGCCCTATTTCGAGTGTCGTATTACAACTTCGGCTACGACGATTTTGTAGTAGACTAAGGAACATTGCAAGATTTTTTCTTCAATCTATTACGAAATCTTCGTAGTCGAAATACGATACTCGTTATCAGGCCCAATATTTTTAAGTTTTATGAAACCCACTCATATATTAAAAAAATCAAATATTAAGGAACATGTATATAGCAAAGATAAAAAAAATCGAACATAACAAGGTTTCATTTCATAAAAATATCACAGTCCCTATTTGAAAAAAGAACTTATTTAACAAAAAAACTGATATACAAATTATTATAGAAAAATGTCTATTACAATAAGTAAAAAATAAGTTTAAAGTACTAAAGAGATGTAGATATCATCGTTTCTCCGACAAAATCAGGTTTGTTTTCAGGAGAGCAAAAAAACTGTGCTATTTTGAAACCTGTAAATGTTTTTATATAAGTATTTCGTAAAATTAATCTTAAATAATTGTAGATTTGAGAGGTATAGCGGAAGTGCCTCAAAAACTACACATAACTCATTTTATTGTTCAGCTTCAAGAGCATTTCTAATAAAATAGTTTTTTATTTTAACACATAACAGTTTATG
This sequence comes from Tachina lurida, assembly GCA_944452675.1. Classification (NCBI taxonomy): domain Eukaryota; kingdom Metazoa; phylum Arthropoda; class Insecta; order Diptera; family Tachinidae; genus Tachina; species Tachina lurida. Next base: position 46,492,193 of record OX101753.1, read on the forward strand.
TTGAATATTTTTTCATAAATATGTAGTATACTTTTGCTAACTTCTGAACCGACTAATATATCATTAAATGATTTGGTGGGTGAATGTATGACACATCAAGTTTTATAATAATGAAATAAACACTTTTTCTGTCAAAGATTTAGAGCCGGACATTTTAAATGCGTACTTTTGTTTCAAATGTGACTTGTTTTATTAACAACTGACTTTAACATTCAAATATTTTATTCAAATTAATTTCGAATGTCACCATTTCGAGTAATTTGTAAAGCACCAAATAAACATTTACTCGTTTTTGAAAATTTCTCGTTTTGAAAACGATTCGGTTTACAGAACATACCCGATCACCTGAGCATAACATAGTTTTTTAAGCTTTAAAGTTATATACATTACATTGCTATTTATATAAAAATCGTTATTATTTGTTATTTCATTGATTTCACAACAAAAATTTTATCGTTTCAGACCTTTGTTATATGAAAGCGTTAAACGCGTGCAAAAAAATTGTGGTAAACCTTAAAAAATTTATAGAGCTTAAAACCCGTTCTATTTCTACATGTTAATATGAATGTGACAGAACTTGTATGTCAATTTTTACTAAATAGGTTTATATCAACTGAATCCATAAAGACTCAATTCTCTCTCAATTGCATTAATTGAATCATATTCCATATATTGTCTATAACAGACCAAATTTCGCTATTCGACTCTATTTGGAATGCTGATGACATTATAATTATCTCTTGTTAGACAAAACACTTTTTACATTAAATAAATTAAATATTAAAGTCAGAGTTTGATATAGCGCGTATTCCTTGAATCAATTTTCTAACAATACAAAAAACATCTTGAAATGCACAATTTAAATTTTTAAATGACAAGCATGCTCAAAACAAATTTGATTTAAAATTTTTAGTTTAGAGCTCTTAAGAAAAAAAAAATTAAAAAGTAATTTAAAAAGCACTGAGCACTAGAAGTATCTTCATATTTTTTTGCGTTTAAAATTTTAAAAGCTGACAACATTGCAAAGCGAGTATAATGAGTGATGCTCACAGCCTATCCATATAGCCGCGAAGCACATATACTAACAAAGAATAAGATAGTGTATGTGTGGACACAACAGCTCTTGATACATTTTACACTCAAAATATGCTGTTAGTAAATTCAAATTAAACATCATTTCAAACAATATTATTTTGATTTAAAAACCGCTCTTTAACACGACCTATTATACACGACATGTAGAAAGACACTTATGACGCCAGGAGAATTTCCAACACATTGGTTGCATCACGGATGGAAATCATGGTACAATTGTACTTTTTATGGTAAATTTTTGACCTCGTTGGTACCGTGGTACTACCGCCAGTTACTTGGTACAATTTAAAAATGGCATATAGGGGTTACCGTTCACCCGACTAAAGTCGCAATTTGACCCGTTTTTAGCGGTCTGCTACTTTTTGTGAGACTTTTTTTGTCACCGACCTTTCCGATTTTTTCTAATTTAGTTTCGACTTTTTACCCTGTTTTGTGAAACTTCTCAAAAAACAGTTAATTTGCAGTAAATTAAAAGTTTTTTGATTATTTTTATAAAAAAAAATTGTCAAAATAACGTCGGCAAAATTTGAAAGCAATTCATTCATTCATTTGGAAGCACTTTTACCACTTTTTTGCAACATGCATGTCATGTTTAAAATGTATTCAAGAAATGTTTCATAAATTTTCAGTAGAAGTTGCATATAATAGTTTTAGCTAAAATATTCAGGGTACATGAAAACATGTACATTCCCAGCAAAAAATTTCAAAAAAGGTAATCGGGTTTGGAATAAAGCATTTTTGGTGGAAGCTGTCCCTTACTGGATTACCAACTTAATGATTTTAACAAGGCGTGAGACTAAAATAATCGATTCTTGAGAAGTACTTACTTTTTTAATTTGGCAACTTGTTCACGTAATTCATTTAATCTAAAAAAATTATTCTCATCATTTAGCAACTTGTATACAATTTTTTAAATTTTAGGTAATGTGATTTGTCAGCGAGTAATAAAATTTGGTAATCAGGAAAGTAAGTCATTATATGGTAATGTGTAATGTTTTGCTGGGTATATATATAAGCATGTATACTGCAACTGCATGTGTTGTGAAATATGATAAAAATGGATTCTGCAATAAGCTTTTTGTTTTGTTTCAATTGTTTTTTATTTTGTTATGCTTTTTATCTACATATAAATAGGCAAGTGAAAAAAGTTAAGAATCATTTTAACTGACTTAAACTCAACGTATTCGCTTTTTTTGTTAGATAAATTGTCAATAGGAGCAGTGCAGAATGTATTTTTTCTTCTACATTTTTGTGTCTAAGATAGTTAAAAACAGTTAAGAATATTAGCCAATCATACCCCCCTGTTCTGAAAATCACGGTGATTTAAAATCACGTGATTTCAAAACTAAACTATTAATAGCTGACTTGGTAATGGGATTTTATTGCGTTTTAAGTATTTTTCATTTATAATAGCGTATTTTCTTCCAACTTCCAAAGCTATAAAGCGTAAAATATACAAAAGAAATGATTTAGCTTTTATTAATTTTTACAAATCACCGTGATTTGGCATGTCGTGATTTGCAGAACAGGCCCGATAAAGCCATGATCTCTCTTTCTCTCTTAATTTGCTAAAAAAAAATTACAACAATTTGGCTTGGCAACTCCGCAAACACTCAGAAGGAAAAACGTATTTTATTTGTTCATTCTATTCTTATTTCCATCTTTCTATGTACTTAAACGATTATTGCTGAAACTAATAAAATTTGGATATTTAAATAACGAGTGGTACTGTATTATTTTTCTTTAGATACTTAAAAATAATATATTTTTTTAATTATTAATAACTTTGATTAAAGTTAAATTCACCTACAGCACAAAGTAAGTTTTTTATTTTTGGTTTATTTTGTGTGCGTTTTGTTTTTGTTCATTGTTTTCATTATTTTTCTGTGCTTTAAATTAATGAACATACTGGAATGTTGGAATATGATGGAATGTTGGAATATAATGGAATGTTTATATTATTAGGCTAGCATATTCGTACATACATATGGGGTCTTTCTCAAAGAATAGGGAATAGAAACTTTTTTGTAACAAACGTTTTAATGGGGAGTCTAAAACTTTAGAGAAAAAGCGTTCAATGAAAAAATCAACGAATATTTTTGTTTTGGGCAATAATAATGAATATGAAGTGAAAACACTAGGAGCAAATATCTAATTACATTTAGTTCAAAAAGTGAACAACTTTTTATTTTAGTTTTCTTAAAATCTATTCTTATTTATGCCGATAAATGAAATTTTAAATTCGTATTTAGTAGTTAAGAAAGTGGTTTAAGAGAGTGGTTTACCCTGGAGTCTATACATATGTATATTTGAATATAGTTTTTAAATTGTGTTTTAAATTCATCAAACTTTAAATATTTTCATTCTTTTCTCCACCTCTGTGCGTTAATGGTTGATTTTCAACCACTGGGCGAATACTAGTTAATAAAAAAACGTTAAAAAAAGAGGTGCAACTTTTATTTTCTCAAACGACTTTTTTGTGCGACTTTATTTTCACAAAACGACCTTTTGTGCGACTTTTCTAAAATTCCGAGCGGTAACCCTGACTATATGGTAACATTAATTTTGCCTATGTTGTCTTTAATTTTTTTGTGTGTGTTTTGTTTTAAATGGTCAGCTTCTCTGTTTTTGTTGCAATGCTGTTGTCAAGGCAATTTCATGCACCAGGTGGTGTCAAGTCTGCTGAATATACTGAATTTTTATACTCATTTTTGTTAAGTTTCTGTTGTTTATTGTTTACTTCTGAATTTTTATAAATTTTTTTACGTTTCTGTTCTTATTAATATACTATATATTAAAAAAATGGTACCGTCATGGTCCAAAAAGTACATTTTATTTTCACAGTTGGTACAAAATCCGAGAAGTCATTTTCCTTCCCTGGGTTGCATTATCGGCCTAAAATTTTAATAGTATTTTTGTGTCAAAATCCAAATGTAGGCAGCACTTGTGTGTAAATACATGTGAAGATCTGCTCAAACAAAAAAGTCATTAAATAATAATAGATTCTCAGCTATGTTTATTATTTTGACATAACTACGTGGTATGTAGCATATGCAGCTTCATAGTGACGTCAATACTACGCCCAAGCTACATGCGCACGTGTTTTTTTATTTGCCGATTACAACAGGCTTTTTTTCATGCGAACCGAATGATTTTCAATTTATTTTAATTTCAAATTTCAGTAAAAAAGATTTTTTTTCTTTTATTTTCAATAGCTAAAAACAACCTGCACATAATTAAAAGCATTGATTTTAAATCGTCTGTTTCAAAATATTTTTCTTCTAATTTGGGACACAAGTATTAATTTGTGTATTCAAAATTTCAACTTAAGCAGGTGTGGCATGTCTACCACTGTTTTTCTAAATAATTTATTACATTGAGTGCACAGAAAATCATCAATATATTGTCGTTTGCTTATTAAACAATAAACAAAAAAGATTTTACATACAAATACCTTGGTAAAAATTTACCTACCTGTAAGATTTACTTTAATTTTAGTTAACAGAAACTTCTTGTATATTCAGTTATTTTAAAACTTTTTTGAGTGTAACCTACATGCATTAAATGTACATTAATAATAATGTCTTTAACATTACAAAACGTAGTGTTGATTATCATCATTTTGATTAGGTTAAATAACGATTCTCGTTGGGCACAAGTTAACTAAGATTGTAAGTACTTATAATTTTAATGTACTCGGTATTAGGGATGGGCAAATGAAGAAAATGTATCGATATATATCGTATCGATATTTTTGAACAGTATCGATATATATTTTTTGAAAACATCGATATTTCGATATATCGATATTTTTTCCTGCATTAATTTCGAATGCACAATTACTTACTTTAAGAAATTTAATACAAAAGAACTATTTATGTTAAGTAATACGTAACCTATTGTAGCTCCTTAAGACTTCATTAGTCTTTACTTTCTGTTGCTGCTCTGTGCTGTGCCGTTCTGTTTCTAAATTTTAACAGTTACTTTTTCTGTAATAAATAATCAGCTGTTTCGGACCAGAATGGTCACAGTTTTCCACTAAAGTGATGAGTTTTGCATCATCCATTGTTATTAGAGTTTTTCTTTTCCCGGACTTTTTCATTTCCCGGGAAAGTGGGAACAACTTTTCGGTTTTTAACGTTTATAAACACATGTCAAAAAAATAATAAAATTTCAGTTCCCGGGCGTAATTGTTGTAAAGTTTTAGCTATAGTTCTACCATCGAATTCATAAAGCGAATAACGACATGCATCGAGGAATGTGTACGCAACATAACAGAATTAAGGAGAGAAAAACTAATGGCTTATACATATGTATATGATTTTTATAAACCAAAAAGAGTCAGCTTATTCGTAGCAGAACGGAAAGTAAAAACAAATTCTGCCTTTAGGCTTATACCCACACAATCCAAAAAGTCACCTGCCTTAGTTGGGTCATAGTTAGAAAACGGCTATAGCTCTTAAAAGTTCGAAACCCGACACTCGTAAATAAGAATCGATGTATCGATATATAGGTTTTTGAAATATCGGCGATATATATCGATATTTATTTTCTCAAATATCGATATATCGATATTTTTTGCCCATCCCTACTCGGTATACGTACATTATTAGCGCTTGTGCGTGTGAGGTTGTACCTTACAGAACATTAAAGTACATTAAATAATGTTTATTTTCGAACACTAGTTGCTATACAAAACGCCCAAGTAATTTTTTTTAATTTTTTATTTTTGTTATATATAATCGCAATATAAATTCAAAGTTTAAGTCAAACGTTACGTTTGAATTCCTTTTTTTTGTGTCATTTCATTGGCACATATCAAGGCAGTTTCATTCCCAGGTAATATCCGGATTACAACAACAATGAAAAAAAACATGGGTTGTAGATCATCCAAAACTTCAAAAATATAATTGTTTAACATAATAATAATACAAATTATTCACATAAATTTGAAAATATTTCTCCACGGCAGCTACCACTAACAAAATTTGCAACGTTTAGCACTTTTCACATTTTTCTTAATAGTTTTTTTTTTGTATTTTTAGATTCGTTTTCAAATAATTTTTTTTATAAAATATTATTCGTATTGAAATTTTTTACATTTTCTCTTAAATTCTTTTTCATAAAGAAAATTTTTTTTGAAGTTTCGGATGAACTTTGATTTGAAGAAGAATGGCTCGGCTGCATTTCCGCTGCTATCTTGTGAATGTGCGTTGGCACAGACCCCGTTTATGTCTCTATGACTCAAGATTTTTTTTTTAATGCATTTCAATAAATTTAAAAAATTCAAATAAATTGATTGATGTAAAAGGCGGCTTACTACCGTGCCACCTGCCGACTTCCTTTTTTTTAATTACGCGGCGACTAAAATTAACGGCGGCGATAACTAGGAAATGACCAGGGCGGTGTAGTTATCGATAACGACTTATCGACCTGTGGCAAAAATAAGACAAAACAATACCAACAAAAAGGAAATTAATTCTTCTTACCTTTTTTCCTTGGTAAATTGTAGACATCTATCTAACGGCCCAAGCATGCGATAATTCTGGAAGCCCTAAAAGGAAAAGAAAAGTTTTTTTTTTTTAATTTACGCCAATTAAATAAGCATGCATAAGAAATTAATTTGTATGCATTCCTAATGTAAATGATTGCTGATCAATGCTAACTATAAAAAAAAAGGCCACACACAATGTTCATACGCATATTTTATTCACTTTTTACTTACCTTTTTCTTTTACACTCCAAACACACCAAATGATTTTATTACACACGTTTTATTTTTAATTAATTAATGCCCGCTGATGGCACTACGGTTATCTCACACAAAATTATGACATTTAACCCAAGCCTCTTTGACAGCCAAGCTTTCGTTAAGCTTTAAAATTCCCCCAAGGTGTATGACCGAAACTGCAAGTGCTGGCGTACTGTCAAAACCTATATGGGAATTAAAGAACTATCCACAAATCCCATGGAATCTGACAGTACTAAAGCATTAGCGAAAGCACAGCGTAAACACCAGTCGTGAAAACACAGAGTTGCAGTATATAGTCAATGGCCGTAGCTACACCACGTGTGGTGAATATGAAAAATGGAGATGCCAGCACGTTTTTTTTAGAATTTACGTACCATTACACAAAATGCCCCAAAATTACTTCATATATTTCTTTTTGATTTTTTTTCGCCCTCCCATTTCAGATCCATGATGAACCATGAAATGGTTGGGTTTTGTCACGTGCACCCTGTTGCCGATAAGGCAGTTGCTTAAGTGGCAACTTTGAATAAACAGCTGTTATAAAAATAGGGGGAAGATAAATAGAAAAAAATAACACTGAAAAGAAAGAGAAAGAAAAGATGAGGAAAAATAAGTTTTTCTGTAAAAAATTGCTGGAAGAAAACGGAGTTGTCTGACGTGGATTTGGAAAATAACCGATTGTTAACGGAGGACATAGGACTGGTGGCTGAGGTATAAAAAGGCAAGCGTGTGGAATGTACGAGATTCAGTTTTCAAAATTAAAGTTCGAAGAAAGAGGGATTTGGAGTGAAGAGATGCAGCTGGTGGAAAAATGAAAATTTGCAAGTTGAACTAAAATGTGTGAAATTAAAAGAATAAAATAAAATACTAGAAATATATAAATACATTTATAATCATTTAAAGAAAACAGATATATTTGGTGCAAGTGCTTAAAGAAATATGAAAAATAAGTTAAATATTTCAAAAAGCAAAATTTCACAAATAAGATTTAAAAAAAAGAAGGAAGAATAAAAAAAGGGGTCAAAATCCTGGCGATAGTGAAAATAAATGAAAGATAAAACTTAAAACTAATGAAAAAGGAGAAAAATTAGAAGTTAAAATCTTAAAGGTAATAAAAAGGCTAAAACTTAAAACTTGTTACTATAGAAAACTAAAAATGAAAAGTCAAAAACTAAAATCAGAAACTAACATCAAAACTTAAAAACCAAAAGTAAAAATCAAAAACTAAAATTTAAAATCAGAAATAAAAATTTAAACCTCAAAGACTATAAGTGAAACTAAAAAAAAAAAAACCAAAAGTAAAAACCGAAAACTAAAAATTAAAACTCAAAAACTAAAAGTAAAAATGAAAAACCAAAAGTAAAACTCAAAATCTAAAATCAAAAATCCAGAAACTAAAAAATCAAAACGCGAAAACTAAGACAAAAAGAAATTCCACCTGCAACACGCTGCATCCAACGAGGGAGCTGGTGTACGTTTCCGGACGCCGTGGACGAGGCGCCAGGTAGCTGTGCAATGAATAATCAACTTTTTTTGGTATTATTAGGTCTCATAATTTATATATTTATAATTTTTTTTATATGATTTAAAGGATGTTTTTTTTATATTAAAGTTTTTGTGCATTAAGTATAAATATATATATATATATTCGTTTTTTTTAATGTAGGGAAACAATTAAAATTCTTTTATCTTTAATCTCCACCGGAGATTAGGTTGAGCTCACCCTAGGTTGGTAGGTAGAAGTTTTTGTTGAAAGGGTACTTGCCCTTAGGTCCGGAAGAAATTGTTTTCCTTCAATTCAGAAAAATCTAAATTGTAAAAAAAAAAGATTATGTAAAATAGTTTTTTTAATTTTTTTATTATTCATATTTTCATATTAAATCTTTTTGTTAAACTTGTTATAATAACATATATATAACTATATAATTTAGAATAAAAACAAAAGAGCAATATGCTTTATAACGTCTTTAAAAGAAAAAGTATATGGATTTAAATCGCTCTAATAGTATGAGCAGATAAGAAAACGGAATGGGTGGTAAGTAAAGGAAAGGGGAGGGCTGTGAACAGAAATTAGGGACACGCCAAGTACTTCTGGGCATGTCACGGAGAGGTCTGAAGATCTCTAAGGGGAAGGGAATTTCCTGGTGTTCCATATACCAGAGGGTTTGATGACAAGCAAGCGGATGGATTCGTATATTTGCTTCGGGCCTCATAATTTTCTTTAATTTCATTTTCGTGCCGAACAGCTGACACCAAAAGGCTGGTATTTTTTTTTATTTTTATTTTGTTTATTGTTGATTGAAGCTACTGAACAGGTTGACTGACAAGGATCCTCCCAAAACGGCGAGCCCTAGCCGGTGCTTACGCCAGAATACCAGCGTGGTCAGTAGCCTGGCAACCATGCAACAATTCAAGACGAATTGCTACACGATTACAACAGCTGTAACGAAGACAACAACAATAAGGTAAAATAACAATACGATTCTAAACAAGTAAGAGTGCTATATTCGGCTGTGCCGAATCTTATATACCCTTTACCAACGTACGTTCATATATATAGTATACAGACACATACATACATATTTGTTTTGTGATAAAATTTATAATTTTTTTCTCTAAAGCAATTAATAGTAAGTGACTTTTCAGTATTTTTCGATTAAAAAATTTGATTAAATTATTTTATTTTCGATATTAGCAATAGTTGAATATTTTACTCTACACTCTGTGGTTAAGATATATTTTACATTCATTCTTATTTCAGTCAACATCGACGTCACGTCAATACAATACCAAAAAATGTAGCTTATTTACTCGCTCTCGAGATGTTGAAAAACCGTGCTGCTATTTAATAACTCTAAAATATTCTTAGTATTGCACCTCCATACCAAGTAAACTAACTTGTTTTATATTTTCCCGTATTTAATAATCATTGATGTTGCAAAACTGCTTAGTGTCTTGATTTAAAGTTCCCATTGCAAATGGTATACATCGTGGTATTATGTAAACGTTTTATTCCTACAGGATTTTTTTGAAATTTGTTCAGCAGAAAGGAAAGGAAACGGAACATGTCCTTTAATTTATCTTTAGCGATAAATTTTAGTTTTATCTCCAGTTACTAAAAATTAATAGTTATTATGCTGAGAGCACAATAAGTACAAACCTTCGTTTATACTTCAATTAGATTAGATATCCATCAAAAAATTAACCATGTATAAAAAATCTTGAGTAATGATTTTCCTAAAACATGAAATCTGTTTAACTGAAAAAAAAATATTTTTGGTTATTTTTCTTACCGAAACTTTTTTTAAGCACCAACCCTGTAACCATATTTCTGAGTTTCTTAATACTAATTTATTTCTTTATAAAATATAGAATTACCAAAGAAATAATTAGTTTTATATACCAGAAAAAATTTAAGTTTTCCAGCTCTGGAGCTGTCTTTTATTTTTCTAATTTCTATGCCAAACTATTTCATTCTAAGTCATAAAGTGTATAAAACTTGTAAACAAAAAGAAAAAACTAACTTGACCTAGTTACTTTTATAGAAAAAACAATTAATTTACCAAACCAGGAATCAACCTCTTAGATTTTTCTGATTTAAAAAATTAATAAAGTGTGTTAAGTCAACAAAGAAATAAAAAAAAATTAATTTTATACTTTAATATTTAAAAAAAATCAAAGTTTCCATTTTTGGAGCTGTAATTTTAATTTTTCAAATTTTATACGCCAAACTTTTCTTTCAGAAGCATAAAATATAATCAATTTATAAAGGAAAAGAAAAAACTTTTTAGAACTATTTAATTTTACATAACACAAAAAGTGTAAGTTTTCCAACCCTGGAATCATAATTTAGGATTTTTCTAATTCCTTATACTAATCTAGTTCTTTAAAAAATACTTAAAATATATTAAGTGAACAAAGCAAAAAGGAAAAAAGAAAAAACTTTGTTTTATTTAGTTACTCTATTATCAAAAAAAGTTAAAATTTTCCATCTCTGGAGCCTTGGTTTTCATTTTTATAATTTTATAGGCCAATTTTTTCTTTCAGAAGCATAAAATATATTGAATTTATAAAGGAAAAATGAATTATTTAGACGTATTTAATTTTACATAACACAAACAGTGTAAGTTTTCCAACCCTGGAGTCATAATTTTGGATTTTTCTGATTACTGATACCAATCTAGTTCTTTAAAAAATACATAAAATATGTTAAGTGAACGAAGCAAAAACGAAATAAGAAAAAACTTAGTTTCATTTAATTCCTTTAATATTAAAAAAATAAGTAAAGTGAGACTTCGACTCGCGCACGAAGGGTTCCGCACATTCGGTTCTGAGCATTTTTTAATGTGGCTTTTTTGCTTTTTTGAAGTTTTTTTCAGTTTAAAAGATATTTTCAGTTGTGTCGCTTTTTTCATTTTGGCGATTTTTTCCGTTTTTGGGGGTTTATTTTCATTTTGGAGATTTTTTCATTTTGGCGATTTTTTGGATTTTTGCAATTTTTTTATTTTTTCGGGTTTTTTTCATTTTGGCGACTTTTTTCGGATATTTGCAATTATTTTTTTTCTGGGGTTTTTTTCATTTTGGCAATTTTTTTTTTTCATCTTGGCGTTTTTTCATTTTGGCGATTTTTTTTTCTTTTTTTGGGGTTTTTTTCCATTTCGGAAATTTTTTTCACTTTGGCGATATTTTTTCATTATGGCAGTTTTTTCCTATTTTGGGGTTTTTTTCATTTTTACGATTTTTTCTGTTTTTTGGGGCATTTTTTCATTTTGGAGATATATTTCATTTTGAAGATTTTTTTTCATTTTGGCGATTTTTCCTGTTTTTGGGGTTTTTTTTTGCATTTTGGCGATTTTTTCTGTTTTTTGGGTTTTTTTTCGTTTAGGCGATTTTTTTTTTCATTTTGGCGTTTTTTTTTTCATTTTGGCGGTTTTTTTCATTTTAGCAATTTTTCCGGTTATTCGCGATTTATTTTAGTCTTAGACATTATATTTGTAATTTGGTGCTTTTTTTCATTTTGGCGATTTTTTTTTTGTTTTTGGCAATTTTTTTCGGTTTGGCGATTTTATAATTTTTTGATTTTTTAGTTTTACCGTTTTTGAAAATTTTTGCTCTTACGGTTTCCAAGATACAGCAAGTTGTCAAAATTGCATTAACTGATGGAACACCCTTTAATTTAAATTTTTTGAAATTTTAGTGTTAATTTTTGTAGTCTGTATAAAAATACACTAACCTTACAAATTTCAAGTGTATATACATACGTACATACAATTGTATTTATATTATTTGGGATTTTAACATTTTTCGATGCTCGTTTTGGAACACCCTTTAATTTCCAATTCTCATGTATTTGTTGTTGTAGCGGCCAAAGGTCTACATACTGTGTCCAAATTTCAGGTCTCTAACTCTTACGGTTCTCGAGAAAATACCCTGCATAGTTTTAGACATAGTTAATTTTCCATAACACAAAAAGTTAAAGTTTTCCAACCCTGGAAACGTCTTTTTATTTTTTTTATATTTTTTTAATTTAAAATTCCAATTTTAGTCGTACTGAAGTGTAAAATAAATTTATTTATTAAAAAAAAAATAAAAATTTGTTTTCGGTAGTTACTTTTATATGGCAAAATGAAGTTTAAGCTTTCCAACTCTGCAATCGTCTGCTCGATTTTGCTGAATTTCAATACCAATCTAAGTTGGACCATTTCTGATACACCAGTCCAAGAACGAAGTCTCTAGCATTTCTGGGAGCTTCGGAAAACCGATTTCACGTACACCAGACGGACGGACGGACGGACGGACAGACGGACATCGCTTATTCGTCTTCGCTATTCATAAGGACCCAGAATATATATATTTTTTTGGTCGCAAATTAAAATTATGGAAATTACACACGGAATGACAAACCTATATATACCCTTTTCCATTTTTGGCAAAGGGTATAAAAATTAATGTTATAATTAAGTTTTAATTTTGACTTAATAATTATTTTATACGCTCGAAATATCTTTTACCAAGTTTCTATCTAATTTCATTTCTATATTTTCTTCTTCTTGTAACTATCCCTTAAATTTTTTTTTAATATAAATATATATTTCAAAATTGAACAAAAATCGATTCGTTTACTTTTTGGTTTTACTGTACCTCTAAATCTCTCGTAATTGCTCTCTTTGGGCATCTCTGATCTAATAGCCAGCGGCGAAAATGTCGATTACAGAAGTGATGATTCGATGCACACATGTAAGATAGTAATGCACACCACCTCATATACGTACCCAGTATACATTTTCAAATGCATTGCCGAATTTGTGGAGTGAATGCCTTTTACTTGCACACAAAGTAAGCGAGATACGGAAGTGTTCAACCAATCAACATAAAAGCTCAGTATTGCCTAATAGGCTTTTTACACTGACGCACATCTAACATCTACCATCAATTTGAGAAAATGTTAACATCTGCCCATAAGAAATACCTAGTACTAAAAACCAACATCTTTCTACATCTTTAAAAGATGTTCCTATCTCATTTTGTTTCATCTAACATCTTTCGTTAATTTTAGTGCCATCACTAGCAAAACAGCATTGTTGTGTCAAAAACAGCGTTGCCACTTTCTGAGTAAACGCAGTGCAAAATATGTGATAATGAAGTTCTTTGCACTATTTTTGCACCGTAAATTTTTTGTGTAATTTTGTACTATTTGACTTAAATGACATTTACATTTATATTTTTAAAGCGATAACAGTATAAGTCGACTTAAGACAAAATCGAGTTATATGTGCTACAAAATTCTACAGATGAAACTTCATGGCTGCGGGAAATCCCCATGTCTCTAACAATATTTATTATAAAGATATAAACAAAACAATATTACTGTAAGTCTTAATAAAATTCTAATAATATTTTTAATAAGGCCCAAATTATATTAACCATGTTTAGAAGATTTGCTAAGAATTCTTGGATCCTACTATAAACGTAATGCAAACTCCCAGAATTATTACGATATTTCCAACTAGAGAGCCATTAAATACTATTACCTATTATATAAAGAAGTATTAATATTATATTGAATATTGGCAGTTTTTGAAATAAATACAGCTTAAAATACTGTTCCGATACACACAAATGTAATGTATAAAGATTTTAGTAGCTTTTATATTGAAATAATTAGACAAATTAAAAATAATAATATTTCATGATGACCTTTATAATTTTATTGATGTAGTAGAACCAAAATTTGCACAATCATTGAAATGAAACCCGATTTTCATTTGTTAGCTAAATTATCAAAAATTATAGCCTAAAGACCTTAATCTATTAAATTTTTTAAAGTAAAAACTCTGCTGGCGATATTCTCTTTCTAAAATTAAAGGTTGTGAAATTACCATTTTTTTCTGTTGGAAGTCTTTTTTAGGGTTTCGTACACCATAGGTGAAAAAGAACCCCTATTGTTTTCGCTACGCAGTCCGTCTGTCCGTCACAGGGTATTTTCTCGAGAACCGTAAGAGCTACGGACCTGAAATTTGGACAGAGTGTGTAGACCCTTGGCCGCTACAACAACAAATACATGAGAGTTGGAAATTAAAGGGTGTGCCAAAACGAGCAACGAAAAATGTTAAAATCCCATGTAATATACATACAATTGTATCTATATGCACTTGAAATTTGTAAAGTTAGTGTATTTTTATACAGACTACAACAATTAACACTAAAATTTAAAAAATTTTAATTAATCAGTTAATGTAATTTCGACTATGTAATTTTGATAACTTGCTGTATCTTGGAAACCGTAAGAGCAAACTTCTTGAAATTTTCAAAAACGGTAACACAAAAAAAATCTCAAAATTATAAAATCGCCAAACCGAAAAACAAATCGCCAAAATAAAAAAAAAATCACTAAAACAAAAAAAGCACCAAATTAAAAAAAAAAATTTCGCCAAAATGAAAAAATCGCCAAAATGAAAAAAATCGCCAAAATGAAAAAATCGCCAAAATGAAAAAAATCGCCAAAAAGAAAAAAATCGCCAAAATGAAAAAAAATCGCCAAAATTAAAAAAAAATCGCCAAAATTTAAAAAATCGCCAAACGAGAAAAAGCGAAAAATAATCAAACAAAATTATTTCAGCTGAAAAAACGTACAAAACACTGTATTAAAAAAATGCTCAGAGCCCAACGTACGGAACCCTTCGTGCGCAAGTCAAAGTCGCACTTTACTGAATTTATTTAGTAATTTGAACTTAATTAAAACTGATACCCCAAAAATTTGTTATCAGGTAATACCATAGCATCGATTTTAAAATTGCAAATTTTTAGCCTAAAATAACACAAAGAAATTGGAAAAAATAGTTTAGTTTAAATATGTGCATTGGGCTTATGCGTGTTTTTTAAACACAAAGGCTCACTGGATTTTTATATGCGGGCTAAAATTCTAAGACAAACTGCGTTTTTACTTTTTTGATATCTTAAAAAAAAGTTCAGCACCAAATGTGTTTTCTGCAGAAAAAATGTGTCATTACGAAAATAAGAGATTTTTTTGAAATTAAAAAATCCACATTTTTGATGCAGAAAATGCATTTGGTGCGGAACTTTTTTTTAAGATATCAAAAAAGTAAAAACGCAGTTTGTCTTAGAATTTTTTCCTGCATATGAAAACCCAGTGAGCCTTTCGCTTTCGCTTTCTTGTGAATGTGCGTTGGCACAGACCCCGTTTATGTCTCTATGACTCAAGATTTTTTTTTTAATGCATTTCAATAAATTTAAAAAATTCAAATAAATTGATTGATGTAAAAGGCGGCTTACTACCGTGCCACCTGCCGACTTCCTTTTTTTTAATTACGCGGCGACTAAAATTAACGGCGGCGATAACTAGGAAATGACCAGGGCGGTGTAGTTATCGATAACGACTTATCGACCTGTGGCAAAAATAAGACAAAACAATACCAACAAAAAGGAAATTAATTCTTCTTACCTTTTTTCCTTGGTAAATTGTAGACATCTATCTAACGGCCCAAGCATGCGATAATCCTGGAAGCCCTAAAAGGAAAAGAAAAGTTTTTTTTTTAATTTACGCCAATTAAATAAGCATGCATAAGAAATTAATTTGTATGCATTCCTAATGTAAATGATTGCTGATCAATGCTAACTATAAAAAAAAGGCCACACACAATGTTCATACGCATATTTTATTCACTTTTTACTTACCTTTTTCTTTTACACTCCAAACACACCAAATGATTTTATTACACACGTTTTATTTTTAATTAATTAATGCCCGCTGATGGCACTACGGTTATCTCACACAAAATTATGGCATTTAACCCAAGCCTCTTTGACAGCCAAGCTTTCGTTAAGCTTTAAAATTCCCCCAAGGTGTATGACCGAAACTGCAAGTGCTGGCGTACTGTCAAAACCTATATGGGAATTAAAGAACTATCCACAAATCCCATGGAATCTGACAGTACTAAAGCATTAGCGAAAGCACAGCGTAAACACCAGTCGTGAAAACACAGAGTTGCAGTATATAGTCAATGGCCGTAGCTACACCACGTGTGGTGAATATGAAAAATGGAGATGCCAGCACGTTTTTTTAGAATTTACGTACCATTACACAAAATTACTTCATATATTTCTTTTTGATTTTTTTTCGCCCTCCCATTTCAGATCCATGATGAACCATGAAATGGTTGGGTTTTGTCACGTGCACCCTGTTGCCGATAAGGCAGTTGCTTAAGTGGCAACTTTGAATAAACAGCTGTTATAAAAATAGGGGGAAGATAAATAGAAAAAAAGAACACTGAAAAGAAAGAGAAAGAAAAGATGAGGAAAAAAATAAGTTTTTCTGTAAAAAATTGCTGGAAGAAAACGGAGTTGTCTGACGTGGATTTGGAAAATAACCGATTGTTAACGGAGGACATAGGACTGGTGGCTGAGGTATAAAAAGGCAAGCGTGTGGAATGTACGAGATTCAGTTTTCAAAATTAAAGTTCGAAGAAAGAGGGATTTGGAGTGAAGAGATGCAGCTGGTGGAAAAATGAAAATTTGCAAGTTGAACTAAAATGTGTGAAATTAAAAGAATAAAATAAAATACTAGAAATATATAAATACATTTATAATCATTTAAAGAAAACAGATATATTTGGTGCAAGTGCTTAAAGAAATATGAAAAATAAGTTAAATATTTCAAAAAGCAAAATTTCACAAATAAGATTTAAAAAAAAGAAGGAAGAATAAAAAAAGGGGTCAAAATCCTGGCGATAGTGAAAATAAATGAAAGAGGAGAAAAATTAGAAGTTAAAATCTTAAAGGTAATAAATAGGCTAAAACTTAAAACTTGTTACTATAGAAAACTAAAAATGAAAAGTCAAAAACTAAAATCAGAAACTAACATCAAAACTTAAAAACCAAAAGTAAAAATCAAAAACTAAAATTTAAAATCAGAAATAAAAATTTAAACCTCAAAGACTATAAGTGAAACTCAAAAAAAAACAAGTAAGAGTGCTATATTCGGCTGTGCCGAATCTTATATACCCTTTACCAACGTACGTACATATATATATTTTTTGTAAGAAAATTTATAATTTTTTTAAAGTTTCCATCTATGGAGCTATAATTTTCATTTTTCAAATTTCATACGCCAAACTTTTCTTTCAGAAGCATAAAATATATTCAATTTATAAAGAAAAAGAAAAAAAATTTTAGACCTATTTAATTTTACATAACCCAAAAAGTGTGCGTTTTCCAACCCTGGAGTCATAATTTTGGATTTTTCTGATTATTGATACCAATCTAGATCTTTAAAAAATACATACAAAAACGAAATAAGAAAGAACCTAGTTTCATTTAATTCCTTTAATATTAAAAAATTCAGTAAAGTGCGACTTTGAATCGCGCACGAAAGGTAGGCTTTTTTGTTTTTTTGAATTTTTTTTTCAGCTTAAACGATTTTTTCAGTTTTGTCGCTTTTTTCTCGTTTTGGCGATTTTTTTCTGTTTTTGGAGGTTTTTTTCATTTTGGCGATATTTTTCTGTTTTTGGGCTTTTCTTCATTTTGGAGATTTTTCCCATTTTGACGATTTTTTTTCATTTTGGCGATTTTTTTTTTGTTTTTGGGTTGATCGCCTGAATATGCGATTTTTTTCTTTTTTTTTGTTTTTTTTTGTAATTTTGGCGATTTTTTTGGGGTTTTTTTCGTTTTGGCGATTTTTTTTCATTTTGGCGATTTTTTTTCCTTTTGGTGATTTTTGTCTGTTTTTAGGTTTTTTTTTCGTTTTGGCGATTTTTTTCATTTTGGCGATTTTTTTTCATTTTGGCAATTTTCTTTCATTTAGGCGATTTTTTTTTTGTTTTTATTTTTATTTAGGCGATTTTTTTGTTTTTTTTTCATTTTGGTGATTTTTTTTTTCATTTTGGCGATTTTTGTCTGTTTTTTAGGTTTTTTTTCGTTTTGGCGGTTTTTTTTTCATCTTGGCGATTTTTTCATTTTAGCGATTTTCTTTCATTTTGGCGATTTTTTTTTTAAATTTTAGCAATTCTTCCGTTTTATGCGATTTATTTTAGCTTTAGAAATTTTTTTTTAATTTGGTGCTTTTTTTCGTTTTGGCGATTTTTTTTGTTTTTGGCGATTTTTTTCGTTTTGGCGATTTAATAATTTTTTGTTTTTTTAGTTTTACCGTTTTTGAAAATTTCAAGAGTTTTGCTCTTACGGTTTCCAAGATACAGCAAGTTGTAAAAATTGCATAGTCAAAATTGCATTAACTGATGGAACACCCTTTAATTTAAAATTTTGGAAATTTTAGTGTTAATTTTTGTAGTCTGTATAAAAAGTGTATATACATATAATTGTATGTATATTACATGGGATTTTAGAATTTTTCGTTGCTCGTTTTCGAACACCCTTTAATTTCCAATTCTCATGTATTTGTTGTTGTAGCGGCCAAAGGTCTACACACTGTGTCCAAATTTCAGGTCTGTAGCTCTTACGGTTCTCGAGAAAATACTAATATAGTTTTAGACATAGTTAATTTTACATAATACAAAAAGTTAAAGTTTTCCAACCCTGGAAACGTCTTTTTAATTTTTTTCATATTTTTTTAATTTAAAATTCCAATTTTAGTCGTACTGAAATGTAAAATAAATTTATTTATTAAAAAAAATAAAAATTTGTTTTCGGTAGTTACTTTTATATGGCAAAATAAAGTTTAAGTTTTCCAGCTCTGCAATGGTCTGCTCGATTTTGCTGAATTTCAATACCAATCTATTTTGGAAAATTTCTGACACACCAGTCCAAGAACGAAGTCTCTAGCTTTTCTGGGAGCTTCGGAAAACCGATTTCACGTACAGACAGACGGACAGACGGACAGACGGACAGACGGACAGACGGACAGACGGACATCGCTTATTCGTCTTCCCTATGCATAAGGATCCAGAAAATATATATTTTATGTGTCGCTTATTGATATTATAGAAATTACAAACGGAATGACAAACCTATATATACCCTTTTACCATTTTTGTTGGTAAAGGGTATAAAAACCAAAAGTAAAAACCGAAAACTAAAAATTAAAACTCAAAAACTAAAAGTAAAAATGAAAAACCAAAAGTAAAACTCAAAATCTAAAATCAAAAATCCAGAAACTAAAAAATCAAAACGCGAAAACTAAGACAAAAAGAAATTCCACCTGCAACACGCTGCATCCAACGAGGGAGCTGGTGTACGTTTCCGGACGCCGTGGACGAGGCGCCAGGTAGCTGTGCAATGAATAATCAACTTTTTTTGGTATTATTAGGTCTCATAATTTATATATTTATAATTTTTATACCCTTTACCAAAAATGGAAAAGGGTATATATAGGTTTGTCATTCCGTGTGTAATTTCCATAATTTTAATTTGCGACCAAAAAAATATATATATTCTGGGTCCTTATGAATAGCGATGACGAATAAGCGATGTCCGTCTGTCCGTCCGTCCGTCCGTCCGTCCGTCCGTCTGTCCGTCCGGTGTACGTGAAATCGGTTTTCCGAAGCTCCCAGAAAAGCTAGAGACTTCGTTCTTGGACTGATGTATCAGAGATGGTCCAACTTAGATTGGTATTGAAATTCAGCAAAATCGGGCAGACAATTGCAGAGCTGGAAAACGTAAACTTCATTTTGCCATATAAAAGTAACTACCGAAAACAAATTTTTATTTTTTTTTTAATAAATGAACTTATTTTACACTTCAGTACGACTAAAATTGGTATTTTAAATAAAAAAAAATATAAAAAAAATTAAAAAGACGTTTCCAGGGTTGGAAAACTTTAACTTTTTGTGTTATGTAAAATTAACTATGTCTAAAACTATATTAGTATTTTCTCGAGAACCGTAAGAGCTACAGACCTGAAATTTGGACACAGTGTGTAGACTTTTGGCCGCTACAACAACAAATACATGAGAATTGGAAATTAAAGGGTGTTCCAAAACGAGCAACGAAAAATTCTAAAATCCCATACAATTATTATACAATTATATGTATATACACTTGAAATTTGTAAGGTTAGTGTATTTTTATACAGACTACAAAAATTAACACTAAAATTTAAAAAAATTTAAATTAAAGGGTGTTCCATCAGTTAATGCAATTTTGACTATGCAATTTTGACAACTTGCTGTATCTTGGAAACCGTAAAAGCAAAACTCTTGAAATTTTCAAAAACGGTAAAACTAAAAAATCAAGGAATTATAAAATCGCCAAACCGAAAAAAATCGGCAAAAACAAAAAAATCGCCAAAACGAAAAATACCCCAAAAAAAACATGAAAAAATCGCCAAAATGAAAAAAAAACCCAAAACAGGAAAAAAACGACAAAATGAAAAAAAAATCGCCAAGATGAAAAAACCCCAAAAAAGAGAAAAAAATCGCCTAAATAAAAAAAACCCCAAGGCAGGAAAGAACGCCATAATGAAAAAAAACCCAAAAACAGAAAAAAATCGCCATATAAAAAAAATTTCTAGGACTAAAATAAATCGCGAAAAACCGGAAAAATTGCTTTAATAAAAAAAAATCGCCAAAATGAAAGAAAATCGCCAAAATGAAAAAAAAATCGCCAAAATGAAAAAAATCGCCAAAACGAAAAAAAACCCACAAAACAGAAAAAAGTCGCCAAAATGAAAAAAAGAAAAAAAACTCCTCAATAGAAAAAAACCCAAAAACAGAAAAAAATCGCAAAAATGAAAAAAAAATCGTCAAAATGAGAAAAATCTACAAAATGAAAAAAATCCCAATAACAGAAAAAAATCAAAAAAATAAAAAAAACCTCCAAAAACAGAAAAAAATCGCCAAAACGAGAAAAAAGCGACAAAACTGAAAAAATCGTTTAAACTGAAGAAAAAACTTCAAAAAAGCCGTGCGCGATTCAAAGACGCACTTTACTGAAGTTTTTAATATTAAAGGAATTAAATGAAACTAATAAGCAGATTTTGTAAAAAATTTTGTTTCTAAACGTTTCAAATTTGTATGAAAAATAACGAAAATTCTTTTCAAAAAATATTTTTTCCATACAAATTTCAAAACGAAAAAATCGTTTGAATTTACAAAATCTGACCTTAAGTTTTTCCTTATTTCGTTTTTGCTTTTTTCACTTAACATATTTTATGTATTTTTTAAAGAACTAGATTG
This sequence comes from Tachina lurida, assembly GCA_944452675.1. Lineage (NCBI taxonomy): Eukaryota > Metazoa > Arthropoda > Insecta > Diptera > Tachinidae > Tachina > Tachina lurida. The sequence goes on from OX101753.1 coordinate 46,513,685, forward strand.
GTATCAATAATCAAACAAATCCAAAATTATGACTCCAGGGTTGGAAAACTCACACTTTTTGTGTTATGTAAAATTAAATAGGTCTAACAATTGTTTTCTTTTTCTTTATAAATTGAATATATTTTATGCTTCTGAAAGAAAATTACACCTCCAAAGATGGAAACTTTAAAAAAATGATAAATTTTTTCACAAAACAAATATGTATGTATGTGTCTGTATACTATATATATGTACGTACGTTGGTAAAGGGTATATAAGATTCGGCACAGCCGAATATAGCACTCTTACTTGTTTTTTATATGATTTAAAGGATGTTTTTTTTATATTAAAGTTTTTGTGCATTAAGTATAAATATATATATATATTCGTTTTTTTTTAATGTAGGGAAACAATTAAAATTCTTTTATCTTTAATCTCCACCGGAGATTAGGTTGAGCTCACCCTAGGTTGGTAGGTAGAAGTTTTTGTTGAAAGGGTACTTGCCCTTAGGTCCGGAAGAAATTGTTTTCCTTCAATTCAGAAAAATCTAAATTGTAAAAAAAAGATTATGTAAAATAGTTTTTTTAATTTTTTTATTATTCATATTTTCATATTAAATCTTTTTGTTAAACTTGTTATAATAACATATATATAACTATATAATTTAGAATAAAAACAAAAGAGCAATATGCTTTATAACGTCTTTAAAAGAAAAAGTATATGGATTTAAATCGCTCTAATAGTATGAGCAGATAAGAAAACAGAATGGGCGGTAAGTAAAGGAAAGGGGAGGGCTGTGAACAGAAATTAGGGACACGCCAAGTACTTCTGGGCATGTCACGGAGAGGTCTGAAGATCTCTAAGGGGAGGGGAATTTCCTGGTGTTCCATCTACCAGAGGGTTTGATGACAAGCAAGCGGATGGATTCGTATATTTGCTTCGGGCCTCATAATTTTCTTTAATTTCATTTTCGTGCCGAACAGCTGACACCAAAAGGCTGGTATTTTTTTTTATTTTTATTTTGTTTATTGTTGATTGAAGCTACTGAACAGGTTGACTGACAAGGATCCCCCCAAAACGGCGAGCCCTAGCCGGTGCTTACGCCAGAATACCAGCGTGGTCAGTAGCCTGGCAACCATGCAACAATTCAAGACGAATTGCTACACGATTACAACAGCTGTAACGAAGACAACAACAATAAGGTAAAATAACAATACGATTCTAAACAAGTAAGAGTGCTATATTCGGCTGTGCCGAATCTTATATACCCTTTACCAACGTACGTTCATATATATAGTATACAGACACATACATACATATTTGTTTTGTGATAAAATTTATAATTTTTTTCTCTAAAGCAATTAATAGTAAGTGACTTTTCAGTATTTTTCGATTAAAAAATTTGATTAAATTATTTTATTTTCGATATTAGCAATAGTTGAATATTTTACTCTACACTCTGTGGTTAAGATATATTTTACATTCATTCTTATTTCAGTCAACATCGACGTCACGTCAATACAATACCAAAAAATGTAGCTTATTTACTCGCTCTCGAGATGTTGAAAAACCGTGCTGCTATTTAATAACTCTAAAATATTCTTAGTATTGCACCTCCATACCAAGTAAACTAACTTGTTTTATATTTTCCCGTATTTAATAATCATTGATGTTGCAAAACTGCTTAGTGTCTTGATTTAAAGTTCCCATTGCAAATGGTATACATCGTGGTATTATGTAAACGTTTTATTCCTACAGGATTTTTTTTAAATTTGTTCAGCAGAAAGGAAAGGAAACGGAACATGTCCTTTAATTTATCTTTAGCGATAAATTTTAGTTTTATCTCCAGTTACTAAAAATTAATAGTTATTATGCTGAGAGCACAATAAGTACAAACCTTCGTTTATACTTCAATTAGATTAGATATCCATCAAAAAATTAACCATGTATAAAAAATCTTGAGTAATGATTTTCCTAAAACATGAAATCTGTTTAACTGAAAAAAAAAATATTTTTGGTTATTTTTCTTACCGAAACTTTTTTTAAGCACCAACCCTGTAACCATATTTCTGAGTTTCTTAATACTAATTTATTTCTTTATAAAATATAGAATTACCAAAGAAATAATTAGTTTTATATACCAGAAAAAATTTAAGTTTTCCAGCTCTGGAGCTGTCTTTTATTTTTCTAATTTCTATGCCAAACTATTTCATTCTAAGTCATAAAGTGTATAAAACTTGTAAACAAAAAGAAAAAACTAACTTGACCTAGTTACTTTTATAGAAAAAACAATTAATTTACCAACCCAGGAATCAACCTCTTAGATTTTTCTGATTTAAAAAATTAATAAAGTGTGTTAAGTCAACAAAGAAATAAAAAAAAATTAATTTTATACTTTAATATTTAAAAAAAATCAAAGTTTCCATTTTTGGAGCTGTAATTTTAATTTTTCAAATTTTATACGCCAAACTTTTCTTTCAGAAGCATAAAATATAATCAATTTATAAAGGAAAAGAAAAAACTTTTTAGAACTATTTAATTTTACATAACACAAAAAGTGTAAGTTTTCCAACCCTGGAATCATAATTTAGGATTTTTCTAATTCCTTATACTAATCTAGTTCTTTAAAAAATACTTAAAATATATTAAGTGAACAAAGCAAAAAGGAAAAAAGAAAAAACTTTGTTTTATTTAGTTACTCTATTATCAAAAAAAGTTAAAATTTTCCATCTCTGGAGCCTTGGTTTTCATTTTTATAATTTTATAGGCCAATTTTTTCTTTCAGAAGCATAAAATATATTTAATTTATAAAGGAAAAATGAATTATTTAGACGTATTTAATTTTACATAACACAAACAGTGTAAGTTTTCCAACCCTGGAGTCATAATTTTGGATTTTTCTGATTACTGATACCAATCTAGTTCTTTAAAAAATACATAAAATATGTTAAGTGAACGAAGCAAAAACGAAATAAGAAAAAACTTAGTTTCATTTAATTCCTTTAATATTAAAAAATTAAGTAAAGTGAGACTTCGACTCGCGCACGAAGGGTTCCGCACATTCGGTTCTGAGCATTTTTTAATGTGGCTTTTTTGCTTTTTTGAAGTTTTTTTCAGTTTAAAAGATATTTTCAGTTTTGTCGCTTTTTTCATTTTGGCGATTTTTTCCGTTTTTGGGGGTTTATTTTCATTTTGGAGATTTTTTCATTTTGGCGATTTTTTGGATTTTTGCAATTTTTTTATTTTTTCGGGTTTTTTTCATTTTGGCGACTTTTTTCGGATATTTGCAATTATTTTTTTTCTGGGGTTTTTTCATTTTGGCAATTTTTTTTTTCATCTTGGCGTTTTTTCATTTTGGCGATTTTTTTTTCTTTTTTTGGGGTTTTTTTCCATTTCGGAAATTTTTTTCACTTTGGCGATATTTTTTCATTATGGCAGTTTTTTCCTATTTTGGGGTTTTTTTCATTTTTACGATTTTTTCTGTTTTTTGGGGCATTTTTTCATTTTGGAGATATATTTAATTTTGAAGATTTTTTTTCATTTTGGCGGTTTTTCCTGTTTTTGGGGTTTTTTTTTGCATTTTGGCGATATTTTCTGTTTTTTGGGTTTTTTTTCGTTTAGGCGATTTTTTTTTCATTTTGGCGTTTTTTTTTCATTTTGGCGGTTTTTTTTCATTTTAGCAATTTTTCCGGTTATTCGCGATTTATTTTAGTCTTAGACATTATTTTTGTAATTTGGTGCTTTTTTTCATTTTGGCGATTTTTTTTGTTTTTGGCGATTTTTTTCGGTTTGGCGATTTTATAATTTTTTGATTTTTTAGTTTTACCGTTTTTGAAAATTTTTGCTCTTACGGTTTCCAAGATACAGCAAGTTGTCAAAATTGCATTAACTGATGGAACACCCTTTAATTTAAATTTTTTGAAATTTTAGTGTTAATTTTTGTAGTCTGTATAAAAATACACTAACCTTACAAATTTCAAGTGTATATACATACGTACATACAATTGTATTTATATTATTTGGGATTTTAACATTTTTCGATGCTCGTTTTGGAACACCCTTTAATTTCCAATTCTCATGTATTTGTTGTTGTAGCGGCCAAAGGTCTACATACTGTGTCCAAATTTCAGGTCTCTAACTCTTACGGTTCTCGAGAAAATACCCTGCATAGTTTTAGACATAGTTAATTTTCCATAACACAAAAAGTTAAAGTTTTCCAACCCTGGAAACGTCTTTTTATTTTTTTTATATTTTTTTAATTTAAAATTCCAATTTTAGTCGTACTGAAGTGTAAAATAAATTTATTTATTAAAAAAAAATAAAAATTTGTTTTCGGTAGTTACTTTTATATGGCAAAATGAAGTTTAAGCTTTCCAACTCTGCAATCGTCTGCTCGATTTTGCTGAATTTCAATACCAATCTAAGTTGGACCATTTCTGATACACCAGTCCAAGAACGAAGTCTCTAGCATTTCTGGGAGCTTCGGAAAACCGATTTCACGTACACCAGACGGACGGACGGACGGACATCGCTTATTCGTCTTCGCTATTCATAAGGACCCAGAATATATATATTTTTTTGGTCGCAAATTAAAATTATGGAAATTACACACGGAATGACAAACCTATATATACCCTTTTCCATTTTTGGCAAAGGGTATAAAAATTAATGTTATAATTATACCCTTTACCAAAAATGGAAAAGGGTATATATAGGTTTGTCATTCCGTGTGTAATTTCCATAATTTTAATTTGCGACCAAAAAAATATATATATTCTGGGTCCTTATGAATAGCGATGACGAATAAGCGATGTCCGTCTGTCCGTCCGTCCGTCCGTCCGTCCGTCCGTCCGTCTGTCCGCCCGGTGTACGTGAAATCGGTTTTCCGAAGCTCCCAGAAAAGCTAGAGACTTCGTTCTTGGACTGATGTATCAGAAATGGTCCAACTTAGATTGGTATTGAAATTCAGCAAAATCGGGCAGACGATTGCAGAGCTGGAAAACGTAAACTATATTTTGCCATATAAAAGTAACTACCGAAAACAAATTTTTATTTTTTTTAATAAATAAATTTATTTTACACTTCAGTACGACTAAAATTGGTATTTTAAATTAAAAAAAATATAAAAAAAATTAAAAAGACGTTTCCAGGGTTGGAAAACTTTAACTTTTTGTGTTATGTAAAATTAACTATGTCTAAAACTATATTAGTATTTTCTCGAGAACCGTAAGAGCTACAGACCTGAAATTTGGACACAGTGTGTAGACCTTTGGCCGCTACAACAACAAATACATGAGAATTGGAAATTAAAGGGTGTTCCAAAACGAGCAACGAAAAATTCTAAAATCCCATGTAATATACATACAATTATATGTATATACACTTGAAATTTGTAAGGTTAGTGTATTTTTATACAGACTACAAAAATTAACACTAAAATTTCAAAAAATTTAAATTAAAGGGTGTTCCATCAGTTAATGCAATTTTGACTATGCAATTTTGACAACTTGCTGTATCTTGGAAACCGTAAGAGCAAAACTCTTGAAATTTTCAAAAACGGTAAAACTAAAAAATCAAGGAATTATAAAATCGCCAAACCGAAAAAAATCGCGAAAAACAAAAAAAAATCGCCAAAACGAAAAATACCCCAAAAAACATTAAAAAATCGCGAAAATGAAAAAAACCCCAAAACAGGAAAAAAAACGACAAAATGAAAAAAAATCGCCAAAATGAAAAAACCCCAATAAAGAGAAAAAAATCGCCTAAATAAAAAAACCCCAAAGCAGGAAAAAACGCCATAATGAAAAAAAACCCAAAAACAGAAAAAAATCGCCATATTAAAAAAAATTTCTAGGACTAAAATAAATCGCGAAAAACCGGAAAAATTGCTTAAATAAAAAAAATCGCCAAAACGAAAAAAAACCCAAAAAAAACAGAAAAAAGTCGCCAAAATGAAAAAAAAAGAAAAAAAACTCCTAAATAAAAAAAACCCAAAAACAGAAAAAAATCGCAAAAATTAAAAAAAATCGTCAAAAGAGAAAAATCTACAAAATGAAGAAAATCCCAATAACAGAAAAAAATCAAATTTGTATGAAAAATAGCGAAAATTCTTTTCAAAAAATATTTTTTCCATACAAATTTCAAAACGAAAAAATCGTTTGAATTTACAAAATCTGACCTTAAGTTTTTCCTTATTTCGTTTTTGCTTTTTTCACTTAACATATTTTATGTATTTTTTAAAGAACTAGATTGGTATCAATAATCAAAAAAATCCAAAATTATGACTCCAGGGTTGGAAAACTCACACTTTTTGTGTTATGTAAAATTAAATAGGTCTAAAAATTTTTTTCTTTTTCTTTATAAATTGAATATATTTTATGCTTCTGAAAGAAAATTACAGCTCCAAAGATGGAAACTTTAAAAAAATTATAAATTTTTTCACAAAACAAATATGTATGTATGTGTCTGTATACTATATATATGTACGTACGTTGGTAAAGGGGATATAAGATTCGGCACAGCCGAATATAGCACTCTTACTTGTTAGTTATGAGATTATTATACCTTTTACCAAAAATGGAAAAAGGTATATATGTAGGTTTGTCATTTCGTGTGTAATTTCCATAATATTCATATGCGACCCATAAAATTTATATATTCTGGGTCCTTGTGAATAAGCGATGTCCGTCTGTCCGTCCGTCTGGTGTACGTGAAATCGGTTTTCCGAAGCTCCCAGAAAAGCTAGAGACTTCGTTCTTGGACTGGTGCGTCAGATAAGGTCCAACTTAGACTGGTATTGAAAATCAGCAAAATCGAGCAGACGATTTCAGAGCTGGAAAACTGAAACTTGATTTTGCCATATAAAAGTAACTAGATAACACATTTTTCTTTAATTTTTTTGTTAAATAAACTTATTTTATATTTCAGTACGAATAAAATTTGTATTAAAAATATAAAAAAAAAATTTAAAAAATCAAAAAGGCGTTTCCAGGTTTCGGAACTTTAAAATTTTTGTTATATAAAAATAACCTACTAAAACTAATTTTTCCTTTTTATCTATAAATTTAAAATATGTTAAATTCTTAAAAGAAAAGGATTGGTGTAAAAAATCAGAAAAATTTTAAATTATGATTCCAGGGTTGGCAAACGTACACTTTTTGTTATATACAAAATTAACTAGGTGTAATAATTTTTTTTTTATATTTTTATTTATATATATATATTTTAAGTTTCGGAAAGAAAAGTTGGGTATAGAAAATTTGAAAAATAAAAACCACAGCTTCACAGCTGGAAAATTTAACCTTTTTAGGGTTCCGTACTCCAAAGGTGAAAAGGAATGCTATTATTTTCGCTAAGCTGTCCGTCTGTCTATCACAGGGTATTTTCTCGGGAACTGTAAAAGCTACGGACCTGAAATTTGGACAGAGTATGTACACCTTTGGCCGCTACAACAACATATACATGAAAATTGGAAATTAAAGGGTGTTTCAAAACGAGCAACGAAAAATGTTAAAATCCCATGTTATATACATACATACAATTGTATGTATCTACACTTGATATTTGTAAGGTTAGTGTATTTTTATACAGACTACAAAAATTAACACTAAAATTTCTACAATTTTAATTAAAGGGTGTTCCATCAGTTAATGCAATTTTGTCTATGCAATTTTGACAACTTGCTGTATCTTGGAAACCGTAAGAGCAAAACTCTTGATATTTTCAAAAACGTTAAAAGTAAAAAATCCAAAAATTATAAAATCGCCAAACCGAAAAAAAGTAGCCAAAAACAAAAAAAATCGACAAAAACAAAAAAAAATTGCCAAAACGAAAAAAAGCACCAAATTAAAAAAAATTCTAAGACTAAAATTAATCGAGAAAAATCGGAAAAATCTCCATAATGAAAAAAATCGCCAAAATGAAAAAAACCCCAAAAACAGAAAAAAACGTCTAAATGAAAAAAACGCCAAAATGAAAAAAATCCCCAAAATCAGAAAACAGTCGCCAAAACGGGCAAAAAAAGGACAAAACTAAAAAAAATCGTTTAAATTGAAAAAAACTTAAAAAAGCAAAAACACCGCATTAAAAAATTTCTCAAAACCGAATGTACGGAACCCTTCGTGCGCGAGTTAAAGTCGCACTTTACTGAACTTATTTTGATATTAAAGTAACTAAATCAAACTAGTATTTTCTTTGTTTCTTTTTCTCTTTGTTCACTTAACATATTTAATATATTTTTTAAGGAACAAGATTGATATAAGGAACCACAAAAATCTAAAATGATGATCCCAGGGTTGGAAAAAGTACACTTTTGTATATATAAAACGAATTAAATAAAGCTAGTTATTTCTTTGATAATTAAATATATTCTATATTTTAGAAAGAAATAAATTAGTATTCGTATTAAGACCAGAAAAATTTAAATTATGGTTCCAGGATTGAAAATTGAAAAAAAAAATTTGGGTAAAATAATAACCAAAAATAATAATTTTTTCAGTTAAACATATTTCATATTTTAGGAAGATCTTTACTCAAGCAAATTCTTTAGTCGATAAAAACCAAATGGTCACTTACTAAAAATTGCACAATAACTAAAAATAATAAATTTTATCACAAAACAAATATGTAAGTATGTACTTATGTATGTATGTATCTGTATACTACACATACATACATACGTTGGTAAAGGGTATATAAGATTCGGCACAGCCGAATATAGCACTCTTACTTGTTAAGTTTTAATTTTGACTTAATAATTATTTTATACGCTCGAAATATCTTTTACCAAGTTTCTATCTAATTTCATTTCTATATTTTCTTCTTCTTGTAACTATCCCTTAAATTTTTTTTTAATATAAATATATATTTCAAAATTGAACAAAAATCGATTCGTTTACTTTTTGGTTTTACTGTACCTCTAAATCTCTCGTAATTTCTCTCTTTGGGCATCTCTGATCTAATAGCCAGCGGCGAAAATGTCGATTACAGAAGTGATGATTCGATGCACACATGTAAGATAGTAATGCACACCACCTCATATACGTACCCAGTATACATTTTCAAATGCATTGCCGAATTTGTGGAGTGAATGCCTTTTACTTGCACACAAAGTAAGCGAGATACGGAAGTGTTCAACCAATCAACATAAAAGCTCAGTATTGCCTAATAGGCTTTTTACACTGACGCACATCTAACATCTACCATCAATTTGAGAAAATGTTAACATCTGCCCATAAGAAATACCTAGTACTAAAAACCAACATCTTTCTACATCTTTAAAAGATGTTCCTATCTCATTTTGTTTCATCTAACATCTTTCGTTAATTTTAGTGCCATCACTAGCAAAACAGCATTGTTGTGTCAAAAACAGCGTTGCCACTTTCTGAGTAAACGCAGTGCAAAATATGTGATAATGAAGTTCTTTGCACTATTTTTGCACCGTAAATTTTTTGTGTAATTTTGTACTATTTGACTTAAATGACATTTACATTTATATTTTTAAAGCGATAACAGTATAAGTCGACTTAAGACAAAATCGAGTTATATGTGCTACAAAATTCTACAGATGAAACTTCATGGCTGCGGGAAATCCCCATGTCTCTAACAATATTTATTATAAAGATATAAACAAAACAATATTACTGTAAGTCTTAATAAAATTCTAATAATATTTTTAATAAGGCCCAAATTATATTAACCATGTTTAGAAGATTTGCTAAGAATTCTTGGATCCTACTATAAACGTAATGCAAACTCCCAGAATTATTACGATATTTCCAACTAGAGAGCCATTAAATACTATTACCTATTATATAAAGAAGTATTAATATTATATTGAATATTGGCAGTTTTTGAAATAAATACAGCTTAAAATACTGTTCCGATACACACAAATGTAATGTATAAAGATTTTAGTAGCTTTTATATTGAAATAATTAGACAAATTAAAAATAATAATATTTCATGATGACCTTTATAATTTTATTGATGTAGTAGAACCAAAATTTGCACAATCATTGAAATGAAACCCGATTTTCATTTGTTAGCTAAATTATCAAAAATTATAGCCTAAAGACCTTTATCTATTAAATTTTTTAAAGTAAAAACTCTGCTGGCGATATTCTCTTTCTAAAATTAAAGGTTGTGAAATTACCATTTTTTTCTGTTGGAAGTCTTTTTTAGGGTTTCGTACACCATAGGTGAAAAAGAACCCCTATTGTTTTCGCTACGCAGTCCGTCTGTCCGTCACAGGGTATTTTCTCGAGAACCGTAAGAGCTACGGACCTGAAATTTGGACAGAGTGTGTAGACCCTTGGCCGCTACAACAACAAATACATGAGAGTTGGAAATTAAAGGGTGTGCCAAAACGAGCAACGAAAAATGTTAAAATCCCATGTAATATACATACAATTGTATCTATATGCACTTGAAATTTGTAAAGTTAGTGTATTTTTATACAGACTACAACAATTAACACTAAAATTTAAAAAATTTTAATTAATCAGTTAATGTAATTTCGACTATGTAATTTTGATAACTTGCTGTATCTTGGAAACCGTAAGAGCAAACTTCTTGAAATTTTCAAAAACGGTAACACAAAAAAAATCTCAAAATTATAAAATCGCCAAACCGAAAAAAAAAATCGCCAAAATAAAAAAAAAAATCACTAAAACAAAAAAAGCACCAAATTAAAAAAAAAATTTCGCCAAAATGAAAAAATCGCCAAAATGAAAAAAATCGCCAAAATGAAAAAATCGCCAAAATGAAAAAAATCGCCAAAAAGAAAAAAATCGCCAAAATGAAAAAAATCGCCAATATTAAAAATATCGCCAAAATTTAAAAAATCGCCAAACGAGAAAAAGCGAAAAATAATCAAACAAAATTATTTCAGCTGAAAAAACGTACAAAACACTGTATTAAAAAATGCTCAGAGCCCAACGTACGGAACCCTTCGTGCGCGAGTCAAAGTCGCACTTTACTGAATTTATTTAGTAATTTGAACTTAATTAAAACTGATACCCCAAAAATTTGTTATCAGGTAATACCATAGCATCGATTTTAAAATTGCAAATTTTTAGCCTAAAATAACACAAAGAAATTGGAAAAAATAGTTTAGTTTAAATATGTGCATTGGGCTTATGCGTGTTTTTTAAACACAAAGGCTCACTGGATTTTTATATGCGGGCTAAAATTCTAAGACAAACTGCGTTTTTACTTTTTTGATATCTTAAAAAAAAGTTCAGCACCAAATGTGTTTTCTGCAGAAAAAATGTGTCATTACGAAAATATGAGATTTTTTTGAAATTAAAAAATCCACATTTTTGATGCAGAAAATGCATTTGGTGCGGAACTTTTTTTTAAGATATCAAAAAAGTAAAAACGCAGTTTGTCTTAGAATTTTTTCCTGCATATGAAAACCCAGTGAGCCTTTCGCGTTTTGTAAATTTTTTATTTTCTGCATAAGCCTAATGTCAGGGACCGAAAATAACTGTTATTTTTGAATTTTTGATTAAAAAAAGCAACCTCAAGGAAATGTCGGAGAATGAAACCAAGTATACCATTTTGCAAGTATTGGGCCAAATTGTCAGAAAATACGATGCTTTTTAAAAATCTGACTTTTATTTTTTCGAGCAGAAATAAAAGTTATTTTTTGACTTTTATTTTTTCTAGCAAAAATAACAGTTATTTTTGACTTTTATTTTTTCGAGCAGAAATAAAAGTTATTTTTTGACTTTTATTTTTTCGAGTAGAAATAAAAGTTATTTTTTGACTTTTATTTTTTTGAGCAGAAATAAAAGTTATTTTTGTGTTTTCAACCCCTTTGACAAAGAAATTATTATTTAATATTCCAAATATTCTTTTCTAAATAAGTAAATTTAACGATTCACTATTGCAAAAGCGCCAAAATTTATAATAAATATAATGAATTTATCACAAAATAACTTTTATTTCTGCTCAAAAAAATAAAAGTCAAAAAATAACTTTTATTTCTACTCGAAAAAATAAAAGTCAAAAAATAACTTTTATTTCTGCTCGAAAAAATAAAAGTCAAAAATAACTGTTATTTTTGCTCAAAAAAATAAAAGTCAAAAAATAACTTTTATTTCTGCTCGAAAAAATAAAAGTCAAAAATAACTGTTATTTTTGCTCAAAAAAATAAAAGTCAAAAAATAACTTTTAGTTCTGCTCGAAAAAATAAAAGTCAAAAAATAACTTTTATTTTCTGACTTTTACGATAAAAGTTATAACAGTTACGGTCCCTGCCTAATGTATAGTATATGTATGCTTAAAAAGCTAAATAATGTATAGGTATCGCTCAGTACCTATAGTTAAATAAGTTTAAATTAAGAAAAGAAAAAGGTTGATAACCTTATTCTCAAACGCCTAGTTGAAAGGATATTTTATGAAATTTTGGCAAAATGTTAAATGGAAAGTGGTTAAATTATTCTTCGTTGAAGTAAATATTTGAGAATTATTGAATTTTGTCTTATATTTTTAAATTTGTTGTAGCATTTTTATATATTAAAAAATTATCTCGCCTTAAATTTCAAGTTACCAACAAACTAATAAAAAAATTAAAATTTTTCTTGGATTTTTTTTGCAATATTTCATTTAGTTTTGCACTATTTAAGACTTGCAGCTGTGTAATTTCTATTTCCACTAGTGGCAACGCTGGTCAAAAACTAAGAAAAAACTACAAACATACATACATATATGTATGTGTGTATCTTTAAAAAAAAAATCTTCATATTTTTCTTGCAAAGGCTTTTATAATTTTCATACACAGCATTATTAACTGGGTTTGATCTTGCAAAGCAACAACTACTCCAATTATTAATGTTACATCAAATCCAATTTGTTTTAATTTGCTTAACAAAACCTATGTAGTGTGTGTTGTCCTTTTGACAACTGAGATGATGGTAGATGGTAGATATAGTCAATGTAAACGCATGTTTAAAATTTTTTACATCTTCCATGCGTTTCACTGAAATGTGTGTCAGCCAGTGTGCACACTTAATTTTTTTTTAATTCGGTAGAATCGACAAAAAAAATCGGTAGATTTGAATGAAATTCGGTAGAAAATATTTTTTATTAAAAGAAACATAAAAAATAACAATTCAAAGAAACATAAAAAATAACAATTCAAAGAAACATAAAAAATAACAAAATATATGTACTTATATATAAAGAGTAACGGCCTGGCCCACGATATCACCAGAAATCGTTCGATCGACAACTTGTTTTGCAAACAACAATAACTTTAGAAAATTTGTTGTTGTTTGCATTACAAGTTGTCGATCGAACGATTTCTCGTGACATCGTGGGCCAGGCCGTAAGTGCAAGGAGTATCAAACTAAACAGGTCCCAGAAGCGCATTTAAAACTTCACATGTGATTGGAAATTAAACTGCCATAAACAATGAAGCATTTCCCAAAAAAAGTGTCATCCCCAGTTATTTGCTCTTTCCCTTTATATAGATATGATATGCATACATAACATAATGTACATAAATAACTGGAAATTAGTTTTTGTACATATGTTTTATAAAGCTACTAAAATAACTTTTATTTGACAAACATTTGCTGCTACAAAGATTATATGTAAGATCCATTTATGAATTTAAACTTTTGTGGCAAAATTATTAAATCATTGGGAGGAATAAATATTTCATCCCCAAGGCACAATTCTTTGGCAAATATTAGGTTACTTATAGTTTCAGTTTTTAACCGATTTCTTTGTTCTGTTTTAATGATTTTCATGGCAGAAAATTACCGCACTGCTATGTGGCAAAATATCCAATTTACACATATATCGACTTAAATTACTAAATAACAATTCGTTAAACATATTCTCTTCTCCGCGGAAAGCTTTCCAGATTTAGAACATACATGTGATTAATTTTCCGTATGTGTGATCAACTTGATCTAGTAGCATCATTGTTAATCAAAATGTTCGTTCAATATTCGGTAGATTTCAGCCCTTGTTCGGTAGAATTGGTAGATCGTTAAATTCACAAACATATTCGGTAGAATCTACCGAATATCGGTAGAAGTGTGCAAAGCCTATAAATGTAGAACTGTAAATGTAAATTTGTCAGCTGATCGAATCTGTTGCATGAAAAGCTATGCAAATGCTTACCTGACTGAAATGTCACGTAAATGTAACGCCTGAACCTGCAGAAAATAGAATTTCATGACGACGTTACGTGACATTTGTAGACAGTGATGGGATGTATGTATATTGAATGAGAGTGTGGCACAATAGCCCTATTTTGGTACTTTTGTTTCTTTTGATAATTTAAGCTTTTGAGTTGCTAAATTTGTATACGTACATGACATATTTATTAAATTTAGTTTTCTAATAAAGTTTTTTTCTTTATAAAATCTAACCACAAACTGCCAATCGTAATTGTTTATTTTTTTTGTTAATATACATATATGTATGAATATGTAACATACATATAGTACATTTGTGCGAACAAACATCTATACAAGCGCACAAAAAACATATTTTATTTAATAATACCAATAAAAATTTTAATATGTGCGTTTAATCATAACAATTATAATGACAATAAAAATATAAATATTTTTATAATTATAATACGTTATAATGTATGTATGTATACATATGAAGCTAAAATTTTAATTTCACTAAATATCAAAGTCATAACATTGTTTGTAAGTATAAAATAATGATTTGATACCATTTAAATAATTTTCGTACTTTTTCCACACAATCAAAAATAATGTGAAGATATTGAACTCCCATCAATGTTTCGAACAGCTGTTGCGCATTTTATTTGAACTTGTTATACTGATAAACACCCAGCAAACAAAAAGTAGTACATATACATGTGTTATTGTTCAAAAATATACATATGTATGTAAATGTATATTGTTTGTGATTAAAATTAATTATTATTATGTAGTAGGTACGAACATTAATAAGAAAAGGATAAAACGATAAAGGGGATATATAATAATGTTTTTATATGATTGAGGTGCTACTGAAACCATAGGCATTCCTGGAAATTAAGGAGTCAAGCACTTCGTCTTTCCGATGAAATTGCTCAAAATCTGTTTTGCTACTTGGAGTTATATGCAAATATTACGGTTAGAGGCTTAAGCGTTACAGCTGCTATTAAAATTATTACAATTAAGTTCTTTTACATAAAATAATAATTGAGACATTATTAGATTTAATTGAACTATAGTGAATTTTAATCAGAAATAATTTCTTAATCAGGCTTGAGTTCAGTAATTTCAATTCTTATGAATGAAATATTTTTATTAATTAATGTGAGTATCTAAAGAAGAGAAGAAAAATTAAACTAGACACTATTAGCTGGGGGAAATACCGATATTTTTCTGTGCAGCCACGCACTTCATCAGCACCCATGTCTATCTACTGGGGTAGAGATTA
This sequence comes from Tachina lurida, assembly GCA_944452675.1. Taxonomy (NCBI): domain Eukaryota; kingdom Metazoa; phylum Arthropoda; class Insecta; order Diptera; family Tachinidae; genus Tachina; species Tachina lurida. The sequence continues at coordinate 46,529,090 of OX101753.1, forward strand.
TTATTAACATCAGCTATTAAACTTAAATTTCTATGAAATGGAATATGAGAATTGATTGTGTATACAATCATTGATTTGCCTTTGGCAAACACATTTGTAAGTATCACTATTCATTTTCTGTTTTTCCATTTTCTATTTAGGTTAGCACGAAGTTATATCACTCTACCTATGTATGTTTAACTATTCTTACTTATCTTTTACGATCATCACATTAATTATTTTTACTTATTCGATGCACCATCGGTGCATACATATAAGTATTATTGTAGTGGCTTTATGTTACTTTGTTTTTGCTTTCTACAGTTGACTTAGCTTTCCAGCATTCTGAAGCAGTTCTGGCCAAGTGAACAGTGATCGCCAAGTGAACATATTTTTGTCACGTGCCCATGATGAATTAAATGAGCCATTATTAGATTTAATTGAACTATAGTGAATTTTAATCAGAAATAATTTCTTAATCAGGCTTGAGTTCAGTAATTTCAATTCTTATGAATGAAATATTTTTATTAATTAATGTGAGTATCTAAAGAAGAGAAGAAAAATTAAACTAGATACTATTAGCTGGGGCAAATACCGATATTTTTCTGTGCAGCCACGCACTTCATCAGCACCCATGTCTATCTACTGGGGTAGAGATTATTATTAACATCAGCTATTAAACTTAAATTTCTATGAAATGGAATATGAGAATTGATTGGGTATACAATCATTGATTTGCCTATGGCAAACACATTTGTAAGTATCACTATTCATTTTCTGTTTTTCCATTTTCTATTTAGGTTAGCACGAAGTTATATCACTCTACCTATGTATGTTTAACTATTCTTACTTATCTTTTACGATCATCACATTAATTATTTTTACTTATTCGATGCACCATCGGTGCATACATATAAGTATTATTGTAGTGGCTTTATGTTACTTTGTTTTTGCTTTCTACAGTTGACTTAGCTTTCCAGCATTCTGAAGCAGTTCTGGCCAAGTGAACAGTGATCGCCAAGTGAACATATTTTTGTCACGTGCCCATGATGAATTAAATGAGACATTATTAGATTTAATTGAACTATAGTGAATTTTAATCAGAAATAATTTCTTAATCAGGCTTGAGTTCAGTAATTTCAATTCTTATGAATGAAATATTTTTATTAATTAATGTGAGTATCTAAAGAAGAGAAGAAAAATTAAACTAGACACTATTAGCTGGGGGAAATACCGATATTTTTCTGTGCAGCCACGCACTTCATCAGCACCCATGTCTATCTACTGGGGTAGAGATTATTATTAACATCAGCTATTAAACTTAAATTTCTATGAAATGGAATATGAGAATTGATTGTGTATACAATCATTGATTTGCCTTTGGCAAACACATTTGTAAGTATCACTATTCATTTTCTGTTTTTCCATTTTCTATTTAGGTTAGCACGAAGTTATATCACTCTACCTATGTATGTTTAACTATTCTTACTTATCTTTTACGATCATCACATTAATTATTTTTACTTATTCGATGCACCATCGGTGCATACATATAAGTATTATTGTAGTGGCTTTATGTTACTTTGTTTTTGCTTTCTACAGTTGACTTAGCTTTCCAGCATTCTGAAGCAGTTCTGGCCAAGTGAACAGTGATCGCCAAGTGAACATATTTTTGTCACGTGCCCATGATGAATTAAATGAGACATTATTAGATTTAATTGAACTATAGTGAATTTTAATCAGAAATAATTTCTTAATCAAGGTTGAGTTCAGTAATTTCAATTCTTATGAATGAAATATTTTTATTAATTAATGTGAGTATCTAAAGAAGAGAAGAAAAATTAAACTAGATACTATTAGCTGGGGGAAATACCGAAATTTTTCTGTGCAGCCACGCACTTCATCAGCACCCATGTCTATCTACTGGGGTAGAGATTATTATTAACATCAGCTATTAAACTTAAATTTCTATGAAATGGAATATGAGAATTGATTGTGTATACAATCATTGATTTGCCTTTGGCAAACACATTTGTAAGTATCACTATTCATTTTCTGTTTTTCCATTTTCTATTTAGGTTAGCACGAAGTTATATCACTCTACCTATCTATGTTAAACTATTCTTACTTATCTTTTACGATCATCACATTAATTATTTTTACTTATTCGATGCACCATCGGTACATACATATAAGTATTATTGTAGTGGCTTTATGTTACTTTGTTTTTGCTTTCTACAGTTGACTTAGCTTTCCAGCATTCTGAAGCAGTTCTGGCCAAGTGAACAGTGATCGCCAAGTGAACATATTTTTGTCACGTGCCCATGATGAATTAAATGAGACATTATTAGATTTAATTGAACTATAGTGAATTTTAATCAGAAATAATTTCTTAATCAGGCTTGAGTTCAGTAATTTCAATTCTTATGAATGAAATATTTTTATTAATTAATGTGAGTATCTAAAGAAGAGAAGAAAAATTAAACTAGACACTATTAGCTGGGGGAAATACCGAAATTTTTCTGTGCAGCCACGCACTTCATCAGCACCCATGTCTATCTACTGGGGTAGAGATTATTATTAACATCAGCTATTAAACTTAAATTTCTATGAAATGGAATATGAGAATTGATTGTGTATACAATCATTGATTTGCCTTTGGCAAAGACATTTGTAAGTATCACTATTCATTTTCTGTTTTTCCATTTTCTATTTAGGTTAGCACGAAGTTATATCACTCTACCTATGTATGTTTAACTATTCTTACTTATCTTTTACGATCATCACATTAATTATTTTTACTTATTCGATGCACCATCGGTACATACATATAAGTATTATTGTAGTGGCTTTATGTTACTTTGTTTTTGCTTTCTACAGTTGACTTAGCTTTCCAGCATTCTGAAGCAGTTCTGGCCAAGTGAACAGTGATCGCCAAGTGAACATATTTTTGTCACGTGCCCATGATGAATTAAATGAGACATTATTAGATTTAATTGAACTATAGTGAATTTTAATCAGAAATAATTTCTTAATCAGGCTTGAGTTCAGTAATTTCAATTCTTATGAATGAAATATTTTTATTAATTAATGTGAGTATCTAAAGAAGAGAAGAAAAATTAAACTAGACACTATTAGCTGGGGGAAATACCGATATTTTTCTGTGCAGCCACGCACTTCATCAGCACCCATGTCTATCTACTGGCGTAGAGATTATTATTAACATCAGCTATTAAACTTAAATTTCTATGAAATGGAATATGAGAATTGATTGTGTATACAATCATTGATTTGCCTTTGGCAAACACATTTGTAAGTATCACTATTCATTTTCTGTTTTTCCATTTTCTATTTAGGTTAGCACGAAGTTATATCACTCTACCTATGTATGTTTAACTATTCTTACTTATCTTTTACGATCATCACATTAATTATTTTTACTTATTCGATGCACCATCGGTGCATACATATAAGTATTATTGTAGTGGCTTTATGTTACTTTGTTTTTGCTTTCTACAGTTGACTTAGCTTTCCAGCATTCTGAAGCAGTTCTGGCCAAGTGAACAGTGATCGCCAAGTGAACATATTTTTGTCACGTGCCCATGATGAATTAAATGAGACATTATTAGATTTAATTGAACTATAGTGAATTTTAATCAGAAATAATTTCTTAATCAGGCTTGAGTTCAGTAATTTCAATTCTTATGAATGAAATATTTTTATTAATTAATGTGAGTATCTAAAGAAGAGAAGAAAAATTAAACTAGACACTATTAGCTGGGGGAAATACCGATATTTTTCTGTGCAGCCACGCACTTCATCAGCACCCATGTCTATCTACTGGGGTAGAGATTATTATTAACATCAGCTATTAAACTTAAATTTCTATGAAATGGAATATGAGAATTGATTGTGTATACAATCATTGATTTGCCTTTGGCAAACACATTTGTAAGTATCACTATTCATTTTCTGTTTTTCCATTTTCTATTTAGGTTAGCACGAAGTTATATCACTCTACCTATGTATGTTTAACTATTCTTACTTATCTTTTACGATCATCACATTAATTATTTTTACTTATTCGATGCACCATCGGTACATACATATAAGTATTATTGTAGTGGCTTTATGTTACTTTGTTTTTGCTTTCTACAGTTGACTTAGCTTTCCAGCATTCTGAAGCAGTTCTGGCCAAGTGAACAGTGATCGCCAAGTGAACATATTTTTGTCACGTGCCCATGATGAATTAAATGAGACATTATTAGATTTAATTGAACTATAGTGAATTTTAATCAGAAATAATTTCTTAATCAGGCTTGAGTTCAGTAATTTCAATTCTTATGAATGAAATATTTTTATTAATTAATGTGAGTATCTAAAGAAGAGAAGAAAAATTAAACTAGACACTATTAGCTGGGGGAAATACCGATATTTTTCTGTGCAGCCACGCACTTCATCAGCACCCATGTCTATCTACTGGCGTAGAGATTATTATTAACATCAGCTATTAAACTTAAATTTCTATGAAATGGAATATGAGAATTGATTGTGTATACAATCATTGATTTGCCTTTGGCAAACACATTTGTAAGTATCACTATTCATTTTCTGTTTTTCCATTTTCTATTTAAGTTAGCACGAAGTTATATCACTCTACCTATGTATGTTTAACTATTCTTACTTATCTTTTACGATCATCACATTAATTATTGTTAATGTCAAAGGGCTTTATATAGTATTTGTCATTAACAACTGTGTTGCACAAAATTTTCCCCCTTTTGTTTAATATATATTATACCTGAATGTTGATAGATTCATACTTTCTCTCTTACACATAATGCCTAAAATGAAATGTCAAAGGGGTCAAAATGTCTAATAAGTTGTTTCCGTTGGCGAGTAAGAATTTTTGGTTCTTCTTGTTTGATCAGCCAACTGAAAAGGTAACGAATTATAGTAATCCAATAAACTAGCCCTACAAACTAATCCCTTTTGGTTTGTTTATTCTTTTATGCGTTCTACATTTCCTACTGAGGTTTGTGACATATATATGTTTCCCGAGCGAACCAAATAAAAAAGGGTTATTTGTATTTCTGGCTATTCTTTACTTGGCTCTGGAATTTAATTTGGTTCTCTATTCCCATCCAGCATTTCATCAATCCGTGTCGAAATAAACATTGGTCCATTCGAGCCGGATTGGAATAAGAAAAACGAATTTAATTCTCTGAGATTTCATTATTGGATTTCATTTGTGACCATACCAGCTGACAAAACTACATACATACATTCATCGATTCATCATTAATAAGGTACGTTACGTATTTTGCTTTGATTGTTCTTCAGTTCTCTTGAAAGTGCATGTGAAACAACATTCCACGGTTTTCTTTATACACACATATGTAGGTACATATGTATACCTATTACTAATTTATCTAAGTGCAAAAACGAATAAATTAATCAAATGGAGTGCTACCTAGTTATTAAGAAAAATTTGTTCTAAAATCGAAAAAAAAGGGAAATAATTCCAAAGCACAAAATTAATAAAATTATAGATTCCCAAAAGGAAAATGTGCTAAGTTAATAAAAAGAATTTAGAATCGCCATTGATGTACAAACATCCATACATATAATAAAGAGTGAGACGAATATTCAACTGGAACCATGTACATATGTATGTACATACATACATAATTTTCATCGATCACTACCAGTAAGTTGCATACTTATACCATTTCAAAACAAACAAACAAATTTTTTAACAAAATGACCGGAATACTTCGCATATTAATTTTGTCCAAAATATAGGTTTTCTTTGGAAGGCCCTTTATGGTAATGGATGAACAAATGTCCGATCTTTTCCTTCTTCCAGCGCTAAATTCTCTTATTTTATTTTATTAACTCTCCAGGAATAGGTAGTTAATTTAATTCCCTTTGGTGATTTTTTTTGTTTTTATTCTCTTCGAGTTTTATTTAATTCTCTTATTCAGCGAATGAAAGTTCAAAACTCATTGAACATGCGTAAAATTAAATTCACTTGGATCTCTTCATCTGTAATCTTAGTAGAGATTACAGACAAAAAGCAACCAAGTTAGAAAAAGAAGTCGTGCTCCCTTAAACTTAAAACATCTATCAGCGTTATTCTCTTAATCAATTAAAATTACAAAAAAAAGAAGATCCCGCTTTCTTCCAATTCCATACATACTTACATACATACATACATATGTACATATACGAGTACATATATTTATATTATAAAATTATTGGAAAACAACACGTAATTTATTCTTAAGAAAAAGTGTTACCTCTGTGAATATTTGTTTAAAACGATAAGACTTATGACCCCTTTAAAAGTACCCAATATAAAAAAAAAAATTATTTTCAATCACGAGTGATAAATTGAAGGTAGAACTTAAAAGGAAAAAGGTTTATTTCAAGTTGGAACTACATAACCGCAGAACCTATAAAAATATTGTGCATACTTATTATTTTTACAAGGTCGGCAACACTTGTTAAAATCCATGCAGATATTGAGTCCTTTCGGTTCTAAATGGTCTCAATATTCTTTAAAATCATAAAAGTGTTGAAATTATAAAAAAAAAATTACATAAAAACAAACAAAAAAATTAAAAATAAATATACCAACTTAAAAGCTAATTAAAAGGTTCATATTAGTAATTCATTCTGGTTTCACCTTTATATCACGTTTTTCAAGTCTCGTAACTCCTAACTGCGTGCCTTACACATACTTTTTTTTCTAGTAAACAGTGGTCCAATTTGTAAATTTCATATTTTCACAAAATTTGTTTTTTTTTTGAAGTTGAATCGTATTTGTCTGGAGTGGCAAATTATCAAGTGTATCTTTAATTATACATATATACACGAATAGACCTAATAATCACGTTCATTTCCAATCACATCATTACAATTTCCAGGTCAGTGAAGATTAATGAACTTTTAACTAGTTTATTCCTATAATCAGCTGATTCATATTCCAGAAAATCGAAAGAACAAAATCATTTATTCAGTAAACTAAATGAATGCAATTTGGGTTTGAAATTTATTTGCAATTTCTTCTGCTATTTCATACTGTGAATAGCATTCACTCTAAATACAAGTTATAAGTATTATTAAAAAAAAAAAAAAAAAAGGACTTTTATAAAGATTTATTGCCTTTTCAAAGTTTCTTTTACTCGAACCTTTAATTTCACTTTTACAAGTGACTTCTAGCTGAAATTTTACTTACTTGTGTATAACTAAAATGTCTTTCGATCAATTTATTCGCTTGTCTGATGACATTGTAGAGTTCGAGGCAGATCTAAATAATAATATATACCCGCTGAGTTCTTGTCATGCAGTCGATGTTCATCGAGATGAACTAAAATCTGAATGGGCAAGAGTTAAGAAAAGTTACGAAACTTGTTTGTTTGAGGTGGAGAAAAAGACTCAGGCAAAGGACAAAGCAAAAGATATAGAAACAATCAAAGAAAAATATAAGAGTACATATAAGACATATTGTAAGTGTCTAACCAAGTTTGCAGAAATATTAGATACACTTAACAATCCTCCAAGCACTTCGGCTCATTCTGTTCGATCAAACAACTCTTCTTCGGAGTCACACAGTCTTCATTTACCGTCTATCGAGATAGAAACATTTCATGGCGATTACGCCTCTTGGCCCACATTTCGTGATACTTTTACTGCAGTAGTTTCCAATTCGAAAGCCAGCAATGTTGAAAAATTATTTTACTTGAAACAAAAGACGAAAGGCGAAGCTAGGGAAATTGTGCAAAAGAGCCCACTTACCAATCAAGGCTTCAATTTAGCTTGGGAAAATTTATGTTCACGTTTTGAAAATCGACGAGTTCTTATAAATGGTCAGCTGAAAATCCTTTTTAGCCTACAGACTATTACATTGGAGTCCGGAAAAGCTCTCAAGCAATTACAAAGGGATTTGAACTCCTGTATATCCGTACTAAAACTCTACAGTATTGATGTTTCAAGTTGGGATCCAATATTCGTATTTCTCTGCACAAGCAAACTTCCAGAAAACACACTTACTATGTGGGAACAGGAGCTTAAAGACAAAACAGCTCTTCCGAAATGGTCAGAACTTGACGATTTTCTCACTAATCGCTACAGAACATTAGAATCAGTTTCCGAGATTCGAAATATAAATAACTTGAAGAAAAGTGACGTGAAATCAAAAAGTCAATCTACTCCAAGTTTCAATAAAAAAGTAAACAGTTTTCAAGCTAATATCTCTAGTCCACAATGCCAGCTTTGTCCAAAAGAAAATCATGCTATAAGGAAATGCCCAAAGTTTTTAAAAATGAATAACCAGCAAAGACTGCAAGAAATCAAAAGAGAAGGTTTGTGTTTGAACTGTTTTTCAAAATCCCATGGTGTGAAAAATTGCACTAGTAAACATAGCTGTTTTAAATGCCAAAAGAGACACAATACGCTTTTGCACAAAGAAATCGAGAGAACAGATAATTATTCCCAAATTCCATGTTCAAGTACTACCCTAAACCCCAGGTCAATGTCCTTTTCTCCTTCTACTGCAGGTAATATACAGTCCACTACCAATGATACCACTAATAACGTCCAATCCTGTTTTGCTACTAATTCCAAGGGGGTCTTATTAGGAACTGCCTGGGTAAATATTTGCCACTTAGGGATGAATTATCAAACACGCGCCTTGATAGATTCGGGGTCAGAAGGCACCTTCATATCTGAGCGTTTATTCAATATTCTGAATCTTCCTTCTCGTCCTACCCAAGCAAAAATTTCAGGACTAAATAATACCGTTTCAGCTACAGTTCAACGCCAATGTAATTTAACATTGGGTTCACAATTAAATGGTGACATAATCATTTCTGTAACGGCACTTGTAGTTCCTCAACTTTCTAGTAAACTACCTTCGCAGACCTTCCCAGATTCGATATTTTCAAGCCTTCCTAATATTCCACTAGCTGATCCTAAGTTTAATTCTAGTTCAAAGATTGATATATTGATTGGAGGTGATATATTCCCATCAATAATTTGTTCTGGTATCCGACACAATGTTTGTGGATCTTTAATAGCCCAAGAAACCATCTTCGGATGGATTTTGACTGGTCCAGTCAAGAGCACATCCAATTCAGGTACCACTATAGTTTCAAATTTCTGCGAAATTACCTTAGACAAGGAAATTTCTCGCTTCTGGGAGGTGGAGAATCTTCCAAGGAAGAACGTTATGTCTCCATCGGAACAAGCATGTGAAGATTTATATGTTCGTACTACAAAAAGAAGCCCCGAAGGCAGATATATTGTATCGCTTCCCTTCAAGGAAGAATTTCCAGAGGATCTATGTATTGGTCAATCTAGGTCTAGTGCTATTGCACAGTTTCTCCGAAACGAGGCTAGAATGATTCGAATTCCTAACCTGAAATCTGATTACGATAAAGTTATTCAGGAATACGAAGATCTTGGTCATATGTTTAAAATTGAATCATCTTTTAAGCATTCTGATACTCCACATACTTATTATTTACCACACCATGCGGTCATAAAGCCTGATAGTGTTACTACGAAAGTTCGCGTAGTGTTTAACGCTTCAGCTCTATCATCCAATGGGCAAAGTTTGAATTCCGTACTTCACATAGGCCCAGTGCTTCAAAATGATTTGACTCTATTAATTCTGAAGTGGAGATTTTTTAAATACGTCTTCAATGCCGACATTCAGAAGATGTATAGGCAAATTCTAGTTAATCCAGAGCACACTTCATATCAGAGAATATTGTTCAGAAATAATCCAAATAATTTCATTAGTGAGTATGAGCTTAAAACAGTTACTTTCGGTGTTAATTGTGCTCCATATCTTGCTATTCGCACATTACTGCAGTTAGCAGAGGACGTTCAATCCGTCTATCCACTTGCTAGTGAAATTCTCCGAAATTATATGTATGTCGACGATGTTTTGGCTGGGTCGCATACAAAAGAAGACGCCATAAAGGCAAAAAATGAGCTAGTCTTAGCCTTAAAATCCGCCGGGTTTTTGCTGAGAAAGTGGACATCTAATTCCCAAGATATTTTGGATGATATCCCTCCAGAACATCTTCTTCATGAGGACTTTTTGAAATTCGAGGATAGCAGTTCTGCAAAAACTTTAGGAATACAGTGGAATGCATGTTCCGATTATTTCCTTTTTGCAGCGAATCAATTTTCAGAAGACACTGCGTGCACTAAAAGAGAAGTTTTATCGCAAATTGCGAAATTGTTCGATCCCGCGGGTTGGTTAGCACCTTGTGTCATAATGGCAAAAATACTGATGCAGAAAATATGGGTAGATGGTACTGGATGGGACGAAATTCTTAGCCCAGATACACTTCATGAATGGAAACAGTTCCAATCTAATTATTCTGAAATCAATACCATTCGTATTCCTCGATGGATTGATTATTGTCAAAATTCGGAAGTCCAATTCCATGGGTTTTGTGATGCTTCAGAAAAAGCATATGCAGCGGTTTTGTATGTACGGATTTCAAGAAATAATTCTGTTTCTACACATCTTATGGCTTCTAAAACAAAGGTGGCTCCCATTAAGACGCTGTCCATTCCGAGACTAGAGCTTTGTGGGGCGGTTCTGTTAGCAGACATGATAGACAATTTACTCTCAAGGATGGATGTGGAAAAGTACTCCCTTTACTGTTGGACAGACTCAACCATAGTCCTATCTTGGTTGGCTAAGCCGGCATGTAGTTGGCTAACCTTTGTAGCAAACCGAGTATCCAAGATAACTCAAGTAGTTGACAGCTCAAAATGGTTTCACATCAATTCTAAAATGAATCCAGCGGACCTAGCCAGCCGAGGACTTTATCCTCAGGACCTACGAGGAAACAATTTATGGTGGTTCGGGCCCAACTGGCTAGAGAAGGAAAGTTCTTTGTGGCCTAATTTTTGTCCATCTAACATACCGAGTACTGAACTAGAAATAAAGCCTATAAAAGTACATTTTACCTTCTTCACTCATTTTGAAGATATCTTAGAACGGTTCTCCTCATTCCCCAAAGCATTACGTGTTACGGCATATGTGTATCGTTTTTTCCTTAGAACACATCATCGATATCGTGCCAATTTCTATAAAGATTCCACTGCACTTTCCAGCGCTGAAATAAATAACGTGCGAGATATCCTCATTTCTGTCTGCCAGAAGGTGAGCTTTCCAAATGAGTACCAGGCTTTGACTGAAAAAAAACCCATATCTACGTCCAGCACACTGTTAAATTTAAATCCGTTTTTAGATCAAGAAGGAATTATTCGTGCTTGTGGTCGGCTTGAATATGCACCTGGTTTATCTTACAATGAGAAACACCCAGTGATTATACCATACAACTCGCAGTATGCAAGGTTATTGACAAAATTTATACATGACATCACTCTTCACGGTGGAAACCAATTAGTTTTACGTATACTTCGCTCACAATATTGGATTCCGAAAGCAAAGAATTTAATAAAAACAACAATAAATAAATGCAAAATCTGTGTGATACACAAAAAACGATGTCATAGCCAAATAATGGCAGCATTACCATCCGAAAGGACAGAAATTACTCGTCCATTTGTCCATACTGGTCTAGATTTTACCGGACCATTAGATATTAAGAGCTATTCTGGTCGAGGCTGCCGTACTTCTAAGGGCTATGTCTGTGTATTCGTATGCTTCTCTACAAAGGCAATTCATTTAGAAGCCACGTCGGAACTAACTACCCAAGCATTTCTGGCAGCTTTTAGTCGCTTTGTGTCGCGAAGAGGATGTCCATTACATTTACATTCTGATAACGGAACTACCTTTGTTGGAGCTTCTAGACTTATTGCAAAGGAGTTCCTTCAAACCTCCCAAGATCGCATTTTGGCCAACTATGCCCAACAGAATATTTCATGGCATTTTATTCCGGCTGGAGCCCCTCATATGGGCGGCTTATGGGAAGCTGGTGTAAAAAGCTTTAAGGCACATTTTCGAAAGACTGTTGGATGTTATAAATACACATTTGAGGAACTTTCTACATTGCTTTCCAAAATCGAATCTTGTCTTAATTCCAGGCCAATCTCCCCTATGTCTTCTAATCCAACCGATCTTTGCGCCTTGACTCCAGGACATTTCCTAATTGGAACTCCAATTCTTGCTCCAATTGATCCCCAAGTTAGTGACCTACCCATATCTATTGTCAATAGATGGCAGCGCGTAAAATTAATACATCAGAAATTTTGCTTGCGATGGAAAAATGAATATTTAAAAGAAATGCACAAAAGGCTTAAATGGCAGAGTCCAGAGGCTAATATTTCCGAAAATGCACTGGTAGTGATCAAGGATGAAAATCTTCCACCAAACTCATGGCGGCTTGGCAGGGTTGTAAAAGTCTATTTGGGTCCAGATAAACGAGTTCGAGTCGCCGACGTCTTCACCCAGCGTGGATTAATAAAAAGACCCATAGTCAAGCTCATTTTATTGACTCCTGAAACCTAGTTTAGCTTTCAACAGGATTTCCTTACATTACAATTTTTTTTCTTTTCTAGCTCACCATGCCAAAAGTACCTAAAAAATTCGAATCAAAATTTCCTGAGCGACGTAAAACTTATGCTTGCCGTATTTGTAAGAAGTATCACCCACTTCGAACATGCCATAAATTTTTAGCCATGAACATGTCCGATAGAATTCGTGCAGTACATGCCAATAAGTATTGTCCTAATTGCTTGGCACATGAACACTCGCATGGAATTTGCTTCTCCAAATACGGATGCAAACATTGCCATAAGTCTCATCATACCCTGTTACGTGTTGACCGACGACTAGCAAAGGACTTGTTAGGACCTAAACAACGATCAAAGTCGAGTTCGCCGTTAAATTCTACTAAGTCTACTTCATCGAACTCATTAAAAAAACACGTGTCATCAGGTTCTAAGGACAAACCTTCATCTTCTACTTTGGCAAAATCAACAACCTTGACAGAAATCATCCGCCAAAACACACTTGTACTGCTTCCCACAGTTCTTGCGAAGATTGGAAGCACGACCGCATATGCTCGTTGTTTATTAGATTCTGGTTCGCCAGTTAGTAGGGTTTCTACAAAATTAGTTGACAAACTAAACTTAACATCGTACACTCTCCACGACGAGACTATTTGCCCAATAGTCCTCAAGTCAAGATTCGACAGCAACTCAAAGATCGAGGGTACCTTTAGGGTTGACAATCGCATCTGTATTCGCACTCCATCTCAATCACTTCCTGAGTCATTTAAAAGGAATTTCCGAGATCTTTTTCTGGCGGATTCAAAATTTTACGAATCCACTCCTATCGATATAATTATTGGAGCAGATCTTTATCCGAAGGTTATGTGTCAAGGTGTATTTTCAAGAATAGGATTACCTACCGCTCAGAGTACGGTGTTTGGGTGGATAATTTATGGACCGTGTTCACTATAAATATCATTAAATGCACTTTTAAGAAAATAATCAGGCAAAATGCAAACGTATAATTATTTACTACAATAAAATCTTATCTATAAATTTTCATATCTACTACGAAAAAAAAAAAAAAAAAAAAATAATATAATAATAATAATTTGTTAAAGAAATGAATTGTAACTTAATATAAGTTTGAAATGAATTATAACTTTTAAATCTAAGCTTACTAATCATTACAATATTGTTTTTTTGTATTATTTTATGCAACAACTTCTTAGACATGATCCTGAACGTTTTCATTGCATACATACTGCAAGGCGGGCGGTAATGTTAATGTCAAAGGGCTTTATATAGTATTTGTCATTAACAACTGTGTTGCACAAAATTTTCCCCCTTTTGTTTAATATATATTATAGCTGAATGTTGATAGATTCATACTTTCTCTCTTACACATAATGCCTAAAATGAAATGTCAAAGGGGTCAAAATGTCTAATAAGTTGTTTCCGTTGGCGAGTAAGAATTTTTGGTTCTTCTTGTTTGATCAGCCAACTGAAAAGGTAACGAATTATAGTAATCCAATAAACTAGCCCTACAAACTAATCCCTTTTGGTTTGTTTATTCTTTTATGCGTTCTACATTTCCTACTGAGGTTTGTGACATATATATGTTTCCCGAGCGAACCAAATAAAAAAGGGTTATTTGTATTTCTGGCTATTCTTTACTTGGCTCTGGAATTTAATTTGGTTCTCTATTCCCATCCAGCATTTCATCAATCCGTGTCGAAATAAACAATTATTTTTACTTATTCGATGCACCATCGGTACATACATATAAGTATTATTGTAGTGGCTTTATGTTACTTTGTTTTTGCTTTCTACAGTTGACTTAGCTTTCCAGCATTCTGAAGCAGTTCTGGCCAAGTGAACAGTGATCGCCAAGTGAACATATTTTTGTCACGTGCCCATGATGAATTAAATGAGACATTATTAGATTTAATTGAACTATAGTGAATTTTAATCAGAAATAATTTCTTAATCAGGCTTGAGTTCAGTAATTTCAATTCTTATGAATGAAATATTTTTATTAATTAATGTGAGTATCTAAAGAAGAGAAGAAAAATTAAACTAGACACTATTAGCTGGGGGAAATACCGATATTTTTCTGTGCAGCCACGCACTTCATCAGCACCCATGTCTATCTACTGGGGTAGAGATTATTATTAACATCAGCTATTAAACTTAAATTTCTATGAAATGGAATATGAGAATTGATTGTGTATACAATCATTGATTTGCCTTTGGCAAACACATTTGTAAGTATCACTATTCATTTTCTGTTTTTCCATTTTCTATTTAGGTTAGCACGAAGTTATATCACTCTACCTATGTATGTTTAACTATTCTTACTTATCTTTTACGATCTTTACTATAGTTCAATTAAATCTAATAATGTCTCATTTAATTCATCATGGGCACGTGACAAAAATATGTTCACTTGGCGATCACTGTTCACTTGGCCAGAACTGCTTCAGAATGCTGGAAAGCTAAGTCAACTGTAGAAAGCAAAAACAAAGTAACATAAAGCCACTACAATAATACTTATATGTATGTACCGATGGTGCATCGAATAAGTAAAAATAATTAATGTGATGATCGTAAAAGATAAGTAAGAATAGTTAAACATACATAGGTAGAGTGATATAACTTCGTGCTAACCTAAATAGAAAATGGAAAAACAGAAAATGAATAGTGATACTTACAAATGTGTTTGCCAAAGGCAAATCAATGATTGTATACACAATCAATTCTCATATTCCATTTCATAGAAATTTAAGTTTAATAGCTGATGTTAATAATAATCTCTACCCCAGTAGATAGACATGGGTGCTGATGAAGTGCGTGGCTGCACAGAAAAATATCGGTATTTCCCCCAGCTAATAGTGTCTAGTTTAATTTTTCTTCTCTTCTTTAGATACTCACATTAATTAATAAAAATATTTCATTCATAAGAATTGAAATTACTGAACTCAAGCCTGATTAAGAAATTATTTCTGATTAAAATTCACTATAGTTCAATTAAATCTAATAATGTCTCATGTAATTCATCATGGGCACGTGACAAAAATATGTTCACTTGGCGATCACTGTTCACTTGGCCAGAACTGCTTCAGAATGCTGGAAAGCTAAGTCAACTGTAGAAAGCAAAAACAAAGTAACATAAAGCCACTACAATAATAATTATATGTATGCACCGATGGTGCATCGAATAAGTAAAAATAATTAATGTGATGATCGTAAAAGATAAGTAAGAATAGTTAAACATACATAGGTAGAGTGATATAACTTCGTGCTAACCTAAATAGAAAATGGAAAAACAGAAAATGAATAGTGATACTTACAAATGTGTTTGCCAAAGGCAAATCAATGATTGTATACACAATCAATTCTCATATTCCATTTCATAGAAATTTAAGTTTAATAGCTGATGTTAATAATAATCTCTACCCCAGTAGATAGACATGGGTGCTGATGAAGTGCGTGGCTGCACAGAAAAATATCGGTATTTCCCCCAGCTAATAGTGTCTAGTTTAATTTTTCTTCTCTTCTTTAGATACTCACATTAATTAATAAAAATATTTCATTCATAAGAATTGAAATTACTGAACTCAAGCCTGATTAAGAAATTATTTCTGATTAAAATTCACTATAGTTCAATTAAATCTAATAATGTCTCATTTAATTCATCATGGGCACGTGACAAAAATATGTTCACTTGGCGATCACTGTTCACTTGGCCAGAACTGCTTCAGAATGCTGGAAAGCTAAGTCAACTGTAGAAAGCAAAAACAAAGTAACATAAAGCCACTACAATAATACTTATATGTATGCACCGATGGTGCATCGAATAAGTAAAAATAATTAATGTGATGATCGTAAAAGATAAGTAAGAATAGTTAAACATACATAGGTAGAGTGATATAACTTCGTGCTAACCTAAATAGAAAATGGAAAAACAGAAAATGAATAGTGATACTTACAAATGTGTTTGCCATAGGCAAATCAATGATTGTATACCCAATCAATTCTCATATTCCATTTCATAGAAATTTAAGTTTAATAGCTGATGTTAATAATAATCTCTACCCCAGTAGATAGACATGGGTGCTGATGAAGTGCGTGGCTGCACAGAAAAATATCGGTATTTGCCCCAGCTAATAGTATCTAGTTTAATTTTTCTTCTCTTCTTTAGATACTCACATTAATTAATAAAAATATTTCATTCATAAGAATTGAAATTACTGAACTCAAGCCTGATTAAGAAATTATTTCTGATTAAAATTCACTATAGTTCAATTAAATCTAATAATGTCTCATTTAATTCATCATGGGCACGTGACAAAAATATGTTCACTTGGCGATCACTGTTCACTTGGCCAGAACTGCTTCAGAATGCTGGAAAGCTAAGTCAACTGTAGAAAGCAAAAACAAAGTAACATAAAGCCACTACAATAATACTTATATGTATGCACCGATGGTGCATCGAATAAGTAAAAATAATTAATGTGATGATCGTAAAAGATAAGTAAGAATAGTTAAACATACATAGGTAGAGTGATATAACTTCGTGCTAACCTAAATAGAAAATGGAAAAACAGAAAATGAATAGTGATACTTACAAATGTGTTTGCCAAAGGCAAATCAATGATTGTATACACAATCAATTCTCATATTCCATTTCATAGAAATTTAAGTTTAATAGCTGATGTTAATAATAATCTCTACCCCAGTAGATAGACATGGGTGCTGATGAAGTGCGTGGCTGCACAGAAAAATATCGGTATTTCCCCCAGCTAATAGTGTCTAGTTTAATTTTTCTTCTCTTCTTTAGATACTCACATTAATTAATAAAAATATTTCATTCATAAGAATTGAAATTACTGAACTCAAGCCTGATTAAGAAATTATTTCTGATTAAAATTCACTATAGTTCAATTAAATCTAATAATGTCTCATTTAATTCATCATGGGCACGTGACAAAAATATGTTCACTTGGCGATCACTGTTCACTTGGCCAGAACTGCTTCAGAATGCTGGAAAGCTAAGTCAACTGTAGAAAGCAAAAACAAAGTAACATAAAGCCACTACAATAATAATTATATGTATGCACCGATGGTGCATCGAATAAGTAAAAATAATTAATGTGATGATCGTAAAAGATAAGTAAGAATAGTTAAACATACATAGGTAGAGTGATATAACTTCGTGCTAACCTAAATAGAAAATGGAAAAACAGAAAATGAATAGTGATACTTACAAATGTGTTTGCCAAAGGCAAATCAATGATTGTATACACAATCAATTCTCATATTCCATTTCATAGAAATTTAAGTTTAATAGCTGATGTTAATAATAATCTCTACCCCAGTAGATAGACATGGGTGCTGATGAAGTGCGTGGCTGCACAGAAAAATATCGGTATTTCCCCCAGCTAATAGTGTCTAGTTTAATTTTTCTTCTCTTCTTTAGATACTCACATTAATTAATAAAAATATTTCATTCATAAGAATTGAAATTACTGAACTCAAGCCTGATTAAGAAATTATTTCTGATTAAAATAATAATTTTTAAAACCTCTAGGCACATTTTCATTATAAAAGATGTCTTATTTCAAAAACTCCATTATTTTTTTTTCCAACAGTATAAAACTTGCCATCAAAAGAAAATAAATTGTAATAGCTTCAGCGAAATTATTAAAGAAATCTTGGATTAATTGAAACATTACCATTTTATATATTATTAACTTATAAGCAGTAATGCATACATACATATATATGTATGATAACACAATCCATATACATTTCAATCAAACTTAATTCCATGAATTTAAATATTATATGAACTTTCACGTTTGACTTCAAATAACTCGCAATTTAAAATCAAAAATGACTTTTTGCTGGGCACAAAGCAATTAGCATGTATGTATGTATGTATGCACAAGGAAGTTTTGTTGTTTGTGTCGAAAACATATGAAAAGTTTTTAAGCATTCTATAAGCGTTCAAACATTTACATTTTCATTACATTTTCATTTACATTACATCTACGATTTCTACAGTCGGCTAACGAGGCCTTAAAAAGCATTACTTGTTACTTTTCGTTGCCGTTCTGTGCCGTTATTTTCTGTATAAAATATTTTGCAATTACTTTTTCTGTGAAAAAAAAATCAACTGGGAACCTATAGAATTGGATACATTTGTATAGAAAATATCACAACACACTAATACATACACACTTTTAGCTGTCACTTAACGTTGAATTCTATTTTCTACAGATTTGTCCACAATAGAACGAAACGAAAAAGGAACAACTAACCACACATACAAATTTTCAACTGAACAGAAACAAAACAGCTGATTCAGAACTAATTCTGCCTTTAAGGTATTCAATCGGTTAACCGTTAATCAGTTAACCGGTTAATTACTACTCGATTAACTGATCGGTTAATTTAAAATTGTCTTTTTTGGATTAACAGTTAAACCGGGAATTACAGTCGATTAACCGACGTAACAAATTTTTTTCATATTTTGTAGTATTACTACTTATTTTACTCATTTACAAAAGGTGATTGTTTAGAAATTAGTTTTCATACAAACAAAGAAGTATTTTCAGTGATCCTAGCTGATGTAAAACTTCAAAATCTTTGGACATGGCTATAAAAGAGTTTAGTAAAGACTAGAGGTAATTATCAAGTTTTTGTTTAATAATTTTATAAAAGCCAATAATAGTACTGGTGCCAACGATTTAATTAAGGATTAGATTTAATGAGAGACGAATTCACACCTACACACCTACACTCTGAAATATTTCCTTCTAGCAAAAAATACAATACAAAAACGAAAGCCAAGAAATTTAGAAATGAACTTGTTTACAGAATATTCGTCGCTGAGCTCTGCCAGTATGAGTCAAATGATCACCCTTCAAAAGAAGGAACTATTAGATGTGTTAAGAATTTGAAAAAAAAAACAGGATTCTAGTGGCATAACGAATGATTTTATATGTTTTGAGAAATCCAGGAAAATTACTAGGAAACTTAGATATTCTGTATTATGGATTGCATTCGATTTCCTCAACATCTACGATAAGTATGTATAAGAACTTTTCCCAGTCAGTTTTACCAAAACTAAAGAGGAGAACCGCTGGAATCCTAAATGTTTTAACCAAATTAAATAATTTTTCTGATATATTGTTTTAGAAGATCTCTTTAAACTATTGAAGTAAGAATAATAATGACCTCACAAAGTTGTTAATTTTTAATGAATACCTATTTATGATTTTTATACCCTTTACCAACAAAAATGGTAAAAGGGTATACATATATAGGTTTGTCATTCCGTTTGTAATTTCTATAATATCAATAAGCGACCCATATAATATATATATTCTGGATCCTTATGCATAGGGAAGACGAATAAGCGATGTCCGTCTGTCCGTCTGTCCGTCTGTCTGTACGTGAAATCGGTTTTCCGAAGCTCCCAGAAGAGCTAGAGACTTCGTTCTTGGACTGGTGTGTCAGAAATTTTCCACAATAGATTGGTATTGAAATTCAGCAAAATCGGGCAGACGATTGCAGAGCTGGAAAACTTAAACTTCATTTTGCCATATAAAAGTAACTCCCGAAAACAAATTTTTATTTTTTTTAATAAATGTACATATTTTACACTTCAGTACGACTAAAATTGGAATTTTAAATTAAAAAAATACAAAAAAATTAAAAAGACGTTTCCAGGGTTGGAAAACTTTAACTTTTTGTTTTATGTAAAATTAACTATGTCTAAAACTATATTAGTATTTTCTCGAGAACCGTAAGAGCTACAGACCTGAAATTTGGACACAGTGTGTAGACCTTTGGCCGCTACAACAACAAATACATGATAATTGGAAATTAAAGGGTGTTCCAAAACGAGCAACGAAAAATTTTAAAATCCCATGTAGTATATATACAATTGTATGTATATACACTTGAAATTTGTAAGGTTAGTGTATTTTTATACAGACTACAAAAATTAACACAAAAATTTAAAAAAATTTAAATTAAAGGGTGTTCCATCAGTTAATGCAATTTTGACTATGTAATTTTGACAATTTGCTGTATCTTGGAAACCGTAAGAGCAAAACTCTTGAAATTTTCAAAAATGGTAAAACTGAAAAAATAAAAAATTATAAAATCGCCAAACCGAAAAAAATCGCCAAAAACAAAAAAAAATCGCCAAAACGAAAAAAGCACCAAATTAAAAAAAAATTCTATGACTAAAATAAATCGCAAAAAAAACGGAAAAATTGCTAAAATGAAAACAAAAATCGCCAAAATGAAAGAAAATCGCCAAAATGAAAATCGCCATAATGAAAAAAATCACCAAAACGAAAAAAACCCTAAAAAACAGAAAAAATCGCCAAAATGAAAAAAAATCGCCAAAATGAAAAAAATCGCCAAAACGAAAAAAACCCCAAAAAACAAAAAAATCGCCAAAATGAAAAAAAGCCAAAAACAGAAAAAAAAGTCGCCGAAACGAAAAAAAGCACCAAATTAAAAAAAAAATTATAAAACTAAAATAAATCGCAAAAAAACGGAAAAATGCTAATATGAAAAAAAAAATCGCCAAAACGAAAAAAAACCTAAAAAACAGAAAAAATCGCCAAAATGAAAAAAAATCGCCAAAATGAAAAAAATCACCAAAACGAAAAAAAACCCCTAAAAAACAGAAAAAAATCGTCAAAATGAAAAAAATCGCCAAAACGAAAAAAACCCTAAAAAACAGAAAAAAATCGCCAAAATGAAAAAAATCGCCAAAAAAGAAAAAACGTAAATAACAGAAAAAAAATCGCCAAAACGAAAAAAAGCACCAAATTAAAAAAAAATTTCTAAGACTAAAATAAATCGCAAAAAACGGAAAAATTGCTAAAATGAAAACATAAATCGCCAAAATGAAAGAAAATCGCCAAAATGAAAAAAAAATCGCCAAAATGAAAAAAATCACCAAAACGAAAAAAAACCTAAAAACAGAAAAAAATCGCCAAAATGATAAAAAAAATCGCCAAAATGAAAAAAATCACCAAAACGAAAAAAACCCCAAAAAACAGAAAAAAATCGCCAAAATGAAAAAAGCACTAAATTAAAAGAAAATTTCTAAGACTAAAATAAATCGCAAAAAAACGAAAAAATTGCTAAAATGAAAAAAAAATCGCCAAAATGAAAAAATATCGCTAAAACGAAAAAAATACCTAAAAAACAGAAAAAAATCGCCAAAATGAAAAAAAATCGCCAAAAAAAGAAAAAAAATTGCCAAAACGAAAAAAAAACTAAAAAACAGAAAAAAATTGCCAAAATGAAAAAAAATCCCCAAAATGAAAAAAATCACCAAAATGAAAAAAATCACCAAAACGAAAAAAAAACATAAAAAAAGAAAAAAATTGCCAAAATGAAAAAAAAAATCGCCAAAATGAAAAAAATCACCAAAACGAAAAAAAAACAAAAAAATCGCCAAAAAAATCGCGAAAAAAAACCCAAAAAACAGAAAAAATCGTCAAAATGAGAAAAATCTCCAAAATGAAGAAAAGCCCAACAACAGAAAAAAAATCGCCAAAATGAAAAAAACCTCCAAAAACAGACAAAATCGCCAAAACGAGAAAAAAGCGACAAAACTGAAAAAATCGTTTTAACTGAAAAAAACTTCAAAAAAGCAAAAAACCTTCCTTTCGTGCGCGATTCAAAGTCGCACTTAACTGATTTTTTTTATATTAAAGGAATTAAATGAAACTAAGTTTTTGCTTATTTCGTTCTTGCTTTTTTCACTTAACATATTTTATGTATTTTTTAAAGAACTAGATTGGTATCAATAATCAGAAAAATCCAAAATTATGACTCCAGGGTTGAAAAACTTACACTTTTTGTGTTATGTAAAATTAAATAGGTCTAAAAATTTTTTTCTTTTTCTTTATAAATTTAATATATTTTATGCTTCTGAAAGAAAAGTTTAGTGTATGAAATTTGAAAAATGAAAATTATAGCTCCAAAGATGGAAACTTTAAAAAAATTATAAATTTTTTCACAAAACAAATATGTATGTACGTGTCTGTGTACTATATATATGTACGTACGTTGGTAAAGGGTATATAAAATTCGGCACAGCCGAATATAGCACTCTTACTTGTTTTTGCTTGATTTAGTTTAGGAATTATTATGTATGGTTTTTATTTTACTAATAAACTCAAATTAATAAATAATTAAAGCACTTTTAATTGTTGAAAACACTTGATTTATGGAAAAACTTTATTAATCGGTTAACTGATTAATACCGAAGTTAACCGATTATTATCCGATTAAGCAAAAACCTCGATTAATTATTCGACCGATTAACCGATTAAAGCAAAACCCTGATTAAATGAATACCCTAATGACTATACATACATATGTATTGTGGTGTTTCTGCCAAATAGTAAAACTTAAAATTTGTCATACGGTGTATTTTAACTAGGGATGTAACGAATACCAGTTTAGCGAAAGCGAATGCGAACATTCGTTACATCCCTAATTTTAACTACATATATACATTTTCTTTCATACACGAGCGTTTACTTAACTAAAAACCTTGAAGTATAGAAACAAATATAAAATTTCGTAGAGTATCTTGCCCTGCTTGTTGTTTTTTTTATCTTATAATGTTTTTATAAGATAAGAGAAAGTTTATAGTTTTTTGAAAACAAATTTATTTCAAAGAATTTAATGGAAAAATTTAAATTCTCGTTCAATAACAACTTCTCATTTTTAACCCCCGACCAAAGAGACTTGGTCTTATTCTTTTCTTTCCTTCCGAATTTGCTTTAAAGTTCTAATTTAAGTCTTGAAATAAGGTGAGGCTCCAAATTCAACTAAAACACTAGAAATAAGTCTACACTTAAGAACCTAACCAAACTTTACCTAACTTTCATAATGTGCTTTGGCACCAGGCTTGCCATTTTAGCACTTTTAGTGCTAGATTTAGCACTTTTTTTATTCGTTTAGCACTAAAGATTTTAAAAATAATGCTAAGTGCTAGTTTAGCACTTTCTTAAAACTATTTGGCATTTTTTGCACTTTTTTATTTCATTAAATCTATAAATTTTCCACAGATAATTCCTTAAGACAAATTGCGAGCGAATTAATATTACTTGTTTATCAAATTTATTTATTTTCATTAAGTGTTTAGTATGACAGGTATCATATAACTGAACCGCTCTGAGATACACATATGGGTAGAAATATATTAAAGTACACCATTTGAAATACTAACTTAACAAAACTTGTTTTAAGTTTTATTCGTTTTAAGAGCTTATAGTGTTAATTATGTTATTGATCAGCTTGAAGAAAGCTAAAGTGAGCCCAAGAGTTTAGTTGTCGGTTATACGATTATGTTTCAGTAGAAAATAAATATATTTAACACTCTTAGGGCCATTATTACAACTTAAAGTTAGTTAAAAGTAGGATTTTGTCGGACGTATAAAAAGCTATTCATTAGTATAAATTTAATTTAAATTACCAGGAAGGATACATTGCCTTTAACTACTCGCTCACTTTAGGCTAAGCTAAATTGGTACTGATGAAAAACTTTTTATAAGTCCGATAAAATCCTATTGTTAACTAACTTTAAGTTGTAATAATAGCCGTTAAAGATTTCAAATTTATAAATTAAATATTTTAATCTACCAATACATACAATATTATTGAATATATATATTACTGTTCACGTCGTTTGGGTTACGTAAAAAGGTCAAATCTCGCACAATTTACGCAACATCATCGATGTTATTGTCAGTTTTACCTTTACTATTGAACGATTGTTACAAATCTTTCAAAAAAAATTGCGAAATTTTTTTCACACTGAAATACTTAACATAATAATAAGTATATGTGCCAACACATTACACTTCTTGGTTATGAAAAAAGGTATTGTGTCGCCTATGAATATGATATACGTTAGCGATGATTTAGAATACAACAAATTCACAATTTTATTGCAAGGGTATGTGCCGCTTAAGAAATAAGAGAAACTAAAAATGTTAACTGATTTTAGCACTTTGTTGTGTGTGCTGTAGAGCATTTTAGCACTTTTATTTCTGCAATCTAGCACTTTTCCTCTTACATCTTATGGCAACACTGTTTGGCACTTCTCTCATCAACAATTTATAGCCTTGCATAATCGCAACATGTAAATTTCAATAAAATTGCTTGGGTTAAACGTTTTATATTTGCTCTTTAATTCTGAGCTTCATAGCTTTGCATTATCGCAACATGCATGCCAAATTTCAATAAAACATTGAACGCTTTAGATTCGCTTTTTTAATTCTGAGTGTTAGAATTTCGTTAAAATTTTCAAGTTTTCAGATTTTTCTGGGTGGTTACTCACCTAGATCTCCTCATGCGCCAAATTTAAGCTCTCTCGGTATAGCGGAAGTGCTTTAAAGAAGTGCATTAAAAAAGCCATAAGATTAATTAAAAATCGCTAAAACTATGGAATGCAAAAAATTTGCGAAAATGCTGAAAATTCGCGAAAAGTTACTAACAGGTGGATGATAACAAAGTCTAATAGTGCCTAAAAATATTCAAAACTGTTAAGAAGCTAAAAAGCACACAAAAAGTCGATTTTATTGCGAACTTTGCAAAAAATCGCGAAAATTTGCAAAATTTTAAACAAGCCGTAATATTAATTCAAAGTCGCTAAAACTTTAAGGACCGCAAAAAATTCGTCAAAAATCGAGAAAATTACAAAAATTTGCAAAAACGTAAAAAAGAAAAAAAAGATAATGAAAATAAATTCTAATATAAATTTCGAATCAAAAATATAAGTTTTTCTCGTTTTATATAAATTTTTTTCATTCTGCTATCTCATAGTATAATTTTTTTTGGTGAAAATAAATACTAATTCCCATGTAAATTTCCAAAATTTTTAAGAAGTAAGTAATTTATTATAAATCTACCTCATATCATATTGATATCCTATAGCTAGTTAGGGGGGATGGAACTCTTCTCAGAGGTGGAAAGTTACTGATTGCCACTCACTTGGGAGTGGTCAAAACGAGACTTCCGGTCTTTGCCTAAGTATCCCCCGGGCAACGGCATTAAGGCAACCGTTTTAAAAGCTATCTAGATTTAGAAGGTGCAACAACCATATATCCTGAGTGTCTCAGGAAAGTAGGCGATAAACCGCTGAAACGTTGATGCATCGTGTGATTGAACGCGAAGATAGCAGCACTATCACCAATCTATGGGACGAGGGCTATACCAACAGCCTCTAAATGGAAAACCGAAATACTCGTTGACGACCTTTGCATATCGACCTAGGACTTTGATTGAATACTGAAACGTAAGAACGAACAGTGGGGGATTTTGAAAAAAAGTGGAAATAATTCTGCAGTTTCTAAATCAGCCGTCCAATTGTTATGAGATTTCATACAGCATTTAAAAAGGGGGTGGGGCCACAAAGCCCCAAAGTGGGCAACCTCGGGTTAATGAAAAATTCAAACTGATGTCAAGCTGATGTTTTTGATCTGATAAAAAAGATTTTTTGCAAGTGGATTTCTCTATCCAAGACCTAAAAAAGGTCTGCTACATTTATGCAGTTCCGCTTAAAGTTTAGGAAATATTCGAGAAAAAAAATAAATTTTGGCTTTCTTACCAACCTTGTTCCACTGTTCTGCTAGTGGAGAAGTCAAATCTTGTTCGATTTCAAAAAGAAAACTTAGCAAGAGTTAAGAACAAAATGTTTAACATCTAAAAAAATGAGGTATCAAAACCATAGATTTTTTTCCGTTTTTTGCAGGAAAAAGTGGGTTAATTAATTCGCTATTATTAGAAAATATTGCAGGAGTACCAACCCCATATTTTTATTTATTCAAAAGGTAATACTATAAGAAATATTACTTTATAACGCTTTATAACTTTTAAATGTTTTATAAAAATGAAAATAACGAATAATGCAGATAAAAGGTCAATTAGTCTTAAGTTATACCAGTTTTTAGGGTTTGATATTGATTTTTTTGTTGGGTATCAAATTAAACTGGTTACAAAGCTGAAAACGAGTATAACTCAAGAACGGTAGGAGCAAATTCAGGTATTATTCTTTTAAATTACTTAGAACTAATTGACCTTTAAAAAAACACATTTTTCGCGAATATCTCAAAAACGCTTCATAAGAAAAAGAAATGAATGCCACATTCTTGTTCAGCGACCCTAAATTACCCAGCAAAAAATTACACATAACCATCAGAACTAGTTACCATATAATGACTTACGTTTCTGGTTACCAAATTTTATTACTCGCTTACAAATCACATTACCTAGAATTTAAAAAAAATGATGTACAAATTACTAAATGAGGAGAATAATTTTTTATGGCGTTTTCTTTTCTAAAAGAAAAGTGTAACATATATGTTACATGTAATTTGGCAACATTTTTAAATGCTCACCTGATTTTTAAGAAGTGTTGCATATTTTGCGTTTACAAAAGAACAATTTTCCAACAAGTTTCGGCATAAAACAATGACGAACTATAAAATGATTCATTTTTTTCAAAGACAATAACAAAAACAGCTGTTAATATGATGCTGCACTCATGCCCCTTTAATGAAAATGAGTGTTGACCATGTAGCATTTTTCTTCTTTTTAAGGGCAACATCATGAGAAAAGAACGCGTTGATTTTTAAAATAATACATACTTCTCAGAAAAGAACACAAAGAAATGTAAAAGGCAGCATACATGCAGCATATTGCTCAGAATAGAAAACGCCATTAGATTAAATAGATTACGTCAGTGATGCCAACTTAGCCCTTTTCGGGCTAGATTTAGCCCGTTTTGAGTGACTCAAAACGCGAAAAAAAAATTTTTGGCCCGAAACTAAAAAACGCGCTAATCTAGCACTTTTTACAATTATCTTTCAGCCCTTTTAGCCCCTTTTTACTTTTTGCTCGATATGTCAACATTTAAATTTTTACGAACTTTTTTCTTCCTTTAATCTAGCAATATCGACTTATGAAATAACGTGACAGCATTGTTTTACTAATTTTCTTCTGTTAGTTTGCTTTACCAATTAAAAAAAGAAGAAACAGTAAGGTATAGTGTTCTATTTCTTCCAAATTTTTGTGCTTTGAAAGATTCTCAGTATAGCCTAAAAACAGATTTTTATTTAATAACGACCAAATTTAAATTTACTTACCTGTACATATGTATGTGTGTATATGTGTGTCTACAAGCTACCGGCCTGTCCCACAATGTCACCAGAAATCGTTCGATCGCAAACTTGTATTGCAAACAACAATAATATAAGATCATTTATTGTTGTTTTCAATATAAGTATTCGATCGAACTATTTCTGACATCGTGGGACAGGTCGTACAAGTATAATTACTAGAATAGCAAGAACTAGTGCAAAAAGGCTTAAAGTTGTTGTGTAAAATTACTAGTGCTGATGAGTTTAAAACTAGCCCCTTGTCGCGCTTTTTTCAAAAATTTTACTTAATGTTGCGCTAAACGTATATTTTTTCAGTTTAGCCCTTTTTAGCCCTTTTTTAAAAATTGTTTTCGCTTTTTGAGTCTCAAAAGTTGACACCACTGAGTGGCATGCATTTATTAACAACATTCTCATTGATATGAATCATTCAATAGCATAATTCATTATTTTAATGTTAAGTACTAGCTCAATATTCATTTTAGAAAATGCTAAATTATGCTGTTTGATTCGTAATCATGCAGATCACTGGTTCGTATTTCATCCCTTAACTTAAAATCTTAATTTCGAGTTTAAAATGCGTACCCATGGCCTCCGATTAACACTTCCAGGATTTTAGATTTTTCTTGGTGATCTCTGATTTAGGTTTATTTGTGTATCGAATTTAAGCTCTCTAGTGCAAATGTTTGAATGTTATGGGTGTTACCCTCCATCCCCCCCCCATCCCACTTTTTCAACACTTTTAGAAACTCGATAAGACCATGTTAAACTTTGCTGCTTACGCTAACTGGCCTGAATATTTTTATGAATTGTTTTTTTATTCATATTTATTGCGCTGGGGAGAAAATACTAAAATAAGGTGTTAATAAAAAACTCGAATAGCTTTTACCACTTGCCTCCTATTTGAAAAATTATACCCGCATGTTTAACAAAAATTTTATAAGCTTTCAAATCCTAATAAATAATAAGAGACTCGTTTCATGAAGCCCCATTTATATAAATTTGAAACAAACGTCAGAAAGTTCATTTAATTAAAATAAATTAAGAAAATTTCAAGCAATTTTTAATTTAAAAACATATTTATATATTTCTGTAAAAATAAAAAGTGTGTGTGTGTCTAAAAATATCTAAAGAAAGCCCAAAAGGCAAAAAGTTGTTGTTTACAAAATGCGCAATTGCACAGCTTAAGTTGACGAATCAAAATTATTGGGCAAACTTAACAGGTTTGTGTAAATAAATTTCTATAAAATTTTTGACATTTTATTTACGCGAGTGTAAACATGCACAATTGCACAGTTTGCGAGGCTTTTGAACATTCTCATAAAAATCCTTAATGAAAAAAGGCTACTAATATCAAAAAACCTGATAAATTTCGTTTTATTTTTATACATACATACATATGTATGTATGTATAAAAATAAAACGAAATTTATATATATACATACATATGTATGTATGTATATTCTTTACAAAAACTATACTTAATACTATGTTTAGACGGTACGTGCTTCGCTCTCTATTCATGCTTCACGCCCCAATCATGACCGAATCCACTTGCTTCGCCATAGAAAATTATGAGAGCGAATCAAGTAGATTCAATATGAATCTACTTGCGAAGCACGTAAAATAGGTATCTTCTCTAACTTTTATCGCATTTAATCGCCACTTTATCTGAACTAGCTATCAAAACAAAATAGGTATGTGTGTATGTGTGTGTTTGTAAACAAATGAAAACAAGCCAAAAAAACATAGATGTGAGTTTAATATAAATAAATTTAATTAAGTTATGAATAATATAAAAAGGAAAAATAAGAAGAAAATATAGAGATGCCTTCAAAAACAAGATTTTGAATGAATCGAATTTATGTAAGTATGTATGCATGTATACACGTGCGTATGATACGTATGAATGTGTGAATATACATAAAAAAATGCCACGCGAACAGTGATGCCAACTTTTTCACAGCAAAAATCACTATATATTCATAAAAAGCACTAAATGCAATATATTTTTTATTTATAGTTTTATATTTATATATTTATTTTCAATACAGAGAAAGCCCACATGGCTAATTATATATGTATTGAATGAGTAGAAATTAAAAATTTAAGTTAACTACAATTTTAAATTTACTACATTTCATAGGTTTTTGTAATAATTGCAATTATATCGAGCCATATTTCGATTTTGCTTATAAGTAGAATATGAGTAGGAAAATAATTGAAGTTCATTTGGGAAGACACTCCAATTATGGTGTACTATTTTAACAAAAGATGATCAACGAGAATTATACTCCTCGTTTCAAGAAATGCAGTTTCATCTTTTTCCTCTGGCCATAAAACTGCTTTAATAAAACAATTAGATTTTTAAGTGTTTCGTCTGAATTAATTTTTACATGAACATGGTTCAGTATGTTATTCTGAACAACATAAGCCTTTTCTCTTTAGACCGTATTTTATATGAATGAAACAATTTGATTTATAAAATCATTATTGTATTTCTAACTTACTTTTAAAATATTTATAAGCGCTAAAAGTCATTTCTACTACAACATTTGAACATGGTAATGTTAATAGTCTTAGCGAAAATATTGACAGTATTAGAAATGGATTATGATTAGTTGAATTTCTATAATTATAAATTTCAATCCAAAATTTATCAGTTTTGAGCAAATTTTTCCATTTATGTATCCTTAAATTTCTGATACTTCGTTCTATTTCTTCAATTTCACCATCCCAGCAAAAATTACCGCTTCCCAGAAGAGTTTTTGTAAGCCAGCTAGAAGCAATGCATCCAGTTTCCAAAAAGCCATTAATTTTTTTGCTTTACTAATTCGTTTTAGAGAAGCAATAATGTGTAGTTTTTGTGTACTCAGATACAAAAGTTACTGGTTTACATTTTTTTACTTTTGTCCACTTTGGTAGAGAGCCTTACGTTAGTACTTTTCAGAAGCATTTTTGAAAGCTTTCGTTATCAAGAAAGCAATACATTGCTTCCCTCAGTGGTTAGTAATTAGATTATTGTAATTAAGTTATTTTATAACGTGTATGGTATCCTCTGTAATAGAAATATATTATTTTTTCTCACTATGAAAGATAAAGTTTTTCTTCCTTCATATTTCACCAAGCTGAATTAACATTCTGCAAAGGAAACTTTGCATGTCTAAAAGGGGTGAAAGCAGATAGTTTTTGAAAAGTGAAAATAAAGCCACCACACTTTAACAAATTAATATTTAGTAGATTTGCAAAACGCACTATCAAAGGTGAAAAGCACCAATTTAGTGCCTTTTTTTAAGCAACAATTTGAAAAATTCCGCACTGTTATCAATTAAAAAACTCTAAATCTAGTACGAAAAGCACTAAATTGGCACGCTGCACACGAAGCACGAATGAGTAGTCTAAACAGCATGATTCATAAACATGATTCAGAGAGCGAAGCAGGTGATTCAACTCGTCGTCTAAACATAGCATAAGACTTGCAAATGTATCAAAATGTGCACATCATTTTAAAACGCAATCAGTTTTCAGGAAAAAAGATGCGGAACCTAATAGATATACATACATATATGTAGTGGTGTTTCTGTCAAACAGTAAAAATTTAAATTTGTCACACGGTGTATTTGTATACACCAGCGTTTACGTAACTAAAAACCTTGAAGTATGGAAAGAAAAATAAAATTTCTTAGAGTATCTTGCCCTGCTTGTTGTTTTTTTTTATTATATAATGTGTTTATAAGATATGAGATAAGTTTATAGTTTTTTGAAAACAAATTTATTCCAAAGAATTTAATGGCAAAATTTAAATTCTCGTTCAATAATAACTTCTCATTTTTATAATAAAAATATGTAATTATGTATGTACCTATGACTGATGTATTGGTGATTTATTTCGTTCCGAATTTGCTTTAAAGTTATAATTTAAGTCTTGAAATAAGGTGAGGGAGGCTCCAAATTCAACTAAAAGACTAGAAATAAGTATACACTTAAGAACCTAACCAAACTTTACCTAACTTTCATAATGTGCTTTGGCACTACCCTTCCAAACATAAGATGCATACTTTAGTCAATTAAAGCAAGTACTGTTCGATTCACAATTACGGACTGGTTTTTCAGCACGGACATGCATCCTGTCATGTCATTTGAGTCTCAATTCAGCTGATGTGAATTCTTTAGCCCAGCTTGGATAAGCAACTCGCCATGACTCTCTTTGTAAATTGTAATTTAAACTATGTCTTTATAAAATTTTTGCACACTATCGGTGTTCGAAAAGCATGTATAGTGTGTTATGTACTTATGCGCTTTAGAAATACTGGTTGCGAACTCTCCATTTTCTTGTTGAGGTCATCTCAGAATTTTTATACCCTTTACCAAAAAAATGGTAAAAGGGTACATATAGGTTTGTCATTCCGTTTGTAATTTCTATAATATCAATAAGCGACCCTAATGCATAGGTAAGATGAATAAGCGATGTCCGTCTGTCCGTATGGCTGTACGGTTTTCCGAAGCTCCCAGAAAAGCTAGAGACTTCGTTTTGGGACCGGTGTGTCAGAAATGGTCCAACAGACCATTGCAGAGCAGACGATTGCAGAGCTGGAAAACTTAAACTTTATTTTGCCATATAAAAGTAACTACCGAAAACAAATTTTTATTTTTTTTAATAAATAAACTTATTTTACACTTCAGTACGACCAAAATTCATATTTTAAATTAAAAAAATACAAAAAAAATTAAAAAGACGTTTCCAGGGTTGGGAAACTTTAACTTTTTGTTTTATGTAAAATTAACTATGTCTAAAACTATATTAGTATTTTCTCGAGAACCGTAAGAGTTAGAGACCTCAAATTTGGACACAGTATGTAGACCTTTGGCCGCTACAACAACAAATACATGAGAATTGGAAATTAAAGGGTGTTCCAAAACGAGCAATGAAAAATGTTAAAATCCCATGTAATATACATACAATTGTATGTATGTATGTATATACATACATACAATTGAAATTTGTAAGGTTAGTGTATTTTTGTACAGACTACAAAAATTAACACTAAAATTTCAAAAAATTTAAATTAAAGGGTGTTCCATCAGTTAATGCAATTTTGACTATGCAATTTTGACAACTTGCTTCATCTTGGAAACCGTAAGAGCAAAACTCTTGAAATTTTCAAAAACGGTAAAACTAAAAAAACAAAAAATTAAAAAATCGCCAAACCGAAAAAACTCGCCAAAAACAAAAAAAATATCGCCAAAACAAAAAAAAAGCACCAAATTAAAAAAAAAATTTCTAAGACTAAAATAAATCGCAAAAAACGGAAAAATTGCCAAAATGAAAAAAAATCGCCAAAATTAAAGAAAATCCCCAAAATGAAATAAAATCGCCAAAATGAAAGAAAATCGCCAAAATGAAACAAAATCGCCAAAATGAAAAAAATCGCCATAACGAAAACAAACCTAAAAAACACAAAAAAATCGCCAAAATGAAAAAAAATCGCCAAAATGAAAAAAATCGCCAAAATGAAAAAATCGCCAAAACGAAAAAACCAAAAAAAACAGGAAAAACTCGCCAATATGAAAAAAAACCCAAAAAAAATAAAAAAATCGCCTAAATAAAAAAAACCCACAAACAGAAAAAAATCTCCAAAATGAAAAAAAATCGTCAAAATGAGAAAAATCTCCAAAATGAAGAAAAGCCCAAAAACAGAAAAAAATGCCAAAATGAAAAAAACCTCCAAAAACTGAAAAAAAACTTCAAAAAACCAAAAAACCCTCCTTTCGTGCGCGATTCAAAGTCGCACTTAACTGAATTTTTTAATATTAAAGGAATTAAATGAAACTAAGTTTTTCCTTATTTTGTTTTTGCTTTGTTCACTTAACATATTTTATGTATTTTTTAAAGGACTAGATTGGTATCAATAATCAGAAAAATCCAAAATTATGACTCCAGGGTTGGAAAACTTACACTTTTTGTGTTATGTAAAATTAAATAGGTCTAAAAATTTTTTTCTTTTTCTTTATAAATTGAATATATTTTATGCTTCTGAAAGAAAAGTTTGGCGTATGAAATTTGAAAAATGAAAATTACAGCTCCAAAGATGGAAACTTTAAAAAAATTATAAATTTTTTCACAAAACAAATATGTATGTGTATGTATGTGTCTGTATACTATATATATGTACGTACGTTGGTAAAGGGTATATAAGATTCGGCACAGCCGAATATAGCACTCTTACGTGTTTTTAGATATTATTCACAAAAAAAT
The DNA here is from genome assembly GCA_944452675.1 of Tachina lurida. Classification (NCBI taxonomy): domain Eukaryota; kingdom Metazoa; phylum Arthropoda; class Insecta; order Diptera; family Tachinidae; genus Tachina; species Tachina lurida. Next base: position 46,563,026 of record OX101753.1, read on the forward strand.
ATGTTTCTGGAACGCAAACGGCATTCGCCAACATAAAAATGAACTTGAGCACTTCCTTAAGCCCTTATGACACTTCATTTTTTCTTCATTGATTTAATATTGAATTGATAGAAAGAAACAATAAATGTTAGAAAGAACAAACTATATAAAACGACAACAAACTGTTTAAATGTTGTAAAATTTTCGCAATGAGAAACCGCTAGTATTAAGACAAAACAAAATAAAAATCGCTATGTTTGACCATAAACCGCTAATTGGAGAACACTTTTATGTTTCAAGTTTGAAATGTCAATTTTAAGTTAAAAAATTTTAAGTTTTTTTTGACAGACCTTCATTTGTTATCGATAACTTCAGTCAAGTTGTTGACATTATTTAATTTTTCTTAATATAGCTGAACCCTTTGCACCCGTTGAATTTTCCTGTTACAATATGTTTGCACTTTTCTCTAAAATTTGATAAATGAAAGAAAACTGAAGTGTCATATGGGCTTTAGGGGAAAAAATTTATTGATATAATGTTGGTTTCTGAGACTCTACTCAAAATTAATGGCTACACTTTATATGATTCAATGGACCCAAGAGGAAGAGCTTGCTAGAAAGCCTAAAACACCCGTTGAGTTTAAACCACCTCTGCGCACATCTACAGGAGGTTGGGCTAGAAGCGATACTGAAAAAGGTAATATATTTGTTGATCATTTCAAATTCGTATTTACACCAAACACATGTGTTGTTGATTTGCCGAGTGTAGTTGCTCTACCCCCGCGACTTATAAAGTTTAAGATGCGCGATGTAAAAAAACTAGTTGCTGAACTTAATCCGAAGAAAGCTCTAGGTATTGATGGAATTAGTAACAAGATGCTGATGAACTTGCCTAATATTGCAATAAGAATTCTGCTATTTGTTTTTAATGCCATTTCACGAAAGCAGTATTTTCCACACAACTTGAAACTTGCCAAGATCAAAATGATTCCGAAGCCGGGCAAAGATCTTACCAGCACTGAGTCATGCATAGATTGGTTCAAGTTATAAGGAGGACATTTGAAGAAAAGAAGTATTGTTCTGCCCTTTTTATTGATCTTGCTCAAGCATTTGATAAAGTATGGCACGAAGGCCTATCTTTAAAATTGAAGAAATATCTGCCAATAAACTTAAAAAAAACTTTTGGAGAGTTATAATATTGATAGGAAGTTCACTGTTCTGGAAGGAAACTTCATGAGTGTGCCCTTACCAATATCTTCCTTTGTACCACAGGGGCCAGTCTTGTACTTGTGATATGCTTGTGAGCAATAATATACACACTTCTACACTTGCCGATGATACAGCCTTTATGAGTATTCATAAAAGCCCTTATGAGACATCCCGCAATCTTCAGGAACATATTACTCAGCTGGAGACATGGTTGAACTTATGGAGAATTAAAGTAAATGAACAAAACTGTGTTCATATAACGTTTACCCTAAGAAAAGATACTTGTTCCCCCATTCGAATCAACAATCAAAATATTCCTCGACATTCTCAATACCTTGATCGAAGGCTGACATTCAAACACCATATTGACCTTAAGCTAACTCAAATGAAACTTAAGTTAACTCAAATACATTGGTTGATTGGCAAAAATTCAACACTTACCATAGACTACAAACTTTCACTATACAAGTCGCTTTTGAAACCAATATGGTGCTACGGAATTCACTTATGGGGCACTGCTTCAGCTACAAATGTTGAGAAAATCCAACGAAGGCAGAACAAAGTTTTACGTTTGATAACATCGGCTCCATGGTATATAAAAAATTCAAATATACATCGAGATTTAAATATGTCACTCACTAGTGATTGAAGAAATTGCAAACTACGCAGGCAAATATTTAACTAAACTCGAGTCTCATCCTAGTCCGCTTGCTCGTATAATTTTGAACTTTACTGGACATATCCGCTTAAAAAAGAAGGACGCTAAGGCTCTAATTCGCAATACCGCAGACGAAACTTTTTGAGAATATTTTTGTACATCTTTCTTCTAATACTATTTACTATTACTAAATTTGTGCTCGGCATTGGTCGAGCCCATTAATTATATCTGTGGCAATAAGCTATGGGGCACTGCTTCAGCTTCAAATGTTGGTATATCAAAACTTTAAATATACAACGTGATTTAAATATGCCACTAGTGACTGAAGAAATAGGAAAATACGCAGGCACATATTTAATAAAATTCGAGTCTCATCCTAATCCTCTGGCTTGTAATATCTTAAATTTTACTGGACAGATCTGCTTAAAAAAGAGGGACACTAAGGCTCTAATACTCAGTACCGCAGATGAAACTTTTTGCGACTATTTTTGTTCACCATTCTTGTATTTAAATTGTGTTCGGCATTGGTCGGGCCCATTAATTATATATAGACGGAAGATTTGATTAGTTATTGTTAGTTCATTTATTTTTGAAGATACAATAAATAAATATATATAAAAACATTTATATCATTCACCAAAAATGGTATAGGTTTGATATTCCGTGGGTAGTTTCCACAATATTCATATGCGACCCATAAAATATATACATATATTCTGGGTCCTTATGAATAAGGAAGACGAATAAGCTGTCCATCCGTCTAGTGTACGTGAATTGGTTTTCCGAAGCTTCCAGAAAAACTGGTGTATCAGAAAGGGTCCAAAATAGATTAGTATTGAAAATCAGTAAAATCAAAAAGACGGTTCCAGACCTGGAAAGCTTAAACTTTTTTTAAAACAAATTTTAATTTTTTTCTATTTTTATTAATACTTGGAATTATTTATTGCATCTTCAAATATGAACTAACAATAAGTATTCAAATCTTAAATCTAAAATATAATTATTAGGCCCGACCAGTGTCGGACATAAACTTAGTGATAGTTATAAATAATACATAAGTAGGGATAATCAAAAAGGAAAAATAAAAGTATTTTTAAGTAGTCTCATCTGGAGTGTTGAGTATAAGAGCCCTTGCGTGCTTCTTTTTTAGGCGGATGTATCCAGTAAAGTTCAAAATATTACAGGTAAGCGGATTAGGATGTGACTCGAGTTTTGTTAAGTATTTGCCTGCGTATTTTGCATTTTCTTCAGTCGCTAGTGGCATATTTAAATCACGATGTATATTTGAATTTTCTTATGTACCATGGAGCCGATGTTACTAACCGTAAAATTTTGTTTTGCCTTCGTTGGATTCTCTCGGCATTAGAAGCTGAAGCAGTGCCCCATAGTTGAATTTCATAGCACCATATTGGTTTCAATATGAGTGTTGAATTTCTACCAATCAGCCAATGTATCTGAGTTAATTTAAGTTTCATTTGTGTTAGATTTGAGTCAATATGAAGTTTCCATGTAAGTCGTCGATCAAGGTGTATACCAATGTATTTTACGTGTGAATGTTGATGAACAAATTGATTCTTGATTCGAATTGGAGAACAAGTATCTCTTCGCAGGGGAAATGTTACCTGAACAAAAATCCCAGCGATGTCTCCTTGCGGCTTCATCAGTCGGGGAACACACTTTTGCTCGTTTACTTTAATTCTCCATAAGTTTAACCATAGTTCCAGTTGTGTAATATGTTCTTGTAGATATCGGAAAGCCTCGTAGATATATGGAGATTACTGCTCAGAGGCATATCACAAGTTTAAATCAAATACAAAACTGACCCCAGTATGCTCCCCTATTTCACACAGGACCATATAGATTCGGGCACACTCATGAATTCTCCTTTCACAACCGTGAACTTCCGGGTAGTAATGTAACTTTCTAATAGATTCAGAAATTTTATTGGTAGATATGATTTCAATTAAAAAAAGGCCTTCCCCTGAAAAGTACAAGTTTACATAATTCATAGCATATTGTAGGGATAGGTATTGTCTTAAACAAGAACTTGGTCAAAATTTTTATCTCACTACTTTTGATATCTGAAATTTTGAAAAGGAGCTTGGCCTTTTTAAAAATGTCTGGGTTTTTAGATATTTCGAGTTGGTTTCTCGTCTTGACCTAATTGCGTGTCAACTTTAAGGTCTCTAGCGCAGGTTTAGTGTTTTGTTTTTATGGGCGTATTCCCGCCGACTTTTTTTTAAAGAAAATGGAAACGATATATGTATATAATAATAAATATATAAATCGCTTGAGTTAAACGCCTTAGATTTCTTTTTTTTTTAATTCTGAGCCTTATGGGCGTAGCCCAACATTTTTCTAGCTAGTTGCTAGCCTAGACCTACTTGTTTATAAAATTTCAGCTTACTGGCGCAAATTTTATTTTGTATTCTTATGGGCATAGCCCCACCCACTTTTCCAAACTAAAGATTTTTTCCGCCAGTGCTTATTATTCGTGTCACGTTTCGTTGCAAACGGATAATAATACCTATATAAATAGTATATCTAAATATGCTGAGCCGTAGTACATGAAATTGAGGTTTAAATGGTATGGGCGTGTCAGCGCCCACTTTTTTAATAAAAAATATATAGAATTGTATTATCGCAGTGTATATGCCAAATTTCAATGAAATAGCTTCCATTAAGCGCCTTAGATTTGCTTTCTTAATTATGACTTTTATGGGCGTAGCCACGCCCCCCTTGTAAAAATTTTCATGTATTCAGATTTTTTATTTGAGTGCTAATCTATACTTTGTTCTGTATCGAATTTCAGCTTACTAGCACATATTAAAATTTTTATGGGCGTAGCCACGCCCCCCTTGTAAAAATTTTCATGTATTCAGATTTTTCTAGTTTATTGCTTACCTAGATCTATTTGTGTAGCAAATTTTAGCTTTCTGCCTATAGCGGAAGTGCTTCATCAATGTGCTGAGTGATCAGTGAGTCTGTGAGTATATCTTAAAATATATACATTTTGCACCTCCATATCACAGGAAACTTTTGTTGCAAACTTCAGACTTCGCATATGTGGTGACATGAATTAATTTTAATTATGAATTAAATTTTAGAATTGTACGCCGGCGAGGAACAAAGTTATAAGGTAAAAACACAACGAATGGCTTCCTGTAAATACACACACTATCGGTGTTCGAAAGGCATGTATAGTGTGTCATGTACTTATGCGCAATAGAAATAAAGGTTGAATACCAATATCGCCGGGAATATAACTAGCTGGGAAGCTTTCTGTCATACCACTTAACAATATTTGTATTATAGACTTAACGAAACAGATTGTGACAGACCTGTAAAAAAAAATTATTAGGTATATTGTAGCCAGAGCGTAACATTATACGAGTCGCTCTCAATATTTTTGTTTTAAGTTATAAGGAGGGCATTTGAAGAAAAGAAGTATTATTCTGCCTTTTTTATTGATATCTCAGGCATTTGATAAAGGTTTTCCATATGAAATTAATAAGAGTTCCTTATTGAAAAAAACCATAGAGATTTCTTATTAATTTTGTACTATTTTATAAGGTATTTTTTTATATCGCCCAGTGTCAATAAAGATACCATTATGTCAACAACGAAACTTTTTCTTTCGGGTAATTGCAGATCTATATAAGATAGTGAGTAAATTATAAAAAATAACGTGACATAAATCTTTGAATCATTTTCAGGAAATTTTTCTATCTGATTTGTTTTTTCGGACTTCTGTTAACAAATGAAAAAATGTAAATTTTGTAAAAAAATGCTTAATGTAAATTAAGTATTACTTTGTGCAATATATTGCAAGTTATTATTCCAATATTACATTTTCAACATATTTTTGGTTGGTTCAAAATGGTCCCCTCAACATTGTCCTATACTATCATATGCAAAAAAATATTGACGAGATGGTACCAGACGACAAAGGGATCCTCGTATTGGACCCAAGTGGGCTGCTTCACCAGCAGCCTGCTAACCTAACCTACCAGACGACAACTTATTCTTCATGTAAGGTTTTGCTAATTTTAATTTGCTGGAAAAGTTTTCTACTGAACAGTTCGAATAAAAAAAGAAGAAAAATACCATCTCCAATAGAAGTATAGCCAAACAGAAACATTAAAAAATTACAAAAATATTTATTAGTAAAATTACGTAGTAAAATTCTTTTTAAATGAAATGAAGATATTTAATTAAATAATTTACTTGTGTATAATGTTGGAGTCGAAATTACACAAAAATTACACAAAATATTGTATGGTCCCAAAATAGTTCCAGAAAAATTTTTTTGTCCCATTTTTGGATAATTACAAAGAAATTGGCAGCGCTGGTATGAAAACAGTTCTTGCTTCTCTCCATGTCATTCGGGTGTATGCATGTGTTAGACAGTTCGTAAAGATGTTAGCCAGCCTATTTTCTATTAAGTCAATGCTTTTCTGAAGGAGAGCCTGGAAAATACCATCAGACACAGCTGATTTAAATGGCGAAAAGCTTCTAATTGAAATATTTACCATTTGTGTTGTGATAATTATATTTGTGGTGGCAATACTTCTGTAGGGCTGTGGCTGATGTAGAATTGGTAATAATTTCGTCAGCAGTCCACATATTGTCGTCAAGATAGAACTAAATAAAAGTAATGACCAGGGAAACCAGAAATATGTTGTTAAAAAAAGTGTTTTATGCGCATTCAATATGCACTATAAACTTGAAAATATGCACTAAAAACTAAAAAATATGCTCTCAAAAATATAATAAATTGGTTTATTTTTAAATGGAAACATAATTTTTATTAAAAAATTCAACAAAAATAAAATAAACAAAAGAAAGGAAAAAATAAAAAAATTAAAAAACTGTTGTAAATAATTTGGGTTTGAAGTGCAAGTTAAAACAAAATTACCATAAAAAATTTTGCTAAAGCAAATAATAGAAATTACTTTTTGTTTTGATAATCTCGTAAAAATTTAACTTCAATTTCAAAAGAGATTACGGTATCAGAATTAAAACTTTGGAATTGTATTTTGAATGAATAAGACAAAATTTTTATTTATAATTTTATTGCAATAAACAACAAAATATTGACCTAGATTTTCAAATAAAAATCGTTGCTGACACATTTAAGTAAACTTTTATACATTGACAATGTTCCTTCAATGTCTTGGGACAGAGTCCATCACAACTAGTAAACCGATTTTTTATTGAAACTAACGTCCATAATAACTGCCTAATATAAATATAATAAAAAATTATATTCACATGGAATATTGGAAATGAGATTTAGGTGGCGAAAAATAAAAATATAAATGTTGGGCAACACATAAGCTTGTAAGCATATTAAAATAAAAAAATCTATAAAGTGTCAAAATATGCCCTAAAAGCGTAAATTATGATCTAAACATTAGAAAATATGCCAAAAATATGCATGTAAGACTGACATATGCAAAAACATGCTTTAAAGTGTAAAATATGCAAAAATATGCACAAACAATGCCAAATTCGTAAAAAATAATAATAAAAACACATATCTTGTCACCGCAGTAATATGTCACACAAGAAAAAACATGCAATTGCATATTTGCGATTTCCCTGGTAATAACTTATATTATTTATTATTAACAGTCTGACCTGAGGGAATTTTTATTTACTATAGATGTTGCAGTATACTCACCAATTGTCGGTGACCGTTCGCGATAGCTGGATTATGCGATAATCGATACGATATCTTTCGATATATTTTCTCCATATGCCAATCTCTAATTTAAGGAAAAAAATGTTACAAAATTTATAATTTAGGGAGAATATCACCCATGCTCTATACATTATTAAAGGTATAAATCGCAAAATATTCGAAATTTACGAACTCACAAAGCATTTTGAAATAGTTTGGCACAAGCTGCATTATTTTCTGGTTTTTCTTTTGCGATTTTCTTGCAATATTAGGTACATGTGACATAAAGCAGTAATGGCCTTGTTGTCAATAGGGTGACTACAGGTGATAGTTGCTCCTAGGTTAAAGGTTCAATAAGAGGATTACAAAACTCCTCGCTGAGCCCATGCAAAAAGCATTTCCTCTGTGCATCTGTGTCTGAAATGGTGGTATTGTTTTGAAAACAGATACTTTTCTATATACATACATATGTAAGTCTAGACGATATGTTGAATCAGCATATTTATGGTGAAAAATTTGTTACCAGTGCCAACATATCGTGTAGACAAAAATTTTTTTCAATATACGTATGCTTAACTACATATGAAGGGCATTTGTTAAAGTTGTTAGCAGACGTATGTTAAAGATTTTAACATATCGTGTAGACACTACATTTTTACTTTGTAACAAATTTGCTATGTATGCTGTCAGATATGTTATTTGCTGAAAAGCCTATGTAAGCTTTTGAGCATACGGCAAATTTGATAGCAAATAGAATTCATATTTTAACTCATGCGTGAGCCATTTTTAAAATAAATAAAAATAACGTAAATATTAAAATAACGAAAATAGTTTAATAAAAGCAACAAAAAAACACACACAAAAAAATTCTGCATTATGCGAAATATATACTGCAGAAATGTTAATGGTGGATTCCGGTGAGTAAAAATTGAGGCAAATTACAATTTCATAAAAAAAAGTTCAGACGATTCTGAAGAAGACAATCACTCTTATTAAAGCTTCCTTCCGATTTTGCAACTTCTCGAGAATTTTTGCAAACTTTGCAATAAAAGCGACTTTTTTTATTAGCCTCCGAACACTTTTGCCGAATCTTAAAAAATAAAACAACTTGTCATCATCATTTTTATTGAATTGTTTGCATTCCTTCAGTGTTGTCGATCTTTAACCAATATTATGGCTGGTTTAAAATTATGCAACTTCTCGCGATTTTTTTTTTGAGTTCGCGATAAATCAGAGGCATTAGAAAACAAAAGAGAGGGAAGAATTTGATATTCCCTCAATATTTACAAAAGAAAACGTCAGAAAAACAAAATAATAAAAGTTTTAATTTCTACCACAAATTTATTTACTGTGTACATATAGAAGAAATAAAATTAACCCTTTATGGCGCCATGTTGCAGATATGCAACAGACCATTCAATCCTCATAAAAAGCATCAAGTACAGGCAATTGTTAATTTTATTTTAATACAATAACTTTCAAACAATATCTAGTTTCAATCTGCAAAATTCGTTCTTAATAAAAAATTGTATCTCTTTCATCACAACAGATTTAAAATACCCCTACGATTTTAGTAAATCAATGTTACCGTAGTGCAATTTTCTAAAAACTTATTTTGCCAGCGTTTTAATTCAATAAATTTTGTAAATGTCCAAGTCAATTATTGTTTTTATTGTTAGAATATTATCAGTAAAGTTATTTCTGAATTGGAAGTTTTATTGCCAAGAATATTATCAGTAAAGTTATTTCTGAATTGGAAGTTTTATTGCCAAGATATCTGACTTTATTTCCTCTTAATTCTTTACCTTTTTTACTACAATAAATAAAATTTCAATAAAATCCTAGAACCAAATTTTTTACTTGTGCTATAAGCTCCTATAATCTGTAGAAAAAACTATTTACTCAATGTTGCGTCACAAAGGGTTAAAATTAATATTGTTAATCTTTATGATACATACAAAGCGTGCAAGTGTTTGTTTAGTCTAGTTCTTACTTGCGTCAATAGTAGTAATATTAAAGTTTGTTAAATATTAACATTTAACTAATTTATAAAGTGTTCTTCTGCATCATATTTGTTGTATTGAGTAGAAATTGTATGGCAGTCATCACAATGTTGCTGATATTGTTTGTATAAAAATATTACATGAACAAAGGTGTGTTTGCCTACTTTTGTACTAAAATCAGTGTTGCCGATGTTGTGAATCAGAATTGATTTACCCTCGTACCCGTACATTGCACAACTTTGTTAACGCAGCAGCAACCAGTTCAAAGTTATAGAGTCATACCTGCGATTTCCACGGGACCCTCCAGGTTTAAATTTGTAAAATATACATACTAGTTATTAGCTTAAACAGTTTTTAATAAATCCTTTTAATATACTCAAGAAAAATGTGTGTTTGAATTAAATACAACATTTTGGCGCAGCCGGTATTAGCAAGAGTAAAGTTTTGATACCCTTTTGACATGAAGGAAGTATATTGATATTGGAAAGCTATTTTAGCTCAATTTAATTTCGATATACTGAATAAAATTGTTAAAATAATACGTTGTTCTGTATACCAACAATAACTAAACAATGCAAGGTTTTAATGAGCTATTTTAGCTGCCTTAAGTTGCATAGACTTTCTGCTTATCACCAGATTATTATAATTGAAAAATAAAAAAATTTTATACCCATATTGCCTTTATTAAAAATGGATAAAATTTATCGCAATTTTCGCGTTTTATGTGAATAATTACAAAAAAAATTAACTTTATTTTAAAATACATTCAATTTGAAAAACAAAACATTATTTCCAAATACGTAGAATTTGTATGAAAACCCGAAACGAAAATATGTGTTTAGTTAAATATCTCAATATCAAATACCATTAGATGTTTCTTCAAAAACTCTTTTCGATGATACCACATTTTATTTATGTCGTCTTGGAGCAAAGTACAAAAAAAAAATCAAAAACTGAAAAAATACCTTTTTTTAAAAATGATCCAGCTCACGGATGGTCTACGCTAGAACCAAAGACTATAAATGTATATACATATATATTTATAGTCTTTGCTTAAGGTTTTGAATTTATCTTCTGAGTCAAATGTTATTAAAATCGTATCACACATTTTTAAATTTGATTAACTTTAGCATCCGCAAATACATCCCTAGCATATATTCCCAAGTAAATTTCTTCAATGTCTAAATAATTATTTTCATCTCTATAATCCACCAAATGAAAATGATCACAATCAAGCAAATCTGTTTTTAAAAAATTATTCATAACATTTTCAAGTATTATGTACAAGATTATGTACTAGAATTGGTTTAAAAACCATTTAGTTCCAAAATTATTAATACAAAAATTAATATTGATTTCCTTTTACTCCTTATTTTTATTGTATATTCTAGCAAAAGCTGTCAAGTTCTCGGTCAAGTTCAAAATTGTTTTATAGTTCTGAAATAATGTTTCAATTTATAATTATTTAAAATCGTCAAATTTTTGGCACCTAAAATAGTCAAATCTGGCAAGCTTAATTTTTTGACAAAATCGATTAATGACGAAAAAACGAAGTGAAAACAAGTAAGAGTGCTATATTCGGCTGTGCCGAATCTTATATACCCGTTACCGACGTATGATTGTGTAGTATACAGACACATACATATGTATGTACATACATTCATATTTGTTTTGTGATAAAATTTATAATTTTTTGTTATATTGCAATTTTTAGTAAGTAACCTCTTGGTGTTTTTCGACTAAAGAATTTGCTTGAGTAAAGATCTTCCTAAAATATGAAATATGTTTAACTGAAAAAATAAATATTTTTGGTTATTTTTTTACTCAACTTTTTCTTCCAATTTCTAACCCTGGAACTATAATTTAAATTTTTCTGGTTTTAATACCAGTACTAATTTATTTATTTCCAAAATATAGAATATATTTAATTATCAAAGAAATAACTAGATATATTTAGTAATTTTTATATATAAAAGAGTGTACTTTTCCCAACCCTGGAATCATCATATTAGATTTTTTTTGTTCCTTATATCAATCTTGTTCTTTAAAAAATATATAAAATATGTTAAGTGAAGAAAGAAAAAAAGAAATAAAGAAAATACTTTATTTAGTTGCTTTAATATCAAAATTAATTCAGTAAAGTGCGACTTTGACTCGCGCACGAATTTGTTTAATGTGCCGTGTTTGCTTTTTTGAAGTTTGTTTTTCAGCTTAAACGATTTTTTTAGTTTTGTAGCTTTTCTCTCGTTTTGGCGATTTTTTTCTGTTTTTAGGGATTTTTTTTTAATTTAGGCTCTTTTTTCACATTGGCGGTTTTAATCATTTTGACGATTTTTTTCTGTTTTTAGGGTTTTTTTATTTTGGCGATTTTTTCGCTTTAGGGATTTTTTGGGCATTTTTTTAATTTTGGCGATTTTTTTTCACTTTTTGGGCGATTTTTTTCTGTTTTTGGGCTTTTTTGATTTTTGCAATTTTTTTCTGTTTTTGGGTATTTTTATTTCGGCGATTTTTTTATTTTGGCGATTTTTCCGGTTTTTCGCAATTTATTTTATTTTTAGAATTTTTTTTAATTTGGTGCTTTTTTTTGTTTTGGCGGTTTTTTTCGTTTTTGGCGATTTTTTTCCGGTTTGGCGATTTTATAATTTTTTTATTTTTTAGTTTACCGTTTTTGAAAATTTCAAGAATTTTGCTCTTACGGCTTCCAATATACAGCAAGTTCTCAAAATTACATAGTCAAAATTGCATTAACTGATGGAGCACCCTTTAATTTAAATTTTTTGAAATTTTAGTGTTAATTGTTGTAGTCTGTATAAAAATACACTATCATTACAAATTTCAAGTGTATATACATACATACATACAAAAGTATATATATAACATGGGATTTTAATATTTTTCGTTGCTCGTTTTGGATCACCCTTTAATTTTTAACTCTCATGTATTTGTTGTTGTAGCGGCCAAAGGTGTTCATACTGTGTCCAAATTTCATTTTCACCTTTGGTGTACGGAACCTTAAAAAGGTTAAATTTTCCAGCTGTGAAGCTGTAGTTATTATTTTTAAAATTTTTTTACCCAACTTTTCTTTCCAAAACATAAAATATATTTATAAATGACAATATAAAAAAAATTATTAGACCTAGTTAATTTAATATATTACAAAAAGTGCACGTTTCCCATCCCTGGAATCATAATTTAAAATTTTTCTGACTTCTTACACCAATCTTTTTATACCCTTTACCAAAAATGGAAAAGGGTATATATAGGTTTGTCATTCCGTGTGTAATTTCCATAATATTAATTTGCGACCAAAAAAATATATATATTCTGGGTTCTTATGAATAGCGAAGACGAATAAGCGATGTCCGTCTGGTGTACGTGAAATCGGTTTTCCGAAGCTCCCAGAAAAGCTAGAGACTTCGTTCTTGGACTGGTGTATCAGAAATGGTCCAACTTAGATTGGTATTGAAATTCAGCAAAATCGAGCAGACGATTGCAGAGCTGGAAAACTTAAACTTCATTTTGCCATATAAAAGTAACTACAGAAAACAAATTTTTATTTTTTTTTAATAAACAAATTTATTTTACACTTCAGTACGACTAAAATTGGAATTTTAAATTAAAAAAATATAAAAAAAATAAAAAGACGTTTCCAGGGTTGGAAAATTTTAACTTTTTGTGTTATGGAAAATTAACTATGTCTAAAACTATGCAGGGTATTTTCTCGAGAACCGTAAGAGTTAGAGACCTGAAATTTGGACACAGTATGTAGACCTTTGGCCGCTACAACAACAAATACATGAGAGAATTGGAAATTAAAGGGTGTTCCAAAACGAGCTTCGAAAAATGTTAAAATCCCATGTGATATACATATATACAATTGTATGTACGTATGTATATACACTTGAAATATATTATGTATTTTTATACAGACTACAAAAATTAACACTAAAATTTCAAAAAATTTAAATTAAAGGGTGTTCCATCACTTAATGCAAACTTTGACTCTGCAATTTTCACAACTTGCTGTATCCTGGAAACCGTAAGAGCAAAACTCTTGAAATTTTCAAAAACGGTAAAACTAAAAAATCAAAAAATTATAAAATCGCCAAATCGAAAAAAATCACCAGAAACAAAAAAAAAACCAAAAACAGGAAAAAATCGCCAAAATGAAAAAAATCGCCAAAATGAAATATATCTCCAAAATAAAAATAAGCCTCAAAAACAGAAAAATTTCGCCAGAATGAAAAAAAACCAAAATTGAAAAAAAATTGCCATAATGAAAAAAAAACGCCAAAATGAAAAAAAGCTCCAAAATGAAAAAAACCCAAAAAAAAAATAACTGCAAAAATCCAAAAAAAAAATCGCCAAAATGAAAAAAAAAATCCGCAAAATAAAAAAAAACCCAAAAAAGAAAAAAATTACAAAAATCCAAAAAAAATCGCCGAAAATGAAAAAATCTCCAAAATGAGAATAAACCCCCAAAAACGGAAAAAAATCGCCAAAATGAAAAAAAGCCCCAAAACCAGAATAAAATCGCCAAAATGAAAAAAAATCGCCAAAATGAAAAAAGAATCGCCAAAATGAAAAAAATCTTCAAAATGAAAATAAACCCAAAAAAAAAAAACAGAAAAAATCACCAAAATGAGAAAAGAGCGACAAAACTGAAAAAATCTTTTAATCTGAAAAAAACTTCAAAAAAGCAAAAAAGCCACATTAAAAAATGCTCAGAACCGAATGTGCGGAACCCTTCGTGTGCGAGTCAAAGTCTCACTTTACTGAATTTTTTAATATTAAAGGAATTAAATGAAACTAAGTTTATTCTTATTTCGTTTTTGCTTCGTTCACTTAACATATTTTATGTATTTTTTAAAAAAATATATTGGTATCAATAATCAGAAAAATCCAAAATTATGACTCCAGGGTTGGAAAACTTACACTTTTTGTGTTATGTAAAATTAAATACGTCTAAATAATTAATTTTTCCTTTATAAATTAACGGCCTTATTCATAAAAAATATTTCAGGCTTATTAACCCTTTATTTGACATATTTCTATGGGAAATTTGTCAAATAAACCTGTAATAAACATAAAATATTTTTTATGAATTAGACCGTAAATATACTTTATGCTTCTGAAAGAAAAAATTGGCCTATACAATTATAAAAATGAAAACCAATGCTCCAGAGATGGAAAATTTTAACTTTTTTTGATAATAGAGTAACTAAATAAAACAAAGTTTTTCTTTTTTCGTTTTTGCTTTGTTCACTTAACATATTTTATGTATTTTTTAAAGAACTAGATTGGTATAAGGAATTAGAAAAATCCTAAATTATGATTCTACGGTTGGAGAACTTACACTTTTTGTAAATTGAATATATTTTATGCTTCTGGAAGAAAAGTTTGGCGTATAAAATTTAAAAAATTCAAATTACAGCTCCAAAGATGGAAACTTTGATTTTTTTAAATATTAAAGTACAAAATTAATTTTTTTTATTTCTTTGTTCACTTAACACACTTTATTAATTTCTTAAATCAGAAAAATCTAAAAGGTTGATTCCAGGGTTGGTAAATTTATTATTTTTTCTACAAAAGTAACTAGGTCAAGTTAGTTTTTTCTTTTTGTTTACAAGTTTTATATACTTTATGACTTAGAATGAAATAGTTTGGCATAGAAATTAGAAAAATAAAATACATAGCTCCAGAGCTGGAAAACTTAAATTTTTTCTGGTAAATAAAACTAATTATTTCTTTGGTAATTCTATATTTTATAAAGAAATAAATTAGTATTAAGAAACTCAGAAATATGGTTACAGGGTTGGGGCTTAAAAAAAGTTTCGGTAAGAAAAATATCCAAAAATATTTTTTTTTTCAGTTAAACAGATTTCATGTTTTAGGAAAATCATTACTCAAGATTTTTTATACATGGTTAATTTTTTATGGATATCTAAACTAATTGAAGTATAAACAAAGGTTTGTGCTTATTGTGCTATTAATTTTTAGTAAATGGAGATAAAACTAAGACTTATCGCTAAAGATAAATTAAAGGACATGTTCCGTTTAATTTTCCTGATACATTTCCTTTCTGCTCAACAAATTTAAAAAAAAATCCTGTAGGAATTAAACGTTTAAACAACACCACGATGTATACCATTTGCAATGGGAACTTTAAATCAAGACACTAAGCAGTTTTGCAACATCAATGATTATTAAATGCGGGAAAATATAAAACAAGTTAGTTTACTTGGTATGGAGGTGCAATACTAAGAATATTTTAGAGTTATTAAATAGCAGCACGGTTTTTGAACATCTCGAGAGCGAGTAAATAAGCTCCATTCTTATGGTATTGTATTGACGTGACGTCGATGTTGACTGAAATAAGAATGAATGTAAAATATATCTTAACCACAGAGTGTAGAGTAAAATATTTAACTATTGCTAATATCGAAAATAAAATAATTTAATAAAATTTTTTAATCGAAAAATACTGAAAGGTCACATGCTATTAATTGCTTTAGAGAAAAAAATGATAAATTTTATCACAAAACAAATATGTATGTATGTGTCTGTATACTATATATATGTACGTACGTTGGTAAAGGGTATATAAGATTCGGCACAGCGGAATATAGCACTCTTACTTGTTCTTTTAAGAATTTAAGATATTTTAAATTTATAGATAAAAAGGAAAAATTAGTTTTAGTAGTTTATTTTAATATAACAAAAAAGTTAAAGATCCCAACCCTGGAAACGCCTTTTTAATTTTTTTAATTTTTTTTCATATTTTTAATATAAATTTCATTCGTACTGAAATATAAAATAAGTTTATTTATTATTACAAAAATTAAAAAAATTGTGTATCTAGTTACTTTTATATGGCAAAATCAAGTTTAAGTTTTCCATCTCTGAAACCGTCTGGTCGATTTTGCTGATTTTCAATACCAATCTAAGTTGGACCATTTCTGACAAACCAGTCCAAGAACGAAGTCTCTAGCTTTTCGCGGAGCTTCGGAAAACCGATTTCACGTACACCAGACGGACATCGCTTATTCGTGTTCTCTATTCATAAGTACCCATAATATATGTATATATGGATATTATGAAAATTACACACGGAATGACAAACCTATATATACCCTTTTCCATTTTTGGTAAAGGGTATAAAAATGCCACTTAAACTTTTTTGACGGTTATGGGTCGAATGAAGAAAAAGTGCCAGAAACGAGCAAAAAATGGCACAATTTTACCACATTTCCCATCACTGATATGAAGGGCCATACAAAGTTATCGAGAGAGATAAAAAATGTTTTAAAATTGAGAAAGATTGAAACATTATAATTGTCCCTATTCATCGTCTTAAGCCCGCTTTTACAGAAAATGTTAGCGGTAAAGATCTAAACACTTGTAACAACTCTCATTAATCATGTAAAAATAGACCTGTAACTTTTAATTTATTAGATGTTAATATTTTTCGAAGGGAAGTAATGTGCATACTATCTAATTAAACACTTTATAAATTTTTATATTTAAGTTTTCTATGAAATTTAAGTTTTTATTTTTTGAAAATTATGTTTAAATTTTTTTTTTATTTGTTGTTTTATAACTTTAAATAAGGACGTTTTATGTTCTGATATAAAATAAATTATTTTATTTAAATAAATACATTTGACTATTAATTCGAATTGTTGAAAATCATTAAAAACCAAGTACGCAGTTTGTCTATGTTTCGTATCTGGTTTACTAGATAACTATTAAGGCCTCATTACTTCTTACTTTTCGTTGCCGTTCTGTGCCGTTCTTTTCTGTATAAAATATTTTGCAATTACTTTTTCTGTGAAAAAAAAATCAGCTGGGAACCTATAGAATTGGATATACATACTTGTATAGAAAATATCACAACACACTAATACATACACACTTTAAGCTGTCACTTAACGTTGAATTCTATTTTCTACAGATTTGTCCGCAACAGAACGAAACGAAAAAGGAACAACTAACCACACATACAAATTTTCAACTGAACAGAAACAAAACAGCTGATTCAGAACAGAACAGCACGTACAAACTAATTCTGCCTTTAAGGTATTCAATCGGTTAACCGTTAATCAGTTAACCGGTTAATTACTACTCGATTAACTGATCGGTTAATTTAAAATTGTCTTTTTTGGATTAACGGTTAAACCGGGAATTACAGTCGATTAACCGACGTAACAAATTTTTTTCATATTTTGTAGTATTACTACTTATTTTACTCATTTACAAAAGGTGATTGTTTAGAAATTAGTTTTCATACAAACAAAGAAGTATTTTCAGTGATCCTAGCTGATGTAAAACTTCAAAATCTTTGGACATGGCTATAAAAGAGTTTAGTAAAGACTAGAGGGAATTATCAAGTTTTTGTTTAATAATTTTATAAAAGCCAATAATAGTACTGGTGCCAACGATTTAATTAAGGATTAGATTTAATGAGAGACGAATTCACACCTACACACCTACACTCTGAAATATTTCCTTCTAGCAAAAAATACAATACAAAAACGAAAGCCAAGAAATTTAGAAATGAACTTGTTTACAGAATATTCGTCGCTGAGCTCTGCCAGTATGAGTCAGATGATGACCCGCCAAAAGAAGGAACTATTAGATGTGTTAAGAATTTGAAAAAAAACAGGATTCTAGTGGCATAACGAATTATTTTATATGTTTTGAGAAATCCAGGAAAATTACTAGGAAACTTAGATATTCTGTATTATGGATTGCATTCGATTTCCTCAACATCTACGATAAGTATAAGAACTTTTTTTTTTACCAAAACTAAAGAGGAGAACCGCTGAAATCCTAAATGTTTTAACCAAATTAAATAATTTTTCTGATATATTGTTTTAGAATATCTCTTTAAACTATTGAAGTAAGTAATATAATGACCTCCCAAAGTTGTTAATTTTTAATGAATACCTATTTATGAATTTTTTTACTTGATTTAGCTTAGGAATTATTATGTATGGTTTTTATTTCACTAATAAACTCAAATTAATAAATAATTAAAGAACTTTTAATTGTTGAAAACACTTGATTTATGGAATAACTTTATTAATCGGTTAACCGATTAATACCGAAGTTAACCGATTATTAAGCGATTAAGCAAAAACCTCGATTAAATATTCGAGCGATTAACCGATTAAAGCAAACCCCCGATGAAATGAATACCCTAATGACTATACATACATATGTATTGTGGTGTTTCTGCCAAATAGTAAAACTTAAAATTTGTCATACGGTGTATTTTAACTAGGGATGTAACGAATACCAGTTTAGCGAATGCGAATGCGAAAGCGAATAATACATTTTAATTTTAGCGAAAGCGAATGCGAATGCAAATATTACAATTCGTTAAAATATCACATGCAAATAAATTTATATAAGAGTAAGTATATATGTATAATAATTAAAACTAAGTTTCCACAATGTTAGAGAAATCCACCCATTCGTACTTTAGCCCTAAATCCTGGTACTCTGTTCAATATTTCATGTGAAATGCTGTCAAATACATATGAAGAAAACTTGGAATGAATTTTTCCTAAAAAAATCTTGCAGAAGTAGTACTCTGTTCATCTTGGGAAAAACATATGAAATATATCTTCAACATTTTAAGTTTTCATGAGAAATAATATGAGTGGCAATTGTTTCGCGTGGAATTTACAACAAACAAGAACTAGTTAATATTGTTTGGATTTGAAATTTGTTGTACGAAGTAATGAATGGCGTTCAAAAGTTTGAACAGACTAGTTAGTCTTAAGTAGAAAATATTTTCGCGCAAATCAAACACTGTCTTTTCTTATTCAAAACTGAAAAATATTTCCAAACACCGCTGGATTTGGGTTTCATTTTGATACTTATGAGAACTTATTAATAGAAGTTTTCCGCTAAAATATTAATGCTTTACATGTATCGTTTTCATGCTGGCTTAAAATAATTTTCGTCTTTAAGTTTAAAACGTAAACTATTTTCGTAAAAGAAATACAACATTTTTTTTTGTCTTGAGTATTCGCTTGAAATATTCGCATACATATTAGCGAATGCAAACGCGAATGCAAATAGCAAAAGTAAGCGAATTATTTGCGAATGCGAAAGCGAATGCGAACATTCGTTACATCCCTAATTTTAACTACATATATAAATTTTCATACACGAGCGTTTACTTAACTAAAAACCTTGAAGTATAGAAACAAATATAAAATTTCGTAGAGTATCTTGCCCTGCTTGTTGTTTCTTTTATCTTATAATGTGTTTACTTATACGAGCGAAGGTTTTAATTTTTTGAAAACAAATTTATTTCAAAGAATTTAATGGAAAAATTTAAATTCTCGTTCAATAACAACTTCTCATTTTTAACCCCCGACCAAAAAGAGGGGTGTTATAAGTTTGTAGTGTGTGTCTGTGTATCTGTTTGTCTGTCCGTGTCCACGTACAGTTTAGTTTTCTCTGTTGGAAAGGTGACTTGATCGAGATGGTTCTTAACCATGTTTGAAGAAAATCGGTCCAACCGTTTAGAAGATGTCACATCTTTTCTAGATAATTCGGGGGTTTTTAAAATTTTTAATTTTTGTTATTATAATAAAAATATGTAATTATGTATGTATATGTATGACTTGGTCTTATTCAAACTTGCATTTTTGGAAATAATATACAGTTACTCTCAGAAATACTTTGCCTAAATTCTTTAAGCAAGAAAGTTAAATAAATTTATTAAAAATAAGAAATTTAGGCAACACGTTAAATTTATTTCTTTTGTAACTGAGAAAGCAAAACCTATAGAATGGAAAATACACAAAAAACAACAACTTTGAACTTAATTGTTATAGTTTTGTTGCTTTTTCTTGTATCAACTACGCAATTTCAACATCACAAAAGTATTTTGCTTCTTTTATCGTTCCCGTTATTTTTTTATACCCTTTACCAAAAATGGAAAAGGGTATATATAGGTTTGTCATTCCGTGTGTAATTTCCATAATTTTAATTTGCGACCAAAAAAATATATATATTCTGGGTCCTTATGAATAGCGATGACGAATAAGCGATGTCCGTCTGTCCGTCCGTCCGTCCGTCCGTCCGTCTGTCCGTCCGGTGTACGTGAAATCGGTTTTCCGAAGCTCCCAGAAAAGCTAGAGACTTCGTTCTTGGACTGATGTATCAGAAATGGTCCAACTTAGATTGGTATTGAAATTCAGCAAAATCGGGCAGACGATTGCAGAGCTGGAAAACGTAAACTATATTTTGCCATATAAAAGTAACTACCGAAAACAAATTTTTATTTTTTTTTAATAAATAAATTTATTTTACACTTCAGTACGACTAAAATTGGTATTTTAAATAAAAAAAATATAAAAAAAATTAAAAAGACGTTTCCAGGGTTGGAAAACTTTAATTTTTGTGTTATGTAAAATTAACTATGTCTAAAACTATATTAGTATTTTCTCGAGAACCGTAAGAGCTACAGACCTGAAATTTGGACACAGTGTGTAGACTTTTGGCCGCTACAACAACAAATACATGAGAATTGGAAATTAAAGGGTGTTCCAAAACGAGCAACGAAAAATTCTAAAATCCCATGTAATATACATACAATTATATGTATATACACTTGAAATTTGTAAGGTTAGTGTATTTTTATACAGACTACAAAAATTAACACTAAAATTTCAAAAAATTTAAATTAAAGGGTGTTCCATCAGTTAATGCAATTTTGACAACTTGCTGTATCTTGGAAACCGTAAAAGCAAAACTCTTGAAATTTTCAAAAACGGTAAAACTAAAAAATCAAGGAATTATAAAATCGCCAAAAACAAAAAAATCGCCAAAACGAAAAATACCCCAAAAAAACATGAAAAAATCGCCAAAATGAAAAAAAAACCCAAAACAGGAAAAAAACGACAAAATGAAAAAAAAATCGCCAAGATGAAAAAACCCCAAAAAAGAGAAAAAAATCGCCTAAATAAAAAAAACCCCAAAGCAGGAAAGAACGCCATAATGAAAAAAAACCCAAAAACAGAAAAAAATCGCCATATAAAAAAAAATTTCTAGGACTAAAATAAATCGCGAAAAACCGGAAAAATTGCTTTAATAAAAAAAAATCGCCAAAATGAAAGAAAATCGCCAAAACGAAAAAAAACCCACAAAACAAAAAAAAGTCGCCAAAATGAAAAAAAAAGAAAAAAAACTCCTCAATAGAAAAAAACCCAAAAACAGAAAAAAATCGCAAAAATGAAAAAAAATCGTCAAAATGAGAAAAATCTACAAAATGAAGAAAATCCCAATAACAGAAAAAAATCACCAAAATAAAAAAAACCTCCAAAAACAGAAAAAAATCGCCAAAACGAGAAAAAAGCGACAAAACTGAAAAAATCGTTTAAACTGAAGAAAAAACTTCAAAAAAGCCGTGCGCGATTCAAAGACGCACTTTACTGAAGTTTTTAATATTAAAGGAATTAAATGAAACTAATAAGCAGATTTTGTAAAAAATTCTTTTCAAAAAATATTTTTTCCATACAAATTTCAAAACGAAAAAATCGTTTGAATTTACAAAATCTGACCTTAAGTTTTTCCTTATTTCGTTTTTGCTTTTTTCACTTAACATATTTTATGTATTTTTTAAAGAACTAGATTGGTATCAATAATCAAACAAATCCAAAATTCTGACTCCAGGGTTGGAAAACTCACACTTTTTGTGTTATGTAAAATTAAATAGGTCTAACAATTGTTTTCTTTTTCTTTATAAATTGAATATATTTTATGCTTCTGAAAGAAAATTACACCTCCAAAGATGGAAACTTTAAAAAAATGATAAATTTTTTCACAAAACAAATATGTATGTATGTGTCTGTATACTATCGGCCCTATGTATAAGTAAAAATTGGCATGAAGTTAGCATAAGTGGCAAAATTGAACATGATCTTAAAGAGTTTTGGCATGAAACTTCACATTAAAAATCATGCTAGGACTTACAGATGGGTTAAAATTAGGTAATGCGACCATTTCTAATGTCAAATTGTATGGAGGAACTCGTCAACACCTAATTCATATTCGTCACTTATGCTAACTTCATGCCAATTTTTGCTTATACATAGGGCTCTATATATATGTACGTACGTTGGTAAAGGGTATATAAGATTCGGCACAGCCGAATATAGAACTCTTACTTGTTAATATTTGTGTTGTTACATGTGTTTTTTTTTGCTATTCTTTTGTAATAGCAATTGTTATGTTTTTTTTTTTGTCATAGTTGGTTCCAATCTTTTTTTATTGAATGCAACACGTGAAGTTTTTGTTTAAAAAAATGCCTAAAGTAAAAAAATTAAATTGATCTGCGAAGAAGATCATTCTATATCTGTATAATAGGACAAATCAATCCAATATACAGTCGCACAGATAATAATACGTACCCCTTAAATATTTTCTATATTATAAAAAACATTTTATATATAAACAAAGTAAATTCTCCAATCCTCTTTAAATGAACACAAATATTTATTTCATCATTTAAATTTTAAATCAAATATTTAAATTTAAAAAAAATAAACAAAGATCTTTTGTATTGCACAGATAATTATACGTACTCTACAAAAATAACTTTAGTAGAATATTTACATATACATACATATACTATTTTTTAGTATTTTGTTGGCCCTCCCTTTGCCTCAACTACTGCCCTCAATCGATTATTCATGGAAAATACCAGTTTTTTTGTAGATTCAGATGTTATTTGACCCCATTCATACTCCAAGCCTTCCTTAAGATCTTGTTTGTTCCCATAATTATTTTTCCGAATGCGACGTTCCAATTCATCCCATAAATGTTCTATGGGGTTCAGGTCTGGTGATTGGGGAGGCGAATGGAGTTGTTTCGGTACGTTATAGAGCAGCCATTCCTTCACAACATGCGAAGTATGCTTTGGGTCGTTGTCCTGTTGGAAATACCAAGCAGCACTAAGACCCAAATTACTTGCCGATTCTTTCAAACTGCT
This sequence comes from Tachina lurida, assembly GCA_944452675.1. Taxonomy (NCBI): domain Eukaryota; kingdom Metazoa; phylum Arthropoda; class Insecta; order Diptera; family Tachinidae; genus Tachina; species Tachina lurida. The sequence continues at coordinate 46,586,574 of OX101753.1, forward strand.
CTTCAAAATGTCTAAATATAGAAATCGGTCCATATTTGTTTCCACAAATTGCATTTTTCCAACTCCATTCGCCGACATACATCCCCAAACCATAACAGAACCACCACCGTGCTTTATTGTAGGAATGAGGTTCTTCGGTTGCAGCTCTTCATTAGCCTTGCGCCAAATTTTTTGTTTACCATCACAACCGAATAAATTGAACTTGCTTTCATCACTAAAAAGCACATTTGCCCAGAAATCCGTTGATTTGTCCATATACTTAAGTGCGAAGTCGAGCCGCTTTTTTCTGTTTATTTCACTAATAAATGGTTTTTTTCTTGGTACGCGGCTGTGGAATCCGCTTTTTCTCAAAACACTTCGCACTGTTTCTGAATGAACATTAATACTGTGATCATTTTCCAAGGTATTTCGAATTTCCACGGCTGAAGTTTTAGGGTTTTTGTTAACAACGTTTTTTATAAATCGCTCAATTCGTGGCGAAATTTTCGGTGGACGTCCAGTTTTTGGGTTTGCTTGCGAGGGATTGAGACTCAGAAAAATTTTTTATTACTGTCTGCACTGTGGACTTAGCACGTCCAATAATTTTAGCTATTGAACTCAATGAATTGCCAGCTTTTCTCAATTCCACAATGCGTTCACGAACTTCGACACAAATATCTTTTGTTTTTCTACCCATTTTCACAAAACCGTAAGATATTTTCTTAAAATAACTAATTTACTTGCTAACTTGATTGCAAATTACTTTTTAAACACTTCAAGTGCGCAATTTTATTTAAGTTTCTACAAGTTTTAAAAGTACCGTTTTCTTTTTGGCATCGTACGTATAATTATCTGTGCTGCCATATTGTGCTTTACGTGTATAACTACTATAAACGGAAAGTTACCCATATTATTTGTAGTTTGTTTTTTACAGCTTGTCATTGCCACACAAATGAAATAAAAAGTTTTGATCAGAAATGCAGGGTTATTCTTAAACACCAATTTTTAGTGGGGGTATGTACTATTATCTGTGGGACTGTACATATTTGTGATATGTTTAGTCCATATAGAGAAAAAACTTTTAAAGATGCAAAAGAGCGCAAATATATTAAAAACAGTCCATGAAAAAGTCTAGCAAAGCTGTTAACGGTGAGAAACGCAAGAAAAACCATTAAAAAAATAGGGAAACCCACCATTTATATGTTCCAAGTCTTAGAGAAATGCTAATGGGGACACTTCGGACATACTACGGGCACACCTGAGTAACAAGTCCATCCGTAAAGTTCTAAAAGCCAACAATACTAACGGCAGCTTAGCTAGAAAAAAACTTTGATTTTGGAAGTTAATAGACAGAAGGGTTAGTTATTTGCTGAACTACATAAATTTCAGTCTTCTGATTTCGGGAACAAGATAATATTTAGCGACGAAAGTAAATTTATAATTGTTGGGTCAGATAAACGGCTTATGGTGCAGCGCAAGCCAAATAAATCACTAACTATTAAAAGTATAAGGCCAACAGTAAAACATGGTGGTGGTTCTCTCATGGTATGGGGCTGTACGTCGGCAGTAGGAGTATGAAAGTTGGTGTTTATATAAAGCACAATGGATAAACATCTATAGTTGTCCATTCTTAGAGAAAATCTACATGACAGTGCTGAACAAATGGATCAATATATCAATGCGTATTACTTCCAATATGACAACGACCCAAAACATATACCCCTGGACATTAAATTATGGCTCTTTTACAATACCAAACATCTACCAATACCCCAACAAAGTCTCGACATGAGTCCTATTAAAAATCGTTGGGCTTATTTGAAAAAAAAAATCCGAGAAAATAGCATTTTGTCAAAAGTGTGCTTAGGACGAGTATTGGAAAAAGAAAGGTATAAAAAACTACCTCAAAATTTCCGAAATTTAATGGAATCTATGCTAAGACGTCTGCAAGTGGTCATCTCTAACAATGGATATCACACAAAACATTAAAACAAAATACGCTGCTTTAATAATGAAAAATCTGTGTAAAAAATTCAAAAAGCAAAATACTTTTGTGACCTGATATATAAGCGACTTTTTCATTATTTTTTAAAAATGTCATAAAATAAAATTTTTTTTAATTTTATAATTAAAATATTTGCAGATAAGGGTTCTCTTATTTAATATGTAAAAAAAAATAAACATGAATTTTTCAAAGAAGACATTTTTATGTAGCATTCTTCTTGCAAATTTGTTGAGATTTACATATGTATGCAAAATATTTCTGTGAGTAACTGTAGATGTATTGGTAATTTCTTTCCTTCCGAATTTGCTTTAAAGTTCTAATTTAAGTCTTGAAATAAGGTGAGGCTCCAAATTCAACTAAAACACTAGAAATAAGTCTACACTTAAGAACCTAACCAAACTTTACCTAAGTTTCATAATGTGTCTTGGCACTTTTCTCATCAACAATTTATAGCCTTGCATAATCGCAATATGTAAATTTCAACAAAATTGCTTCGTTTTATATTTGCTTTTTAATTCTGAATTTTATGGACGTAGCCCCACCCTCTAGCTGTAATATTCAGGTTTTCAGATTTTTTTAATTAGTTGCTCACCTAGACTTCTTGTGTAGCAAATTTCAGCTAACCAGAGCAATATTTAATTTTTATGGGCGTGATCCAACCCACTCTTTATAATCTAGATTTTTTTGGCCAGTACTTATCATTTGTATCAAGTTTCGTTGAAAACGGGTTATTATAAATGCATAAATAGTATATTTAAATGTCGTCAGCTGAAGAACATGAAATAGGAGGATTTAATTTTATATGCGTGTTAACGCCCACTTTCTGAAAAGAAAATTTATAGCTTTGCATTATCGCAACATGCATGCCAAATTTTAATAAAATCGCTTACTTTAAACGCTTGAGATTCGCTTTTTCAAATCTGAGTGTTAAAATTTCGTTAAAATTTTCGAGTTTTCAGATTTTTCTAGGTGGTTACTCACCTAGATTTACTCATGCGCCAAATTTAAGCTCTCGGTATAGCGGAAGTGCTTTATAATATTGATGAGTGAGTCAGTGAGTATATCTTAAAATATGTACTTTTTGTACCTTCATATGTCAGAAAGCTTTCTTTCTAAAACTTAAAAAATTTTATAATTTTACGATGGCGGGGACCAAAGTTACCAGGGGGTAAGAACACGATGAATGTCTTCCTGTAAATATATACACTGCACACATTGGCCGGAACTTGTCGTAACTAGATAAATTCTAATTATGGTTTAAATTTCACAATTCTGTGATTGCGGCGAACAAAGTTATAACGGTGTTAAAAACAGGTCGAATGGCTTCGTGTAAATATACACACTGCGCGCGTACTTGGCCTGGCGCACTACTGTGCGCCTAGATTTTCAATTCAGTGCAATATTGGCGTGGCCCCGCCACTCCTTGTTAAAATGTTTGGGTTTCTAGGTTTAGTTTTTTATTTTTATGGGCGTATTCCCGCCCACTTTTCTTATAAAAAATTTATTTTGGCCGGTGCTTATCATTCGTGTCAAGATTCGTTGGAAACGACATATGTTTATAGTAATAAATATATAAATCACTTGACTTAAACGCCTTAGATTTGTTTTTTTAATTCTGACCTTTATGGGCGTAGCCCCATATTTTTCTAGCTAGTTGCTAACCTAGACCTAATTGTGTATAAAATTTCAGCTTACTAGCGCAATTTTTAATTTTGTATTCTTATGGGCGTAACCCCGCTCACTCTTCCAAAGTAAAATTTTTTTCGGCCAGTGCTTATTATTCGTGTCAAGTTTCGTTGCAAACGAACGTAGTACATGACACGTTGACACGCCCATACCATTATTAATAAAAAATGTATAGCCTTGCGTTATCGCAGTGTATATGGTAAATTTCAATAAATTAGCTTCCATTAAGCGCCTTAGATTTGCTTTTTTAATTCTGAGCTTTATGGGCTTAGCCCCGCCCTCCTGGCTAAAATTTCCAGATTTTTCAGATTTTTTTAATTTAGTGCTAATCTAGACCTTGTTCTGTATCGAATTTCAGCTTACTAGCACAAATATTAATTTTATAGGCGCAACCCCGCCCCCATTGTTAAAATTTTCATGTTTCAGATTTTTCTAGTTTATTGCTCAAGTAGATCTAGATCAATTTGCTGAAAGCTTTTTTGTAATGAAAGCTCAATTTTACCATCTGTAAATTTACAAAAATCTTGCCATTGTTGTTTGCTCTTTACTAACTATGCACATGTTAGTTAATTTGCTTATTTTTATACCCTTTACCAACAAAAATGGTAAAAGGGTATATATAGGTTTGTCATTCCGTTTGTAATTTCTATAATATCAATAAGCGACCCATAAAATAAATATATTCTGGATCCTTATGCATAGGGACGACGAATAAGCGATGTCCGTCTGTCTGTACGTGAAATCGGTTTTCCGAAGCTGCCAGAGGAGCTAGAGACTTCGTTCTTGGACTGGTGTGTCAGAAATTTTCCAAACTAGATAGGTATAGAAACTCAGCAAAATCGAGCAAACAATTGCAGAGCTGGAAAACCTAAACTTTATTTTGCCATATAAAAGTAACTACCGAAAACAAATTTTTATTTTTTTTTAATAAATAAACTTATTTTTCACTTCAGTTCGACTAAAATTGGAATTTTAAATTAAAAAAATATAAAAAAATGTTTTTCGCAAATTTCTTTGACCTTTTAGTTTTATTTAATAACTATTTTATTAAGCTTGAGGTCTTTTTTATATAAACAAAATTAACAATATTTATTTATATATGTATGTATACAATATTTCGACACGCCTTTGTGTGTCTTCTTCAGGTAAAAAATAAAAAAATAGTTATTAAAAAAAAAAAAAAAAAAACAAAAAAAAAAATATAAAAAAATTAAAAAGACGTTTCCAGGGTTGGAAAACTTTAACTTTTTGTGTTATGTAAAATTAACTATGTCTAAAACTATGCAGGGTATTTTCTCGAGAACCGTAGGAGCTAGATACCTGAAATTTGGACGCAGTATGTAGACCTTTGGCCGCTACAACAACAAATACATGAGAATTGGAAATTAAAGGGTGTTCCAAAACGAGCAACGAAAAATTCTAAAATCCCATGTAATATACATACAATTGTATGTATGTATGTATGTATATACATTTGAAATTTGTAAGGTTAGTGTATTTTTATACAGACTACAAAAATTAACACTAAAATTTAAAAAAATTTAAAATAAAGGGTGTTCCATCAGTTAATGCAATTTTGACTCTGGAATTTTCACAACTTGCTGTATCTTGGAAACCGTAAGAGCAAAACTCTTGAAATTTTCAAAAACGGTAAAACTAAAAAGTCAAAAAATTATAAGATCGCCAAACCGAAAAAATCGCCAAAAACAAAAAAAAAGTCGCCAAAACGAAAAAAGCACCAAATTACAAAATAAATGTCTAAGACTAAAATAAATAGCGAATAACCGGAAAAATTGCTTAAATGAAAAAAAAAATCGCCAAAAAGAAAGAAAATCACCAAAATAAAAAAAAAACCCCAAAATGAGAAAAAATCGCCAAAATGCAAAAAAAATCTCCAAAACGAAAAAAACCCCAAAAAACAGAAAAAAATCGCCAAAATGGAAAAAACCCAAAAACAGGAAAAAATCGCCAAAAAGAAAAAAATCTCCAAAATAAAAAAAATCTCCAAAAAAAAAAGCCCCAAAAACAAAAAAAAAATCGCCAAAATGAAAAAAATCGCCAAAACGAAAAAAAAAATCCAAAAAACAGAAAAAAATCGCCAAAATGAAAAAAAAACCCAAAAACAGTAAAAAATCGCCAAAATGATTAAAAAGACAAAACACAGAAAAAAAATCGCCAAAATGAAAATGTAGCGTGTTCTAACTATCACTACGACTAACAGTGCGTAGTAAACATTTAAAGTCAACTTGACCGCAACATACATAACATCCAATTGCATTGAAAGTATTTTGGACATTTGACACTCATGCATTCGGGCAAATACCGCTGCATGAAGTGTTAGATAAATGCATTGGCAGACTGCAACGTAAATATGTATTTTGTACAAGGGCTATTTGACACTCACCAGTCTGCTCAAAGGCCGCAGCATAATGCACTTGAATAAATCATATTTAATAACCAATAATGTGTTTATATATAAATATAAACAATACAGAATCTATGTTTTCCAAATTTCTTATGAGACACACGCCGCACGCCTACCGTGGGAAACTAAAAGGAACAATTTGCTTATTAAGCATATACCTTTTCTTTTCTCTCTTATGTTAAGATAGGTTAAGCATTATTCTCATAAGTAGTATATAAGCCAATACAATTTTATATTTAAAGTAATGAATAGACAACTTTCTTGTGAGCTCCTTGCTGAGCTCTAACCATCAAAAGAAATAGTTTACTTCATTTAAAATTAAAGCATTCATCTGCTTTAACAAAGGCATTCATCTGCCTTTAACCATTTAGAGCCAGTGGCGTTAATTAGCGCCGGCAACCTCGGGCAGGTAGAACCTTAGGAAAATACATAATTATTACATGGCGATCCTGCCAGTTCTCATGAACAAAATTTTTTAATTATTACATTTAATTGTCCTGACGGATTAGCCTGTAAACAATCCGTCAGAAGAGAAGGAAGACGCTGCCTGGCCAAAAGGCAGACAGCTATGACTGACATCCAATCATCAGGTAATAAATCCGCACCACAAAAAGAGGGACCAAAAGCCTTGACTATAGAGGAATACCGCCGAAGACAGGCCAATAACACTGAGGAAAAATTAACAACAATTCCTAAAATACAAAGATCACGACATAAAAGAGGTGGCAAACTTGTACAAATTCGGAAAAAACTGGCTGCGATGAAAAGGATTTTGGAATCCCATCCACCACCATCTTGGGAAAGAGCCACAGAGATCTGGCTACAAATTGAAGCTTTTGAGGCGTTAATGCAGCAACGCAGACATTAAAATTATTTTATTTAATGTATAATTATTTTACAAAAAAAAAATTTTTTTTTAACGCAATAAGAATATATCAAAAATAAAAATATCTATAAAATTTAAAATTAATTTTGTAAGGTTATAATTTTTTTTTTTCAAAATTAATAGGAAATTCAGAAGTAGGGCTAAAAACCCAGTTCAATGGGAAATTAAGGAAAATGAGCCAACTATGGAAGCGCGAATAGAGTTTTTAAAACAGATTTGGAAATTAGTAGGTATAGAAGGAACTCCAACAGAAGACGACGTAATAAATAAACCAAAAATTGAACAAGAAACAGTCTTACTCATGAGGAAATTTTTAGAGTGGTAAATTTTTTTTTACTTGAAAAAAAAAGAAATTAGATTTTTTGTTTTGGAGTGGTGAACTGTTGAATTTATTTTTTCAATATGGGTAAAACAGAATCCAAAATGGAAAAACCCAATGCTAACGTAATTACTAATTTAGAAATCATTGATCATAAGTCGGAAATAAATTCATTATGGCTACTAATGCTAATATTGGTAATAATTTCAGCAATAAACTTGTTGCTTAAAATATATTTGTCACATAAAAGAGCTCTAAGAAAAAAGTATTTCAGTAAAGCAAATGATTTAGATAAGATATAAAAGAACATGGGCAATGGAATGGAAAGAAATAATTACTATATATTACTAAATATTGATAGACCCATTAAAAGCGAAACAATTAACCACCATTTCCAGAACATTTTAAGAAGATTAGAAGAAATAAGAGTTTTATTTAACGTTTACTACAATAGGTTTACAGTAGCTTACCAAAGAGCAGCAGACGCATTTTTCCTTGACTTAAGAATCAGAGTTTCAAAATTAGCTGATAAAAAATCGATACAAATCGAACTACCAAATTCAGTACACGAAAGTGTAACATTTAATATTTCTATGCCTATAACTGAATCCACAATGACTCAAACTGTAGTGGACTTTTTGAACACAGCATCAAAGCTGATTATAGATTTTGATGGAAAATCAGAAAATTTACGATCCTTTATTGACTCCCTGTCCCTAGTAGATTCAATAAAGGGTACTCACGAAGCGGTGGCAGTATCACTAATAAAAATAAAATTAAAGGGAACTACAAGAAATCTAATCAGCAATGAATCAACTATATCAGAAATAATAAACAAACTAAAGAGTAGCGTGAAGGGAGAGTCTGCGGAAGTATTAACAGCAAAAATTTTAAATATAAAACAAAACAATAAAACAGCCAACACTTATTGCAGCGAAATAGAAAATTTAACTAAGGCATTAGAAACCGCATACATTTCAGATGGACTGTCATGCGACTTAGCTACAAAATATTCCACACAAACTGCCGTAAAAGCATTAACTAAAAACTGCACCATAGATAAAGTTAAGCTTATCATGGAGGCAGGACAATTTAATATCATGAACGATGCTATAAGTAAATTTGTCAATATTTGTACAGACGCCACAGGTCAACAAAATACCATTTTGTACTAAGGACAAAAGTACAAATCTGGAAACAGTTACCGTGGTAATAACACACGATCACGTGGAAGAAATAATTACCCATGTAGAAATAATAACAACAATAATAATAACAATTATTACAGAAACCATCAGAGACTTAATAATAATCGTAGGAACAATAACTACGTAAGAGCAACAGAATCAAATGATAATGGTTCGGAAAACTCCGAACTTCCTCTAGGATTAAATCAGTAAAAATTTACCATCTAAATCTAAACTTGAGCTTCTTTATACATATTCAATTAGGTAATACTAGCAATTCAGTCACACTCTTAGTAGACACAGGAGCAGACATTTCATTAATAAAATCAAAATTCTTTAAACTAAACCAAATTAACACTAATAAAACAACAACTTTAAGTGGAATAGGACAAGGTAACATCAAATCGATTGGAAATACATTTTGCGATTTAAAGTTTAAAAAATTTTTAATACCACATTACTTCCAAGTGGTAGATAATAATTTTCCGATACCATGCGATGGAATCATTGGCATGGATTTTATTAAAAAATATAACTGTATATTGGATTTCAACCAAGATAATGATTACCTGATCCTTAGACCATTTAATATACCACATACAATAGATATACCGATTACGAATAACTGCAATGAAATTAATATACCTCCAAGATGTGAGTAATACGTCAAGTAAATTTTAACAATTCAAATAATGAATTATTAATTCCAAATCAAGAAATTGAACCAGGTGTTTTTATACCAAATACATTAGTTAAATCTGATTGTTGGATTCAACTAAAGTATTACTAAACTTCCAACAGGGTATTTTATTTATACAAAAAATTTCATGAGAGCAACACAAAAAAATGTTGTTACTTAAAGGCAGAAGTTGTTAATGTTTATTGTTTTATTGCTTGTTACCGCTAGTTACTGCACTCATTTAAAATCTATATTAAAAAAAATGTAGCTTTGGTCGCGAGGCTTTTTTTGTGCACTGTTTCAGTCTTAACAGTTTTTCATTTTACTTCATTATTCATTCTTATAATTTCAATCACGCTGTAAAGATTAAATAAATTGTTGAATTTTTGAAATATCTAAGCTTTTGTAATTTTAATTTTTTGGAAATTTATCTTCTACATCGGTAGAAGAAATTGCATATCGTTTTGCTTTGTGCCAGGAAAAAGCTCCTGGCTCATCCACTGACAAAGCTTTTATTCGTATTCTAAACACTAATAACACCATTACTAAAATCAAACAAAGTAACAGAAAAACCGAAAACATCTCTGATTATGAGATTATTAAAGAAAATTTAGGCAAAAATTCAAACATTTCAAACATTTTCCACAACAATTTAAAACAACATTAACAAAACTATGTTCAACAGTGATATTTTCGGTTTAGAAACAGAAACAATAACAACTAATAATTTTTATGAACAAAAGTTGAGAGTAAAAGATAAACAACCAGTATATATTAAAAATTATCGTATACCACATACACATAAGGAAGAAATTGATAGACAGGTGAAAAAATTAATAGACGATAAGATTATTGAACCTTCCTATTCTGAATATAATAGTCCAGTCTTGTAAGTACCAAAGAAGTCACTTCCTAACTCTGACCAGAAAAGATGGAGACTTGTTATAGATTACAGACAAATAAACAAAAAATTAATTGCGGATAAATTCCCATTACCTAGAATCGATGATATCCTAGACCAACTTGGTAGAGCAAAATATTTTTCCTGTTTAGACTTAATGTCAGGTTTCCACCATATCAGTTTAGAGAAAAACTCCAGAGACTTAACAGCCTTTTCAACCAACAATGGTTCATACATATTTACTAGATTACCGTATGATTTAAAAATATCACCCAATTCTTTTCAACGAATGATGACACTTGCTTTCAGTGGTTTAAAACCAGACCAAGCCTTTCTATATATGGATGATTTAGTCGTATTGGGATGCTCCGAAAAGCACATGCTTTCGAATTTGAAAAATGTTTTCAATCTATGTAGAAAGTACAATCTTAAATTACATCCTGAAAAATGTTCATTCTTCATGAGAGAAGGAACATACCTTGGTCACAAATGTACAGATAAAGGAATATTATCAGACGATAGTAAATATTCAATCATTGAAAACTATCCAACACCAACTAACGCAGACAGTGCAAAAAGATTCGTAGCATTTTGTAACTACTATCGAAGATTTATTAAACATTTTTCTGAATACTCCAGACATTTAACAAAATTATCCAAAAAGAATACACCCTTTGAATGGACGAAAGATTGTGATTTTGCATTTAAATATCTCAAAAGGGCATTAATGAGTCCAACCTTATTACAGTATCCTGATTTTGCCAAGGAATTTTGTATAACAACAGATGCAAGTAAGCACGCTTGTGGTGCTGTTTTAACACAACAACACGAAGATAAACATTTACCTATTGCCTATGCATCCAAAACATTCACAAAAGGAGAAAGTAATAAATCAACAGTTGAGCAAGAATTAACTGCAATTCATTGGGCAATTACCCACTTCAGACCATATATATATGGAAAACATTTTCTTGTCCGTACTGATCATAGACCACTTTCTTATTTATTTTCAATGAAAAACCCAAGCTCCAAGTTAACAAGAATTAGACTAGATTTAGAAGAATATGACTTTACAGTAGAATATCTTAGGGGAAAAGATAACAATGTTGCTGACGCTCTATCGCGAATTATAATATATGACCTAAAAGACATGAATAATCAAATTTAGTCTATATTAAAAGTCACGACCAGATCGATGACCAATAAAAAAGAAAACAAGTAAGAGTGCTATATTCGGCTGTGCCGAATCTTATATACCTTTTACCAACGTACGTACATATATATAGTATACAGACACATACATACATATTTCTTTTGTGATAAAATTTATCATTTTTTTCTCTAAAGCAATTAATAGCAAGTGACCTTTCAGTATTTTTCGATTAAAAAATTTTATTAAATTATTTTATTTTCGATATTAGCAATAGTTAAATATTTTACTCTACACTCTGTGGTTAAGATATATTTTACATTCATTCTTATTTCAGTCAACATCGACGTCACGTCAATACAATACCAAAAGAATGGAGCTTATTTACTCGCTCTCGAGATGTTCAAAAACCGTGCTGCTATTTAATAACTCTAAAATATTCTTAGTATTGCACCTCCAAGTAAACTAACTTGTTTTATATTTTCCCGCATTTAATAATCATTGATGTTGCAAAACTGCTTAGTGTCTTGATTTAAAGTTCCCATTGCAAATGGTATACATCGTGGTGTTGTGTAAACGTTTAATTCCTACAGGATTTTTTTTTAATTTGTTGAGCAGAAAGGAAATGTATCAGGAAAATTAAACGGAACATGTCCTTTAATTTATCTTTAGCGATAAGTCTTAGTTTTATCTCCATTTACTAAAAATTAATAGCACAATAAGCACAAACCTTTGTTTATACTTCAATTAGTTTAGATATCCATAAAAAAATTAACCATGTATAAAAAATCTTGAGTAATGATTTTCCTAAAACATGAAATCTGTTTAACTGAAAAAAAAAATATTTTTGGTTATTTTTCTTACCGAAACTTTTTTTAAGCTCCAACCCTGTAACCATATTTCTGAGTTTCTTAATACTAATTTATTTCTTTATAAAATATAGAATTACCAAAGAAATAATTAGTTTTATTTACCAGAAAAAATTTAAGTTTTCCAGCTCTGGAGCTATGTATTTTATTTTTCTAATTTCTATGCCAAACTATTTCATTCTAAGTCATAAAGTATATAAAACTTGTAAACAAAAAGAAAAAACTAACTTGACCTAGTTACTTTTGTAGAAAAAACAATAAATTTACCAACCCTGGAATCAACCTTTTAGATTTTTCTGATTAAGAAATTAATAAAGTGTGTTAAGTGAACAAAGAAATAAAAAAAAATTAATTTTATACTTTAATATTTAAAAAAATCAAAGTTTCCATCTTTGGAGCTGTAATTTGAATTTTTTAAATTTTATACGCCAAACTTTTCTTCCAGAAGCATAAAATATATTAAATTTACAAAAAGTGTAAGTTCTCCAACCGTGGAATCATAATTTAGGATTTTTCTAATTCCTTATACCAATCTAGTTCTTTAAAAAATACATAAAATATGTTAAATGAACAAAGCAAAAAGGAAAAAGAAAAAATTTGTTTTATTTAGTTACTCTATTATCAAAAAAAGTTCAAATTTTCCATCTCTGGAGCATTGGTTTTCATTTTTATAATTGTATAGGCCAATTTTTTCTTTCAGAAGCATAAAGTATATTTAATTTATAAAGGAAAAATTAATTATTTAGACGTATTTAATTTTACATAACACAAAAAGTGTAAGTTTTCCAACCCTGGAGTCATAATTTTGGAATTTTCTCATTATTGATACCAATCTATTTTTTTTAAAAATACATAAAATATATTAAGTGAACGAAATAAGAAAAAACTTACGAACTAATGTTCGTAACGCTTTTTAAGCCAAATTACATGTGATAATTATTAATGAACAAATAACATCAAAGTTAGTTGTATATATTCTGACAACAACACATAGTTGAACGGAACAGCCAGCCGTTTTCGAAGGCCACTAAACCTTCCTCATCAGCGTTCTTCTGTGTTTTGGTCCACTGTGTGTGGTGTCAGTTGATGTAGATGTCTGCCTTATATACGAAACTTTATTGCAAATGGAATATGTGAATTGGTTTGATTCATTGCATTTTTCAATTTGCTCATATATATGTTAGGTCATGAAGGCTCAAAATTTACCATCTTCCATATATATTACAACAGTCTTACCATTGTCGTTTTGTTCCTTACTAACTATGCACATGTTTTGTTAATTTGCTTATTTTTGTTCTACTTAAGACAAACTTTTTTGGTTTGTTACTATTAAGTATATTTTTAATTTAATTTTTGCCACAAACCAATGACTATTAATTTTAGTTAATTTAATTAGTTTTCGAACTGTATTTGTTTCTATATTCTTATGAATTGAATAGGCTAATGTTCGTAACGCTTTTTAAGCCAAATTACATGTGATAATTATTAATGAACAAATAACATCAAAGTTAGTTGTAAATATTCTGACAATAACACATAGTTGAACGGAACAGCCAGCCGTTTTCGAAGGCCACTAAACCTTCCTCATCAGCGTTCTTCTGTGTTTTGGTCCACTGTGTGTGGTGTCAGTTGATGTAGATGTCTGCCTTATATACGAAACTTTATTGCAAATGGAATATGTGAATTGGTTTGATTCATTGCATTTTTCAATTTGCTCATATATATGTTAGGTCATGAAGGCTCAAAATTTACCATCTTCCATATATATTACAACAGTCTTACCATTGTCGTTTTGTTCCTTACTAACTATGCACATGTTTTGTTAATTTGCTTATTTTTGTTCTACTTAAGACAAACTTTTTTGGTTTGTTACTATTAAGTATATTTTTAATTTAATTTTTGCCACAAGCCAATGACTATTAATTTTAGTTAATTTAATTAGTTTTCGAACTGTATTTGTTTCTATATTCTTATGAATTGAATAGGCTAATGTTCGTAACGCTTTTTAAGCCAAATTACATGTGATAATTATTAATGAACAAATAACATCAAAGTTAGTTGTAAATATTCTGACAATAACACATAGTTGAACGGAACAGCCAGCCGTTTTCGAAGGCCACTAAACCTTCCTCATCAGCGTTCTTCTGTGTTTTGGTCCACTGTGTGTGGTGTCAGTTGATGTAGATGTCTGCCTTATATACGAAACTTTATTGCAAATGGAATATGTGAATTGGTTTGATTCATTGCATTTTTCAATTTGCTCATATATATGTTAGGTCATGAAGGCTCAAAATTTACCATCTTCCATATATATTACAACAGTCTTACCATTGTCGTTTTGTTCCTTACTAACTATGCACATGTTTTGTTAATTTGTTAATTTTTGTTCTACTTAAGACAAACTTATTTTTTTGGTTTGTTACTATTAAGTATATTTTTAATTTAATTTTTGCCACAAGCCAATGACTATTATTACAATGGTAAGACTGTTGTAATATATATGGAAGATGGTAAATTTTGAGCCTTCATGACCTAACATATATATGAGCAAATTGAAAAATGCAATGAATCAAACCAATTCACATATTCCATTTGCAATAAAGTTTCGTATATAAGGCAGACATCTACATCAACTGACACCACACACAGTGGACCAAAACACAGAAGAACGCTGATGAGGAAGGTTTAGTGGCCTTCGAAAACGGCTGGCTGTTCCGTTCAACTATGTGTTGTTGTCAGAATATTTACAACTAACTTTGATGTTATTTGTTCATTAATAATTATCACACGTAATTTGGCTTAAAAAGCGTTACGAACATTAGCCTATTCAATTCATAAGAATATAGAAACAAATACAGTTCGAAAAATAATTAAATTAACTAAAAGAAAAAAGTTAGTTTCATTTAATTCCTTTAATATTAAAAAATTCAGTAAAGTGAGACTTTGACTCGCACACTAAGGGTTCCGCACATTCGGTTCTGAGCATTTTTTAATGTGGCTTTTTTGCTTTTTTGAAGTTTTTTTTGAGATTAAAAGATTTTTTTCAGTTTTGTCGCTTTTTTCTCATTTTGGCGATTTTTTTCTGTTTTTTGGGGTTTATTTTCATTTTGAAGATTTTTTTCATTTTGGCGATTCTTTTTTCATTTTGGCGATTTTTTTTTTCATTTTTGCGATTTTATTCTGGTTTTTCTATTTTGGCGATTTTTTTTAATTTTGGCGTTTTTTTTTAATTAGGGCGATTTTTTTTGGTGGCTTTTTTCCATTTTGGAGCTTTTTTTCATTTTGGCGTTTCTTTTCATTATGGCAATTTTTTTCAATTTTGGGTTTTTTTTATTTTGGCGAATTTTTTCTGTTTTTGAGGCTTTTTTCATTTTGGAGATATATTTAATTTTGGCGATTTGTTTTCATTTTGGCGATTTTTTCCTGTTTTTGGGTTTTTTTTTGCATTTTGGCGATTTTTTTCTGTTTTTTAGGGTTTTTTTCGTTTTGGCGATTTTTTATTCATTTTAGCAATTTTTCCGGTTATTCGCGATTTAATTCAGTCTTAGACATTATTTTTGTTATTTGGTGCTTTTTTTATTTTGGCGATGTTTTTTTTGTTTCTGGCGATTTTTTTCGATTTGGCGATTTTATAATTTTTTGATTTTTTAGTTTTACCGTTGTAGGCACTGTATGTTTAACTTATATTACTTGTTTATTAATTCTATTTTATCAAAATTTAAAATATCAGATACTCGTTTTAATAATTGTTAATTTTCGTTTTTTTTTATTATTGATTATAATTCTAATTTTTATAATATTAAAACAAATAAATATTTTTTTAATATTTGAAATTTAAAATTTATATACAAAATTGGCGATCCTGTGCTCTATTAAATCTGCTTTAAAGCGATTAAATAAAAGTTTTAATACATTTAAAATGTGTTCAAATATTGTTATCATTTAATGTTGAAAACAAAACGTTTCAATTATCATTTAAATTGAATTACGTGGAAAAAAAGAATTCCATAAGAAACAAATTCAAATTCATTACATGGAAACAAATTCAATAGCCATTTGAAGAAGATTTCAGCTATCAAGAAGATTTTATTAATTTTTTTTATTGAAAACAAGCTCAATAGTCTTTTGAAGAAGATTTCAGATATCAGGAAACTTTTCTTAATTGTTTGGGAACGAGTCGAATTACTGTAGAATCAAGGAAGACATCATTTTGCTTTTAAACTGGTGACACTCAAGATATTGATTTCAACATTTAACATTAAAAAGATAAGTTATATAAGATTTTATTATTATTATTTTTTTTATATTTAATTTTTTTTTTAACTACTAAAGTCAATAGAACATCTTAACTTATAATTTTACTATTATTCGTTTGTAAACTTTCCTTCCGAAAATTACTACACGTCTCCTACAAGAAATAACTCGCAACCACAGAATTCACTTTCTACACAGTCAAATTCTACAGATACAATTGATAATACTAATATACATACAATGTATAATAATCAATCAATTAATAGGATGTCACAAGTAGATTTAGATATTTGTGCTACTTCGGTTAAGCTCCCTCAGTTTTGGACTAATTGTCCAGAAGCTTGGTTTGTTCACGCAGAAATGCAATTTGCTACTAAGGGTATTTCCACTGATCAAACTAAGTACGAATATGTTATAACGGCTCTCCCGGAAGAGATTATAGTTAAAGTTCTAGATATTATTCAGAATCCTTCGGCTAGTAACCGGTATTTGAATTTAAAGAAAACTTTAATTGAGCGTCATTCTCTAAGTGAGAACAATAAATTGGACAAAATTCTCTCTGATAGTGACATGGGAGATAGAAAGCCATCCGAGTTTTTTAGATCCTTAGCACTTCTTGCTGGTTCAAATTTTAGTCACGATCTTTTGAAGAAATTTTGGCTACGTAAATTACCTTAATGTTGCCTTGACAGGATCTAATATAACTGACCAAAATGAATTAATTGAGTTAGCGGATAGATTGTGGGAGGTTATCTATAATGGAGAAGTTTGCTCTGTCAAAAAGAATATCGAAACACACAATTTTGAAAAATGTATGTAAGATATGACAACGTCTTTATGTGAAACTGTTAAAAAACTGACATTAGAAGTACGTTCGCTTAAAAGAGATCTTGAGTATCGGACTTCACGTCCTTTATTTAGGGAATATAACAGAAGTAGTTCTCGTTCACGTGGTCGTTCGTTAAACAAAAAATGGTTGTGTCGTTTTCATTATAGATATGGTTCTCAAGCGAGAAAATGTGAACAGCCTTGTTCGTTTTCAAATAATAATGAGAACCCAACAAACTAAAGTCATCCATTGTTGCAGCGACGAACAATGGAAATTTTGACCTTATCTCAAGTCGCCTTTTTGTTTTTGATCAGAACAACAAAATTAAGTTTTTAATTGATAGTGGTGCAGAAATTTCAGTTTTGCCATCTTCCAAATATAGAAATAATAACAAAAGATCAGATATCGTTCTATCTGCTGCAAATGGGTCAAACATAATGACATTTGGAAAAAAATGCTCAATTTAAATTTGGGCCTTCGTCGTGAATTTCCTTTCATTTTCCTCATTGCTGATATCTTTAAACCTATTATTGGAGCAGATTTTCTTTACAAATACGGACTTTTGATTGATTTGAAGCATAAATGTTTAATTGACCCTCTAACTAAACTTTCAGTAAATATCTTTTCAAATATGTGTCAAGTTTCACTTCCAAGACTTTTCCCAGTATATAATCAATATACTGAACTATTGAAACAGTATCCCTCTTTGATATCAGAGGCAGATTATACAAAACCTATTAGACATACGACTGTTCACAGAATAATAACAGAAGGTCCCTTACCTTTTTCCAAACCTAGACGTTTGGATCCGGTTAAATACAAAGCGGCAAAAACAGAATTTGATTTTCTCGTGAAATCAGGTATATGTAGACCATCAAATTCTAGTGTATCATCAGCTTTGCATTTAGTTTCCAAAAAAGATCCAAATGACTGGCGTCCTTGTGGTGATTTTAGGCGATTGAATGTAGTTACTGTACCCGACAGGTATCCTCTACCACATATTCAGGATTTGAATATGAATATGAGAGACAAGAAAGTTTTTTCCAAATTAGATTTGGTGCGTGCCTATCACCAAATACCAATTGCGAAAGATGATGTTTTTAAAACTGCTATAACAACATCATTTGGCATGTTTGAATTTCAGCGAATGCCATTTGGATTACGTAATGCCGCTCAGACTTTTCAAAGATTTATCAACGAAGTTTTTAATGGTTTAGAATTCGTGTTTGTATACATAGATGATATACTAGTGTTTAGTGAAAACGAAAAACAACACCTACTTCATTTAGAGAAAGTTTTTCAACGATTGGATGACTATGGTTTAAATATTAAACCAGGAAAATGTTACCAAGACCTTTCCTTCCACTAAAATTGCGAAAAATAGTTTTTAGAAAACTGCACAATGTTTCACACCCAGGAATTAGGGCAACACGTAAATTGGTGAGTCACTGTTATTTTTGGCCAAGTATGAATAAAGAACTCAACGTATGGTCAAAGGAATGTATTGATTGTCAAAAATCAAAGATTATCAGACATACCAAATCACCAATAGTCAAAATTGATATACCAAAGGGAAGATTTGAACATATTCATATGGATATAGTTGGACCGCTACCAGTTTCACGTGGGCATCGATATATGTTGACGGTAATCGATCGTCATACTCGATGGCCTGAAGTGTATCCTTTAAAAGATATAAAAACAGATGTTATTATTGATACGTTTGTAAGGAATTATATCTCTCGTTTTGGAGTTCCTTTGTATATAACGACAGATCAGGGTAGACAATTTACTTCCAATGCTTTTAAAGAATTGGCGAGAATTTTAGGAAGGAAAATCAACGGATTGGTTCGATGAGTTACCGATTGCTTTATTAGGACTTCGTTCCATATTCAAAGAAGATTTGCAAGCTACACCTGCCGAAATGGTGTATGGCCAAAATTTACGTTTACCAGGAGAAATAGTAGCAACTTCAGACAATTTTGATGCTTCTGATTTGTTATATAAGTTGAAAAATCACTTTAAAAATGTAAAGTCGAACTTAAGCCATCACAAGGATTCTGAATCAGGTATCTATGTTCCTAAAGAACTTAAAGATTGTGACTATGTTTTTGTGCGTCGAATACATAAACGAGCACTACAACAACCATACGAGGGACCGTATAAAGTAATTGAGAAGGAGCAAAAATATTTTAAAGTCGAAATAAATAACCAAATGACAACTATTCCTATCGATCGTCTGAAGCCTGCTTTAGTAGAAAAAGTTATTAAAACAAATATTTATAATAATGATATTGGCAGTAAAACCAAAAGAGTCTCATTTAACATATCAAAGATTAATTTTTCGAAGGGGAAGTAGTTGTAGGCACTGTATGTTTAACTTATATTACTTGTTTATTAATTCTATTTTATCAAAATTTAAAATATCAGATACTCGTTTTAATAATTGTTAATTTTCGTTTTTTTCATTATTGATTATAATTCTAATTTTTATAATATTAAAACAAATAAATATTTTTTTAATATTTGAAATTTAAAATTTATATACAACCGTTTTTGAAAATTTCAAGAGTTTTGCTCTTACGGTTTCCAAGATACAGCAAGTTGTGAAAATTGCAGAGTCAAAATTGCATTAACTGATGGAACACCCTTTAATTTAAATTTTTTGAAATTTTAGTGTTAATTTTTGTAGTCTGTATAAAAATACATAATATATTTCAAGTGTATATAGTACATACGTAGATACAATTGTATGTATGTATATCAGATAAGATTTTAAAATTTTTCGATGCTCGTTTTGGAACACCCTTTAATTTCCAATTCTCATGTATTTGTTGTTGTAGCGGCCAAAGGTCTACATACTGTGTCCAAATTTCAGGTCTCTAACTCTTACGGTTCTCGAGAAAATACCCTGCATAGTTTTAGACATAGTTAATTTTCCATAACACAAAAAGTTAAAGTTTTCCAACCCTGGAAACGTCTTTTTATTTTTTTTATATTTTTTTAATTTAAAATTTCAATTTTAGTTGTACTGAAGTGTAAAATAAATTTGTTTATTAAAAAAAAATAAAAATTTGTTTTCGGTAGTTACTTTTGTATGGCAAAATGAAGTTTAAGTTTTCCAGCTCTGCAATCGTCTGCTCGATTTTGCTGAATTTCAATACCAATCTGAGTTGGACCATTTCTGATGCACCAGTCCAAGAACGAAGTCTCTAGCTTTTCTGGGAGCTTCGGAAAACCGATTTCACGTACACCAGACAGACGGACGGACGGGCGGTCGGGCGGACGGGCGGGCGGGCGGGCGGACGGAGAGACGGACATCGCTTATTCGTCTTCGCTATTCATAAGGACCCAGAATATATATATTTTTTTGGTCGCAAATTAATATTATGGAAATTACACACGGAATGCCAAACCTATATATACCCTTTTCCATTTTTGGTAAAGGGTATAAAAAGAAAGTTATAAAATTTTAATGCTAATTACAAAAGTAATATATTTTTGCAAAGCGAAAAGAATTATAATTCGCGAAAAGTTGCGAAATTTTAAAAAAGCCATAAGATTAATTAAAAATCGCTAAAACTATGGAATGCAAAAAATTTGCGAAAATGAAGAAAATTCAAAACTGTTAGGAAGCTAAAAAGCACACAAAAGGTTGCTTTTATTGCGAACTTTGCGAAAAATCGCGAAAATTTGCAAAATTTTAAACAAGCCGTAACCGCAAAAAATTCGTCAAAAATGCGAAAATTACAAAAATTTGCAAAAACGTACTAACAGCGGTGTGATAACAAAGTCTAATATTGTTTAAAAATCGGGAAAGCTCTTATGAAGCTAAAAACTTGCAAAATGTCGCTTTTATTGCGAACTTTGCAAAAAATCGCGAGATTTTGCAAAATTATAAACAAGCCATACTACTAAGTTGCAAAATTATAAACAAGCCATACTACTATTGATCAAAAATTGCGAAAACTGTAAGGAATGCAAAAAATTTGGTAAAAATTACGGAATGGCAAAAATTCGCAAAAACTTATTAACAGCGAGGTAATAACAAAGTATAATACTGTTTAAAAATCGGCTAAACTGAAGCCGAGGCTGAAGCATGCAAAAAGTTGATTTTATCGCGAAGTTTGCAAAAATTGGCGAGAAGATGCAAAATCGGAAGCAAGGCCTAAAATTTATTAGAAATGGCGAGAGCTATTAAAAGTTTAAATTTTCGCAATTTTTTGCATGCAATTTTTTTTGCAATTGAAATGCAATGAATTAAACCAATTCACATATTCCATTTGCAATAAAGTTACGTATATAAGGCAGACGTCTACATCAACTGACACCACACACAGTGGACCAAAACACAGAAGAACGCGGATGAGGAAGGTTTAGTGGCCTTCGAAAACGGCTGGCTGTTCCGTTCAACTATGTGTTGTTGTCAGAATATTTACAACTAACTTTGATGTTATTTGTTCATTAATAATTATCACATGTAATTTGGCTTAAAAAGCGTTACGAACTTTAGCCTATTCAATTCATAAGAAGATAGTAAATAGTTTTTTATTTATGAAAACAATATAAAATTGGTGTACGTCGAATAGTTTTTTTTTGTCCAGTGTAAATATGTCAAGTTTTACTTTTTTTATTTGAAAAAAATTGGACTTGTGATGATTTTTTTCCTCAAAATATGATTTTATTTCAAACAAATGATGATTTTCTTCGCAAAACTTCTGGCAGCCCTGACTACAACAACAAATGTAGCACGGACAACAACCTGTAGCCAGTTGCCTTGTTGCCTTCAAAATAATCATTCTCATATAAACATGTGTATTCTATTTTTGAAATTTTGTAGTCGGAAGCTTACTGTGCTGAATGTGTTTAATGCTTAAGTACACAAATTACAACTTCCACACATTTTGAGTCTATATATTAAGGTAGAGGTCCATAGCTCGCTTTATGCGCGTTACGCTTTCTATGCAAATTTCCAAAAAATAGAATCAATGCAATAGTATGTGACAAGTTACATTGCAAAAAACGCAGAACGCGTAGGCGCGTTCAAAGCGAAAAGTAGGTCTACTTTCTACTTTTGTACGCGTTACAAGCACCATGAAAGAAAGTCAGCTGTTCTTGAAAGCTAAAGACGTTAAATAATACTTTGTTTCTTACTTTATCGATAAATATTATTTTGCCGTGGATAATTAATTTTAATTATCCACGGCAAAATTGATTAAAATTAATTAATTTTAATTAATTTTGCGTAAATAATAACTAATGCAAAACTGTTTTATTCACTCATTTATTTATTAAGTTAAATAGTTCCATACATAACTAATAGACAATTTTATAGAATCCAACATGATTGTAAACAGTTTAAATCAATAAATACATGTCTAAATCAAACAGTTTTTCATTAATAATTAGTTGGTTACGCTTTTTTGGGCAAATGCACACAAGAAATGCCAGATGAAAACTCAGCCTTACATTAAAGTCAAGAACAGCCGACAATTTGCTGGAATAGCCCTGGCCGAGTTCTTCTCAAGACTATCATTTAAAATGCTGAATAAATAGTCAAAGACGTCTGCAGACATTCTTGTCGCGGTTCGAAATTGCTCAGGGTCAGAAGTTTTAATTTTTTTAAATGTGGTTTCAAAAAACCCACTTAATTTCCGTTCTAAGTACAACGGCCGCACCCAAAACCTTTTCTTTTTTTGAAATTGTTCATAGGCATTTTTTGCACATAAAATTAAATATACAAACTCGACTAACTCCACAAATTCTTTTAAAAACTCGATTTCACCCTCCATTTTTTCTTTATAAGTATTTATAAACAAACGCACACAGCTGATCAAAACAAAAATAAAATGGCGCATGAACTCAGCGCGAAGAAAGTATAGAAAGAAACAAAAGGATGAAACGCGTATAAAGCATAACGCGTAAAAAGCGAGCTATGGACCTCTACCTTTACTGATATGCAAATAATCAACATCAGTTAGTTTTGACTCTCGAAATGAAAACTATAAGCACTTTAGTTTTCGTAATAGTAATAGCTTGTTTGCAAAATTTTTGCTTCACTAATTTTCTGGAAAAAGGAAAATCAGACTTACAGCCCGATCAGCTTGAAAAATTATTAACAACATCATGGAAGACACATCACCCAGAATCAACAAAAGAACATTTCGTACGTGCTGCAGTGTATTTGAGCAATCTTTTTCTAATATTAAAAATTCGAAATTTGCCAACTTAGTTCATAAAATTCGAAACCATGACTTGCATGAAACCTTGGATTCTGTGCTGCAAACGGAAGTAGAAAAAATTGGAGAAAAACTGCCTGATAATTTGAAATATATTTTCTTTCTTGCCTTATGAGTGCTCAGTATTTGACATATATTTACACCGGATCGATGAATAAAAGTGAATACCAAAATCGCAATTATATTTCTTTTTCAGTTAAGGAAGGAACATTGAAACTTTTAACACGAGTAATTTGAAAATTGAAGCTTTAAATGTTTATACAGGTCTTGAAGAAAAAGGTCGTCATTACTGCGAGGATCATCGTATATATTACTTGATGAGCAACGAAACATACATTTGGGATGTTAAAAAATATGGGGATGATAATCATATTGTGTTTTCTATTGATGACAAATTAATATGTGCTGGTGATGGTGATGGTGAAATTGAAGAACGTCAAAAAATGGGAGACTATTCAAATCTCCGTCAGTGCCAATGGAAAATCATGAGATGTAAGCTTCATAAATAGTAAAAAGATAAATTTGAAACCATAGACAATATACATATGCACATACATACATATGTATGTACATATAAAATTTATTTTTTAAATAATGTATTTGTTTAACATATTTATGGTTGACGACATACATACTTACATATGTATGTATAAGCACGTGCAAATGTATATATATGTATGTATATATTTATGTAAGTCAATAAAAATCTAAACTAAATACTTACGCACACTTAGAATTTTTTTATTTGAGTTTTATTTTAACCCAATCGTGGATTGTGGTGATACTGGACTGGTTCAAACTCATAAATTTGAATTCAAATTCATAAACTTCTGAAATTTCACATGCCGGAAATGTAATTGTGATGTGCAAAAGTCGTGATTTCTTGCGTGTCATGTATGTAAGAGTGGGATTGAAAATAAAATATTCGTGTTAGAAGTGTGTTCATTTTCAAAATCACTCACGAATTCTTACGTATTTACGACAAAACTCTCACTCCTCTTCGAAAACTTTATTCAATAGAAATCAAATTTAATTTACTGTTTATTAATTTTTTTAAAGCCATTTAGAGAGTATTGTGATTGACTAATTATATTACACGTTCAACTCTTAATAACTTGTATACGAAAAATTCATAGTGCCATAAAATAACAAGTAAGAGTGCTATATTCGGCTGTGCCGAATCTTATATACCCTTTACCAACGTATGTATGTGTAGTATACAGATACATACATAAGTACATACATACATACATACATATTTGTTTTGTGATAAAATCTATAAGTTTTTGTTATAGTGCTATTCTTAGTAAGTGACCTCTTGGTTTTTTTCGACTAAGGAATTTGCTTAAGTAAAGATCTTCCTAAAATATGAAATATGTTTAACTGAAAAAAATTATTTTTAGTTATTTTTTTACCCAATTTTTTTTCAATTTCCAACCCTGGAACCATAATATAAATTTTTCTGGTTTAATACGAGTACTAATTTATTTCTTTCTTAAATCTGGAATATATTTAATTATCAAAGAAATAACTATTTAACTAGTTTTATATATAAAAAAGTGTTTTTTTCAACCTTGGAATCATCATTTTAGATTTTTTTGGTTCCTTATATCAATCTTGTTCTTTAAAAAAAATTTATATAAAATATGTTAGGTGAACCAAAAAAAAAAATAATTAAGGAAAATACTAGTTTTATTTAGTTACTAATATCAAAATAAATTCAGTAAAGTGCGACTTTGACTCGTGCACGAAAGGTCCCGTACATTTGGTTTTGAGAATTTTTTTAATGTAACTTCTTTGAAGTTTTTTTTTCAGTTTAAACGATTTTTTTAATTTTGTCGCTTTTATCTAATTTTGGAGATTTTTCTCTGTTTTTGGGATTTTTTTCATTTTTTTCCTGGTTTTCGTGATTTATTTTAGTCTTAGAAATTTTTTTAATTTGGTGGTTTTTTTTGGCGATTTAATAATTTTTCGATTTCTTACTTTTACCGTTATTGAAAATTTCAAGAGTTTTGCTCTTACGGTTTCTAAGATACAGCAAGTTGTCAAAATTACATAGTAAAAATTGCACTAACTGATGGAACACCCTTTAATTATATATTTTGTTTTTTGTGTTAATTGTTGTAGTCTGTATAAAAATACACTAATCTTACAAATTTCAAGTGTATATACATACATACATACAATTGTATGTATATTATATGGGATTTTAATATTTTTCATTGTTCGTTTTGGGACACCATTTTAATTTTGAATTCTCATGTATTTGTTGTTGTAGCGGCCAAAGGTCTACACACTGTGTCCAAATTTCAGGTCCGTAGCTCTTGCGGTTCCCGAGAAAATGCCCTGTGATTGACAGACCGACAGACAGACAGCGTAGGGAAAATAATAGTTTTCCTTTTCACCGTTGGTGGACGGAACGCTAAAAAGGTTAAATTTTCCAGCTGTAGAGCTGTGGTTTTTATTTTTCAAATTTTTTATACCCAACTTTTCTTTCCAAAACATAAAATATGTTTATAAATGAATATATAAAAAAAATTATTAGACCTAGTTAATTTTATATATCACAATAAGTGAACGTTTCCCAACCCTGGAATCATAATTTAAAATTTTTCTGATTTCTTACACCAATCTTTTTCTTTTAAGAATGTAAAACATTTTAAATTTATAGATAAAAAGGAAAAATTAGTTTTAGTAAGTTATTTTCATGTAACAAAAAAGTTAAGGTTCCCAATCCTGGAAACGCCTTTTTGATTTTTTTTATTTTTCTTTTCATATTTTTAATACAAATTTTATTCGTACTGAAATATAAACTAAGTTTATTTAACAAAAAAGTTAAAAAATTTGTGTCATCTAGTTACTTTTATATGGCAAAATCAAGTTTAAGTTTTCAATACCAATCTAAGTTGGACCATTTCTGACACACCAGCTTTTCGGGGAGCTTCGGAAAACCGATTTCACGTACACCAGACGGACGGACGGACAGACGGACTGACAGACGGACTGACAGACGGACATCGCTGATTCGTCTTCCCTATTCATAAGGACCCAGAATATATACATTTTTGGGTCGCATATGAATATTATGGAAATTACACACGGAATGACAAACCTATATATACCCATTTCCATTTTTGGTAAAGGGTATAATAAGTTATAATATGATGTATGTAGGCTTTCATAGTTAGAAAATTCACTATTGTCTCATTAAAAAAGCCTTTAGTATGTACGAAATATCGTAAGAATCGTTTGGTTAGAAATACGTAAAATATAATCTAAATTTTAGTGAGAATAAAACTCTTTATATTCTAAATATATTACCTTACTAAAATGTGCATAGCTGAAATACATAAAACAGGAGCTTAGTATTCAATAGACATTTGAAAACGCTAGATTATATCCTTGCGAAAAAGCCAGGTGCATGCAAACATTCAATAGAGTAGCTTGTGTTTTTTAGTTTTAGGTTTTCCCATTTTCCTACTTACTAACTCACGTAGTTATACTAAGATCTTACGATAAATTTTAATGGGTTCAACAATCTCAGCATTTGGGATTTTTCCAATTCGTAACTCACCTAGCCATACTCGTATCAAATGTCAACTCTGTGTAGCGGAAAATGAAATTTTAAATGTTTAATAGATTAAAATCTGCTGAGGCAATGCCTCAACTTAATTTGTTTGTTTTGAGGGCGTGTCTCCGGCTGCCTGATTTAAACTTCCTGGTTTTTACATGTTTGGAATGGAATTCTCATCTAGACTTACTTGTGTATAGAATTGCACCTCTTGAGTGCGAATATGAAATTTAAGAGTCTGTCCTCGCTCCCATGGATAAATCTTCAGGGTTTTAATTCAAACTTACCGTATAATGTAAGCACTTAGACGTTGTCTTGCATTTACAAAAAATATCGATATATCGAAATATCGATATTTGAAAAAATAAATATCGATACATATTTCCGATATTTCAAAAACCGATACATCGATTCTTATTTACGAATATCGAGTTTCGATACTTTTAAGAGCTATAGCCGTTTTTTAACGTGATGCGAAGAAAAAAAAGGAAATTTCATAACAACATCCAAGGCGAATTTATAAGCTTAAATTAGACGTGACATAGCCATAATGCCATAGCCATAACCAAACCAAAATTCAATTGGTTTTTATGGTGTGAGTGAGAGAGACTCTCTATAACGCCATTACTCACCATAGAAACCAATTGAATTTTGGTTTGGTTAGGGCTATGTCACGTCTAATTTAAGCTTAAGGCATGTGACTTTTTGGATTGTGTGGGTATAAGCCTAAAGGCAGACTTTGTTTTCACTTTCTGTTCTGTTACGTATCAGCTTTTTGGTTTTTAGAAATCATATACAAGCCGTTAGTTTTAATCTCCTTAATTCTGTTCTTTTTCGGTTCAACCTGTGAAAATAAAAAAACTGTTAACTAATTGTAAGTGGCAGCATAAATAAAATAAAAACATTTCGAAATAAACTGTGATTGTGCTTTAAGAATTTAAAAAAATTTACTTTTTACCAGAAACATAACAATTAGTATTTTTCATACGGGATTTCCTGGGCAACTTTAGTTTGTACAAATGTACACATTCTTTGATGAGTGCGGTGATGGCAGTAGAACTATAGCTAAAACTTTACAGCAATTACGGCCGGGAACCGAAATTGTATTATGTTTTTGACTACTGTGATTATAAAACGTTATTATTTAATCGATATCATCAATTATAATTTGTTTTTGTTGAAATAAACAAATTAAAATTAAATAAAACAAGTAAGAGTGTTATATTCGGCTGTGCCGAATCTTACCAACGCACGTACATACCTTTACCAACGGACGTACATACATATACATATACATATACATATACATATACATATACATATACATATACATATACATATACATATACATATACATATACATATACATATACATATACATATACATATACATATACATATACATATACATATACATATACATATACATATACATATACATAAACATAAACATATACATATACATATACATATACATATACATATACATATACATATACATATACATATACATATACATATACATATACATATACATATACATATACATATACATATACATATACATATACATATACATATACATATACATATACATATACATATACATATACATATACATATACATATACATATACATATACATATACATATACATATACATATACATATACATATACATATACATATACATATACATATACATATACATATACATTTACATATACATATACATATACATATACATATACATATACATATACATATACATATACATATACATATACATATACATATACATATACATATACATATACATATACATATACATATACATATACATATACATATACATATACATATACATATACATATACATATACATATACATATACATATACATATACATATACATATACATATACATATACATATACATATACATATACATATACATATACATATACATATACATATACATATACATATACATATACATATACATATACATATACATATACATATACATATACATATACATATACATATACATATACATATACATATACATATACATATACATATACATATACATATACATATACATATACATATACATATACATATACATATACATATACATATACACATACATATACATATACAAGTTAATCAAGGACGAAACCTTGATTTAAAAAAATTACTGTCAGGCCACATAAGTGGCCTGACAGCCTGTGTACTCACACAACTGTATTAAATAAAACCAAAAACCGATTTATGTTGTTTAAGCTTCGAAATCCCAATTCGAATTGAATTTTATTTTATTCATTTTGATTAATTATAATTCCTTAAAATTACTGTGGGAAAATGCTTACACTTCTATTTTACATGGTTTGATTTTATTAAGCATTTTAAATACGGATCATATTACAACACGCGCAGACATTTATTTTGTTTGTTGCAATATGATTTCACAATAAGGTTCAATATACTCATTTCTAGGTCATACTTATTTATTAAGAATGTTAGCACAAATAATAAGGGTATTAACTTTTATTAAGAATATTAGCGGAAATAATAAGGGTATTAACTCCCCCCCGTTTAAGTATCAGCGTCCCGCTGATTAGACCGATTCTTTGACGGTAGGTTCGGGTGACTGTATTGCCGGGATTTTCAGCGTTGCGAATATTCTTTTCCAAAGGACTACTATAATGATTGCAATGACGGCTAGTAAAAAATAGCCAGTCAAGTGTGACCAGAATGACAGATGCAAATGGTATTTTAGATGCCCAATATGTTTATTATTCTTTTCGTGAAGTTCATGCAAAAGATTCACGTCGAGCTTACGTTCCTTTTCATAAACATTAGCGAGCAAAGGAGGTAGAGCTTGTACACTGGTTATCTTTTCATTTTTAAATTTCTTGTCCCCAATTTCAATTGTTTCGTTAAAAATTTTTACTAAGTACGTACCCTCTAGGCTTCTGTTGCCGTTCTGCGAGTAAATGATACCTTTAAAATTTGTGACAAATATAATGTCGTCTTCTAGTTGTTCAATCACAACCTCTTTGTTTGACACGAAGGTACAATTTGCGTTGATACCTCTCAAGATTCTTGGCAAGCAGTCGTCATTATTAAGCTTCTTTAATTGCTGTGTGTTGCAAATTGTTGTATTACTTATCATCATGCAGCCCCCACCAATGCCATAAACGTTGTCATGGTTCAGCAGGACTGAGCCATATTTCAAATCAAGTTGCCTGTTTTCAATTATGGATGCCTTAATCGTAATTCTTTCGTATTTCTTTGAATTAACTTTTGGTATTGACAGAACATACAGTAGGGAAGTTCCGTTCGAAAATATACTCGGCCTACCGTATTCAATAGCCTCTACCTCGTTGCTGTGTGGTAGTGAATCTACTTCGGAGACTATTCGATGAATTTCTTCCATATCTAAAAGATTGGTATTGATTATGCCACTTTTCGCCAGCTGACAGGCTCGTACAACCTCTTCAATATCCTCTTTTACAATAAACAGCTGGTTTAACGACTGCTTGGTAAATTCTTCCGCTTCAGACTTAGATATTTTGTTATTGAAAGTTTTAATTAAATCATTCATTCTCTCCACAATCTCGCTAGTTGTATCGAATAACTTGTTATTTATAGCATATTGGTGTTCGTTGTTATCTATTAGCTTCTCTTGACTTTGTAATACCTGGTTCCAGTCCGCTGCATCGGGATTCCCTGCAATCCATTTCCACGCTGAACCAATCCAATCTATAGATCTTTTATTTCTTTTGATATTCTTGATTGAATTTATTCGATCGTAGGACTTTTGAAGGTAGTATTGAAACGCTTCTTTGTTAAGTTCATTGTTTTCAGTGGAAAAAAAGACTTCAGCAGTAGTATTCAGCATTCTTTCTAGTTTTTCGAGGTTTATAACATGCACAATATTGAGATAGCCGCTTATTATCCAACCTTCTCCATTTTTTACAGTCACAATAGGTGATTGGTATTCGAATACCTGATAGGCACCAACGATGGGGAGTAATAGGAGTATGCTTAAGTGATAAAATTTCAGATTAAAATATAATCAAATTTATAAATGAATTTAATAGATTTTCCCACTTTTATATGTAAAATTTATATAATTTATAATTTATTTATATAAAAAATTTAGTAAGTTCATAGTTTTCTTATTTTTTTGTTACAATTTTCTCTTTTTTTTTTTTTTTTTTTTTTTTAATTTTTAAATATAATTAGTAAAAATTGGGCTTATGGTTTATTACAAAAAAAAAATTTTATTAACAAATTGGATTTGAATTTTTATATGACCTGTTAGATAAATTCTTTGTTCAAATTAGTTTCCAATTTTAAATTTAGCCTTATGGCCCTTAGTCGATTACAATCTTTAGTTATTAAGTATTTGTTTGTAAAATTTCATATGTTTTACAACATTGGCTTTGATTTTCTTTTTTGTTAAGCCTTATTATGTGATTTCTTTAAAAAACAATTATCATTTACTCATAACTTTTTTTTCTTATCTTAATTTTTCCTTAACTAAGTGTGCTCGGGTATAGGCTTTTTTACATGGGATTTATGGTATTTTCTTCCTTTTTGTGTATAAAACGTTACCCGATTGTCCCTGGAAACCTTGTGCTGTTTATAAAGTGGTTTATGCTTTGGTTTAATTTGTTTGTCCCTGACAAGGACATTTTGGTTCTCTTCTAAAGCTATTGGGACTGATCTATTCTTATTCAATCGGTCATTAGTGGTTTTTTGATTACTCTCAATAAGACCACGAATGTCCTGGTTTACCTGATCACGGAAATTAACCAATTGTTGGTAATTAAATCTTTCAGATCTGTTAAAAAATATGTCGGAAGGCTTCTTTTTTATAACTGAATGTATTGTGTTATTATAACGGTCTACGGCAAGGTATATCATATCCTTAGGATTGAGGTTCTTTATTTCTTTAGATATGCAACGATAAATTTCTATTAGCGTTGAGTGGAACCTCTCCACCTGCCCATTAACCTCACTTTTCTGCGTAGTTGTAAGATAAATTTCAATATTTAGAGATCTAATAAAGTTTAATGTTGTAGGGGTAAGGAAGCCCCTTTCATTATCCGAAACGATTATGCGTGGTGCTGTAAAGTAGTGAAGGAGTTTGGTTAATTTAGCTCTTAAGTGAATAGCCGAACGATTTTTAATGTGAAAGAGTTTGGCGAACTTTGAAAATTTATCTATGCAACTTATGAATTTAAACCCTTGGAGCTCGAAAATATCCACATGCAAGATTTCACAAGGATACGTAGGGATAGGCGTTGGATGTATTTTAGGCTTAATGGGGTGTCTTTCGTACTTATTCAACCTGCATATTTCGCAATTCTTTGTGTAATTGTGAATAAGGCTCGCCATGCGGGGAAAATAATAATTTTCTAATATTTGCAAGCCGTTTTCTTTGGGGTTGCGATGAGCTCTCTTATGTTCATTTTCTATTATTTCACAGACCCTTTCTGGATTATTGACATCCTCCACTACACGTTGAGTGATTCTAAGCTTATAGGAAACAAAATGATTTAAATAAACTCTATTTAGAAATGGGATAAAACATTCAGGAATTTTTATGCCGTTCACACAGCTTGGATTTAAGCATCCTTTTAGTGTTTGTGTCAAAGTTTGGGAAGAGATTTGGTCTAAAGTAGCATGATGCCTAGTAAACCCTGGATGTGGTTGTATACTACTGTGTAACTCTTTGCCCTGTCGTATTATAATTTGGCTTTTAAAAACGTTTAGAGGAGCTTCCACATGAGGAATCAGGTCACTAGAATCTTGTTGGGCACTGTGGGCTGTACCGTTATCATCTCCTTGAGACTCATCAGCTGTTATAGTTTCGGAATCACCTTCTGAGGCTGTAATTGTTTCCTCATCATTGAGCATATAGACTTGATTTATGTTTGATTCTAATCAAGATAATGCGTCAGCCACAACATTCGACTTGCCAGGTTTATACACTAGTTCATAATTATATTCCTCAATTCTAGCTTTCCACCTCTTCAATTTGGCGTTATGATTCTGGTTCCCCAGAGCATAGGTAAGCGGTTGATGATCAGTAAAGATTTTTATTTTTTTGGCACCGTAAAGGTATGAGCGTAAATTGTCTAAAGCCCAAACAATGGCCAACATTTCCTTCTCGTTGGTCGCGTAATTTTCTTCAGCTGCTTTTAGCGAACGGGAAATGAATGCAATGGGTTTATCAGCCCCTGCAAAGTCTTGAGACAAAACCGCTCCAATAGCAAAATTGGAAGCATCGGTAGTCAAATTAAAAGGACGGTCGAAATCAGGAAATGCCAAAACTTCGGATGACACTAATAAGATTTTCAATTCATTGAAAGCCTTCAGTGCCTCCTCCGTCAGTGTGACCGGTACTTTCCTAGATCTGTTAGCCTTAACCTGTGCGTTTTCGCCTCGAGTCAGATTGGTTAAGGGCTTGGCGACCTTTGCATAATCTCTGATAAACTTCCTATAATAGGAAGTCATACCGAGGAAACTTTTTAAGTCCTTCAATGTACTAGGCGGAGCCAGATTTTGTATAGCTTGAACCTTCTGGGGGTCTGCTCGTATTCCATCTTCTGAGACAATATACCCCAAAAATGATACCTCAGTTTGGAGGAAATGGGTTTTCTCCAGATTTACCTTGAGGCGAGATTCTAATAGTTTCTCAAATATGGTTTCTACATTCCTTAAATGATCATCAACATCACGACCATAGACAATGATGTCGTCTATATACACATAGCATATCTTCCCAATGTGCTCTTTTAATACGTCGTCAATCATTCTCTGGAAAATAGACGGCGCATTTTTCAAACCAAAGGGTAAACGCAAAAATTCAAATTTCCCATTTAAGGTCGAAAATGCAGTTTTATGTATGTCAGAATCTTTCATTGGAATTTGATGGAATCCCGAAGTTAAGTCCAACGTTGTAAAATATTTGGCCTTGCCTAAGCTTGCCAAAGTTGAATTGATGTCCGGTATTGGGTAGGTGTCAGAGATGGTTACCGCATTTAATCTTTTAAAGTCAATCACCATTCTGTATTGTTTTTCTCCATTCGGTTTGGGCTTCTTTGGTACAACCCATATTGGAGAATTATAAGGGCTTCTTAAGGGTCTTATTATATTTTGAGCTAGTAATTCCGAAATCTGCTCCTCCACAATGGGTCGCATATTCGCTGGGTAAGGATAACTTTTGGTGTAGATCGGCTCATTGGTGCTTGTTTTGATCTCAGCTCGTATAGAGGTAGTGACCATTTCACCTGCCTCGAGTGGACCAAATAGTGCATCGTATCTATCAATTAAGTTTTTTAATTTATGAGCCACCTCTTCTGGAAGGTTTTGCGATATAAAATTTATCTCCCGAGAAAATTTCTCATTTAGAGGCAGAACTACACCCGTACTAAGCGTCAGGGTATTATTTTCCCTGTTGATAATGGCACCTAAGGCCTTTAGAGTGTCGTCGCCTATAATGCCATCAAACGTTTTTAACCCAGGAAGTATGTAAAATGTTATGTTATCCTTAATTCCTATGGATTCGAAAAATCTTCCCTGTATTTTCTCATTTATTTCTAATGTTCCCCCAGCTGTTTTTATGGGAACCGGTTCTCTTAGTTGAGTGCCCATAGCGCATAAATGGGAAGCTACAAAATTCTTATTCGCGCCAGTGTCTATGAGAAATTTTAAGGGCACCCTAGTTTTTGTTATTACTTTTATGTATGGAACACTGGAAGGGAGGCCCCTGTCATAAAATTTATATCAGGAAGGGTTGCCTCACTCTCTTGTGTTTCTTCGCCATCATATTCTGCGTATTGGTCATTTGCCAAAGTGTCAGAAGTAGGAAGGCGGTGTTGCATAAAGGTATTAAAAAGCTTTTGCCGTTTGAACGGATTCCTAAAATTATCTGACCTGGAACCCATTTTAAATCCTGAAGGCCTATTCATATAATTAACTGCCCTGGATTGCATAGAATTATCTACCTCCATTTTCTCCGCTGGTTTTGGCCCTAGAGGCCTTGGCGGCAATGTTTGCGGTACTGAAGAATTGTTCCATGGTCTAAGTTTTCCTCCTTGAAATTTATTATATGGTCTCGCTGGCAATTGTGGTCTATATTCAAAACGCGGCATTGCGTTCATAGGAACAGTTATCTGATTCCGACTAACTGGATGCAAATTGGTGCTTCTTAAACTCAGGTTTTGCATTTCTAGGCACATGGCATATGCCTCCGGTAGTGTCTTGGGTCTTTGCACAATTAATAATCTTGAAAGCTCTCCGTTTAAGCCACGAACAAAAACGTCCAATGCCCTATTACGATACGTTTCTATAAGCGCATCTACGGTTTCCTTAGAATAAGTTTCAGTTCTTATCTTATTTATGAGAATTGGCGATTTACCGTTGCATAAAATTCGTCAATCTTAGAGTTTTTCTGTGTCAGTTGGTTCAGTTGGTGTTCAAGGGTACTTATATCC
This sequence comes from Tachina lurida, assembly GCA_944452675.1. Taxonomy (NCBI): domain Eukaryota; kingdom Metazoa; phylum Arthropoda; class Insecta; order Diptera; family Tachinidae; genus Tachina; species Tachina lurida. The sequence goes on from OX101753.1 coordinate 46,622,072, forward strand.
CTTTTATCGGCGTAATGAAGTGATAGGCATTCCTTCATTTTAAGCCAATCCGGCTCAAATACGTTATAGGATACCAGTGCTGTGTCAGCACCTCCCCTTATCTTCTGTCGAATGCTCTGTAATATTGCCCTGTATATGGGCTTGTTTCGGACTATCTCATAGTCACGCAAAATAGATTCCACGCTGTGGATCCATGACACATAATGAGTTGGGTTGCCATCAAAAGGCTGTAACTCTTTCACTCGGTCAGGTAGTTGAGATATTTCTCTTAGCTCATATTCAGTTCGAGGAGCTGGAGGTGGTTGAGGGCCAGCCTCCGGTGGAGTAGGACCCTTCTCCATATCCTTGATCTTAGCTTCCAGGACTTTCACCTGGGCAAGAGTTGCATTGAGAGCCCCGGTCATTTCAAGGACTTGCTTTTGTAACGCTTCCATTCTAAAAATTCTTTTAAGGATACCTTTTTTGGAAACTTCCGTAAATCGTAAACTCAGAAAATATTGAAAATTATAAAAGCAAAGAACAGAACAGTATTTGTTGGAATATTTAAGTCAGATTCAATTTAAAATTATAAAGATATTTAGAGAATTTTACACGAGCACAAGACTTCCAGCACAATTAGAGCACTTAAAAAATTTAAAGGAATCTATTATTTTTTCCTTAAGGGTATCTACCTGAACATCGGTGATGCTGGGAATTTGTGAAAAATATCTAGGAAATTTTTTCTAAAATGAAATGAAGGAAATGGATTTAATAAGAAAATTTATTTAATAATTAATTTCCTTTTTTTACTCGAATTTGGCTCGTGATTTAAGTTGGGAATAAAACCAAAAACAAAAGAATTTTCATATGCTCTTTTATTAATTTTTGTTTAGTGAGAAGGTTATTTTTCATTTGCAATTTATTTCTTTTTTTTATTTTCATTCTCTATGAATTTTATTTAAATCTTATTTGCAATGTGCTGTAAAATTTTTATATCTCATTATATTTTATTTTAATTTTATAATCCTTGAGTGGAGGATCGTGTGGTCCTTTTTCGAGCGGCTACGGCCGACGTACTAAGGCACGATTTGTCTCACCCTGTGAATGCACCAACCTTAATCCTTTATTACCAGGCAAAAAGTGAGGATTAGTTCCCATTAAGTGATGTAGGTTCAAATGTTGACTACAACTTACAGGATTTCCGCTAAGTAGCACAGGTTCTTATGTTTACTGCGACTTGCAGAGGAAGCCCACTTTAGCCTTCTGTAATCTCAATTTAATGAAAAGGATGTTGCGAAGGTGGATTGCACATTTTCTCAACAGGATTAGTGATTATTGTTTATTTTGTGACAATTCTAATTTTTTACGCACTGGAGTGCTCGGAGTTCGAGATCGCAGCACGCTGAAACCATT